>JAOWCC010001679.1:14135216-14581524 GCA_030867875.1 Actinernus sp. WN-2022 | reverse complement strand
TCCATCAACGCGCACTACCTGGTGGCTTTTAAAAACGCTCGGGATTCATTGCAAGTCCGGAAATTGGCCGAGCAGGCCTTTCCGGGGCAAGTACCGGCGGTGATGCGGGCCTACCAGGACGCGACCCAACGCCCCTTTGGCTACCTCCTCTTCGACCTGCACCCCCGGACCCCGTCCCAAATCCGGTTGCGCACGAACATTTTCTCCGAGGAGGGACAACAGCATCACGCCTACGTGCTGGAGGAGGATCAAAAGGGGGTGGGCAATGCGCTGGACCTGTTGAAACTCCTCTCCCAAACCCCCAAGGGGGTAGTCCCTGGTTTGTCCTACCCCAAGCTCTACACCAAACTACAAAAGCATCTCGTAGGAAAGCCGCTGCCACTAAGAGAACAACGAGGGGGTATTAAGAAAAAGAAGAAGACGGTAAAAAGAATCCAAGAGCTTCAGGGGGCCGTGTGGAAGAGACCCAACAAACCCCCCTTCCATCCTCCTTTTCTAGGCCAGAGACAACGTGCTTTACGAGCCCAGAAGTCCCTGGAGAAATCGAATTGGGTTAGCTTTATAGCCTAAGTCCCGCAGGGAAACCGTTCAGTTGTGGTGATGGCATCCCCCTTGCTTCAACGTCACGCGCTGTTCATCCGACAATTTGCCAAAGCGGATCTCGGTCAGAAAAAGAAACTCATCCGGGCCGCGAGTCACACTCAAATCAACGCCGTCAGTGAAGTGGTGCACAACGCCTTGCGTGGAACTTTTCCCATCGGCAACCGTGCGAAGAAAATTTTTGCTCCCATCAAGGTGAAACTTCGAAAAATAGCCAACAAAGCCCTGCCGCCGGCCGTGAGGAAAAGGATTTTGCTCTCCTCCTCGACAGCGGTGCAGAAAGCCAAGCTTAAAAAGGCCGTGGGCCAGCGAGGAGGCTTCATTTTCACGACCGCCGCCCTCATTGCCGCCGCCGTTTTTGCTGCCAAAGCGGCCGCCGCCGGAGCTATCAGTGGAGGCGTGGCTTACGGAGCCAAGAAAGCTCTGGATCAAGCCGGAGGTTATATTAACCCAAACTACTCTAACCCCTACCCTTCCCCGCAAGAGTACGCCCGAGAACTGAGTCAGGCTCATCTCTGGTCCTGAATGGTCCAACCCATCCGCAACTGGCCGGTGCCCGAGGGTACAGACCCGGCCCGGTGGCAGTTGTTTTTAGCTCGCCTGCGAAAAAGGCAACGCCAAACCCTACCGGGAAAAAAAGTCAGCAGGACCGTGAGGGCGGCGAAGAAAATCCAAAGAAAGTATAAGACGCGACCGCCCAAGAAGAAATCCCAGACAGGGAAAAAGAAGCGGACCCCACACCACCCTCCAGCAGCAGCCCCAGTAGGAATTTCCGTGACGCGATGGGAAGTGAAGCGACACAAACGAAAAAAGCCATGAAAGAGGCCGAGGGGAAGAACCCTATGCGCATGGTCTTGGTGCCGGAAGAGTCTATGCGGTGGTTGGAACAACAGCTTCGTGTGGACACGACCAAAGGGGTTAAAGTGCTCAGTCAGTACCAAACGGCCATGGCGCAGGTCCTAGAAAACCCAGAGAAACCGGCCAGCGCCGACCAGTTTCAAGATTTACTCCAAAAATACGTCCGGCGTCGTGAAACCCTTGAGCCTAGTCCCTTCACGGCCGTGGCGGCCAAAGTGTTAACCCAGAGCCAAAGGGGCGCTTTGCGAAAAGTTCCCCCCTCCAGCAAACCTTTAGCGTCGGTGCTAGTCAATCTGTTGAAGTTGAAAGGAGCCCCGAAAATTACCTGGAATGCGCAAGGGGAAGTGAAACTCTATGGGCAAACCCTACCGGGCAGTCAAATTTCCGATCTGATTAAAGAAGCGGTGCATCCTTCTTCCACCCGCACGTCGCCCGGCTACCGTGATTTCATGCAATTTGTAGCGGAAGAAAAAATTCCTAAAGATCTCGTCCGCCACCCCCGGGATCTCATCTCCAAGAAGAAAGAGTACACGCCCCGGTCTAAACGCACCGCCACCGCCTACCAAGAGGATCTCCCGCCCCAGCCCTACAAAGATCTCCCGCCGCCCCGCCGAGAGGAAACACCGTTCTCCAGGACCCCCTACAAAGCCTTTTCCCGCGGGGGTCCCCGTGGGGGTCCCCGTGGGGGTAGCCGCCGCCTCTCGTTTGGCCCAGGTTCCGCCCAAAAACCGCCTTTAAATTGGCGTCCTTTTTAAATCCCCCTTCATTAACGCCATGGCACGAACCCTAATGAGACCCGCGGGGATGGGACAAGCCCCCTGGCAACGCCGTGTCGCCACCGCAGGGAAGACGATGGCCCGGAAGAGGTTGCCACGCCATACCGTGGTGGGTAAAAAACCCAGCAGGACCGCCCGGGCGGTAGCGCAAATACAGAAAAAGTATAAGGCGCAAAAGAAAAAGAAAACCCAGACAGGAGGGCTGCAAACCGTGCGCAAGATCACGAACCGAAAATCGAAAGACGGCCGTACCGAAACAACGATCCGAACGACGACCACGTCGGGCAAGCGCCAAGGCAAGAGTATCAGCCGGTGGAACGTCAAACACCTGAAGAAAAAGACTTAAAGAAAAAAAGACTTTTATAATTCTCACTCATTACGCGTTGCTCTTCAAGCTGTGAACGTCATGGGTCTAGATATTACTTTCTATGGAGCTGAGAAAGGCGGCGGCGGTGGCGATGTCATTGTGGGCGAGTGCCACATGTGCTATTCTACATTTGGGAACTGGATGGAAGAATACCTGAGCGAAGGCGAAAGGAAGCAGTATGTGGTGAGCGACTGCGAAGGAACCTATTATGGATTCTATGTGATGTTGGTCTATCATATTTGTATTTGGGAAGGATTCCTGCGCAAGCATCCAAGACTCCAGCCTTACAAGATGGAGTTCCTCTAAATAAAAGACTGAGACTTTAGTATCACAGCTCAAAGGAACTGAACCATTTATTGCAATAAAAATATTTCCTCTAGAGTCTCTTTGTTTTTCTTTAGTAACCGTAAGGGTAGCTCTGGTAGCCGTGGAGAACCCTCTTGTCGTAGGTCACCTTGAAGGTCTTGGTCTCTGGGCGGGTGTGCAACGTCCGGTCTTGGGTGTTGCGGTGGATGGCGTGCGGCGTCACCACCGTCCGTGTGGGTTCCCCTTGCCCTTGCACCATGGCTACCATGGTCTCGAGGTTGACGATCGCCCGATTTCTCACATTGAGGCGTAGTCCTTTCACTTTGCAGACGGTACGGCCTTGACTCGTTTCATACCCGTAACTCTTGGGCCCGGTACAGGCAAAACGGACAATCTGTTCGCCTTCTTTCAATTCGTTGGTCATGTCGCCTAGAAATTGACCGACCGGGGGCGCCACTTGGCCTGCTTTCTGCGTGAAGTAAATGCTGTCCGTATCGTGGTAGACGATACGGTCCTTCAAGAGATCGAGGTAAGAATACAATTTCAGGCGTGCGTGGGCTGTCGTGTAGGCGGCAAACACAACGTTGGTGTGGGGGTTGGAGTCGATGTACTGCGGCTTCGCGGTGTAGTGGACTTGCACCATGTCTTCGTGCACGAACAGAATGTCTTGGATTTCCTTCTCTTCGCTCATCATGAGCTCAAAGTAGCGGTCCAAGTCGGTGACGTACTCCGTCTGCCGAGGGTTCTGTTTCTGGCCGAACTTGCCCCACAAGGTGTTTAGGATCCATTTCGCCAGGGCCCGCATCCCCGCGTTGAACGCGATCTTGGCCCACTCCAGCAAGATCCCCGTGTTCAGCAGATAGCTCTCTATAAAAGCCGCTTTCTCGGCGTCGGTGTGACACCCGGACGGCCAGCCGCTCGCCTCTTGCTTCATCTTAAGAAAGGTGTTCACGTAGTCGGTGAACAACCCCTTGGTGTCGGTGGCGGGATCGTATTGTTCCGACTCTGAATAATGCCACACACGGTAGACTTCCAGGACCCGGTAGCCGTGGCGCAGGGCTGCATGGAGTTCGTGGCTTACCCAGGTCCCTGTCAAAGCCCTGGCCTCGTCCTCGTGCGTACAGGGTTCCTGGTTCTTTTCTTCGGCGCAGGTCCGGCAGAGGGCAAACAGAAGTTTTTCTCCCACATGGGTTGGGAGGACGGGGAAAAATAACCGGCGTGGCGGTAGAATCTTGAGGTGGATTAACCCCTCGTAGGGTAGGGTGGGGTCTAGATTCTCGGTGAGGATTTCTGGATGGCCCAGCGGAAACCGTTTCGTCTTTTGTACCCAGGGGTACAGGGAGCACACATCCAGCGCCTCCATCCATTCTCCCTCCTGGGCTTCCCAGTAGGTCCTAATCCCATTGGTACGCCCCCCAAAGAAGGCCTTCTTGGGGTCGAGGGGAAGCTGGGCTTGAGGGATGGGTGCGAGGGCGGCGATGGTAGGGTCCAAGGCCATGGCCACTCTGATGTCGCACTCTCTGGTCTGGACCACGCGGTACCCTTGCTGTTCCAAGTACGCGACTTTGTCCCGGGTGCGGTCAGCCAACGTGCTCATGGTACAATGAAGTAGGGGATGAACTCTGTTTTGGTGGTTACAACGATCACAGCCATGCCAGAAACAACCGTTTATTTCGTAGGCCGTGTGGGTGGCTGCGTGGTACCCATCCAGTTTGTAAGGCCCCACGCGCTTCTCTCCTTCGTTGCCCGCGTGCTGGATCTGAATCCCGTCCCGCCGCTCCACGTGGGCCAACCATTGGAGGGCCAGCGCCGACTGCACATCCTTGGGGCGGTAACCGAGCCGTGGCAAGACCGCAATGGTGTTAGGGCATAGAAATTTCTTTCGAAAAACCAGGTTGCACATAGAGGCGAGCGTTACGGTCCTGGTAAAGGGATCTATCTCCGCCGCTTTCATCATGATAGCCCGGAACGCTAAACAGGCCCGTTGTAAGATGGCCACATCCCGGTGACAGTAGAGGGCCAGTTCTTTCTGGAAATCAAACACCGTCCCCTTGCCCCGTTCGGTCGCGTGCCAGGCCACTAGTTCTTGTTTGCCTTGAGGACTCAGTGAATCTGGGTCGTAATAATGAAGGTCTGGTAGCGGTCCCACGTACTGCTGGTGTTCTGGTTTGTTAAAAAAGATGGGGAAATCCAGCTTGTTGAGGTTTTCTGCTTGGAAACCGAACGTGACGGGGAATTGTTTGAGGGCTAGCGGGATGAAGAGCAGAGAGTCCTTGAGGACGAGCTTGTAGTCGGGGATGGTCACCACCATAGCCTTACCGCCGCGGAAGAGCACTTTAGGCTTGACGGCATTCTTGAACAAGTACTCCAGGATAGGGTAGGAGTCGTACCCCATGGCGTTGTGGGCCAGGCACACGTAATTTTCATGGTCCCCCGAGAAGAGCCAATCGCAGAATTGGGTGAGGGCCGTGGGGCCTTTGAATTCTATTTTCCGTGGACCGCATTGAGTGCAGGTGGGTAAATCTGACGTCACACAGAGCTCACACACTTTGGAGACTCCCGCAAAGTTGACCCTGTGCTGAGCCTCCAGGGGCATGGCTTCGAAGTCGAAGAAGAGGTACCGGAACTTGTCCTCATTCCCCTCGTCTTCCGCAGCGGCTCTCTCCGTCCCCTCTTCTTCCGCCAGGAGTGCCGTGTAGGCCTCTTCTTCTTCTTCTTCTTCTCCTTCTTCTGTTTCTACCCTGGGGGCTTTCTGGTCAGCCACTTGCATGTAGCACAGATGGTCCGGGGGGACAATAGTGTTGCAGCTTCGGCATTGGTATTCCCCACACACGTGGACCCCTGGTTGTTGACGGGTCCGGCACAGATGGTCCACGGTCACCCCACACTGGACACAACGGGTGTACCGCTCGCAAGAGCTCCATTCTCTTGTGCACAGAGACCCTCGACCCGACCGGCGGGGTTGGCGACGGCGGTGGTTCTCATAACATCCTTCACTCTTAAACCACCGATGGCAATGGTCACACTTTTTCCAATCCCATTTCTCTCCAGGGGGGAGGGGGGAACAATCCTTGACGCCACAACAAACACAGGTCGTGTCACAGACGTGCTGTATAGGATTATTGTAGGTCTTCTTACAGAGGGGGCAAAAGTACTTGGCGTTCAACAACCCACACATGTTGGTGATGACGTCATAGTGGTGGTCCTCTGTTTGGTACAGGTAAAGGCGGTGTTGTGCCTCGGGGAGGTGGCCTGAGTAGATAAGGCTGTTCATGTGGGCACGGGAGACCAGATTTACTTCTACACCTTGAGGCCTAAAAAACTCCTGGAATTGCTTAAGCTCTGGTAGCCCACACGGTTGAATAGGCACCCCCGCCTGACGATGGAGTTCCACAGCTAGATTCCGTTGCACGGGCCTCCCCAGTCTTATGTATTGGTACTGTGGATGTTGTTGTGCCTTGGCTAGGGCTGTGACCAATCCTCTGGCCATACACATTTCGTCTAGATTTCGTATCCTCAAAATACTTCTTTTAATTTTCTTGAATTTCTCCAAGTCGGTAGTAGAACAGCGGGCCGAACGACCCCTTCCCGCCCTCGGTATTTCCACGTGAAACACGTGGACATGGAAGTTGCCCTGCAGGATGAACTCTTGGTTGGATTGTGTGAGCTCTCCAATTCTGGCCATGACCAGGGCGGGGGTGAGGGTAGACCTCATCAGGTAAGGAAAGGAAAGGGGGTAGTCCAAGCGTGGAGCGTCTAGGGTAAGCCTAACCCGATCTTCTGGGTTTGCGGTCCCAAGAGTGGTGTCCAGGACCCTCTCTATAACGGCGGTCACGTCTTGAAGAGCCTGTACAGGAAAGAAAAAATCATAAATAAATAAATTTAAAATAATTTTTTTTTTTTAAAAATTAAAAAAAAAATTAAAAATATAAATAAAATGTTTTTTATTTTTATTTTTATATAAATGAATAAAAAATTGAGGCTCACTGTAGTAAGGGAGGCGAGAAAGAAAGAAAAACAATTATTAAAAAAAATAGGAAAAAAAATCCACGCGCGGGGGTTTGAACCCGCTCCTTTCCTTTGAGATTCCAAACAGGAGCATTAGAGCCATGCGCCACCGCGCGCGCGGTCATGACAGCCCCTCAAAATTAGTGTAGTCTTACTTTCGACTTACCTCAGCCAGAGTCGCGCGGGCCCGTGTCTTGATTTTCAGTTCGTAGTCCTTGCACGTTGTTTTGAATTTTTTACAGGCTCTCGATCTTGTTTGAACCAGTTCAAATTTTTCTTCGTCGTCGTCCTCGTCGTCCTCACTTTCTTCACTTTCTGGGGCGCTTGTTTTTGTCTTTTTAGCCGCCCCGCCACCCCGTTGTTCTGCCATGCGTTTCCGAGTTGTGGAGGGAAACAGTTCGTTTAACCAGGCGTCTGCATCCCAGAGGGGTTCGGTCTCCTCGGAAAAAACTTCGGCAAGATCTTGGTTACTAATTTCTGGTAGCTCGGCGGGGAGGGGCCACGTTGTGATTAGTTTCTCGACGTCCTCTTCGGTTATTCCGCCCAACTCTAGCGACTCCCCCTCGGGGATGGTAAATGCCTCTTGAGAGGAGGACGGGGTGTCCGGGGGAAACTCCGTGGCTTCGAGGAACGCGTACGTAGCGTCTTCGCTGTGCCAAGGGTTCACGTCTTCGTACGTTGGCCACTCGTTTTCTTCTACGGCTATTTCCTCTACGGGAACCGAAGCGGCAGGCGGGAGAATTTCCTCCGACTCCACGGGGGAGAGGGGCTGTGTGGTCTGTAATGATGAGGCATAGGGATTGTCCACTTTTTCTTCTTCTATGGTAAGGGTGACTTCCCTGCCTTCCTCATCTAGGTAGTTTAAGGTGGACATCGTGGTGAAACTAATCCAAACCAAAAGCCGTCACTCACTTTTATATTTTTTACACTTCTCTCTGAGTGGTGCACTTTTCTCGGTCTGGGATTGGTTCCCCTAGAATGAACACCCCTCATGATTGGTGGATTTCGATCCGTTTTTGGTTCTAGCTCGACTCTCTTTATTATTTTTTGTAAAAGAATTCCCCCAAACACCCCCACCCCACCGCTTATTCTTCCGAATTTTTGTGGGCCCTCCCCCGGGAGACCTCACTCTACAGGCCTCTTCAAACCGTTCTCTCTTTCGCGCCAAGGAAACTAGCGAAAAAGCCTTCCCAAAACCGTCCCTCCGAACCAACGTCCACAAAGTGGGCCCGAAATAAGAAAAGGGCGCGCAAATATAAGCCTCGGCTTGTGATTGGAGGGTTTAGGCTCCTTTTAGGTTCGCGCCAACACTCCACTGGTTTCCCGAGGGACGCGTTGGGGTTTCAGACGGTTTAGGAGCCCTTGCTCGGAAAGTGTGAAAGGGAAAACAAAAAAAAAAGGGGGGAAAACTAAGAGGGCCGTGAGAAAAGGGTCTGTAGAAAATTTTAGAAAATTTCCCCGATGTTTTCAGGATGAATTTGAGCTTCTTGGACTTCCCCCAAAAATTCTGGTAAACAACCTTGACCCGAAGTAAGAAAAGGGCACGTAAACAAACTACGTCACACCTTGTGATTGGTCCGTCAAACATCCGGTAACGTTCAACTGGTTTCCCAAAGGTCATACAGGTTTCGGGTCTACAAGAACACCTTTCCCGGGTCGAAGGAAGGGGGAAAAAACGGGGAAAACTAAGAGGGGGTTGAGAAGAAGACCTCCAGAAAAAAAATTGCCAATTTCCACGCTGTTTTAGGGTTGACTTTGAGCTTCTTAGGGGCTCAGAAAAAAAGTTTGGCAAAAAACGTCAAAACCGGATCGAACGTCCACCAATCCTAGAGCCCGTGGCGTAAAACGGGCCAATCAAAACCCGAGAAAGTGCCCCAATCAGGAACCAGTATAGGATCTATAAAGGATAGGGTTGAATGAAGTTCGGTGCCTTTGCCCCTGACGCCTCGAGAAGGTAAGTGTACACGGAATTCGCTCTTGAAATTCAACACGCTTGGTTACTAATCTTTTTTTTTTCCTTTGGTTTCCTTTTTATTTCTACAGCTTACAGAACACACAAAAAGAGACGGAGGATGGCTTACCGAGGGCCTCGTAGGGATAGAGAGGTACGGTCCTGCGGACTTGTTTTTTATCTTGGAACACAACCACTAACTTTTTGTTTTTGTTTTTATAGAATGTACACGGTGTGGACGTAATAAACATGGAACCTGTAAGTTCTTCTCCGTCCCGTCCCCCTAAAAGACAGTGTGTAGCGTTCGGACTCTGCTTAACAGGACCGTTCATTTTTATTGGCAAAAAAAAAAAAATCCCCCGACGCACAATAATTTGATTAATTTTTTATAGGTTTTCTTGGAGGTCCTCTCGGGACCTGCCCGCTCTCGGTAAGAGCGCCTCTTCAGAAACGAATTCCTCTAAAGCATTATTCATACCGTACCTCTTTTTAATTTTTAATTTTTATTTTTTTCTCAGTCCCGTGTTCACATTCATTTTTATACGCATGCTATGGTGTTGAGGATCACAGGCCTCCCCACAGAGATCCTCGCAAAAATTGGGGAATACGTTTGCAACCAACAGAGAATAGACCGGAGGAAGGCCGCCCATCAGAAGGAACTTAACCCTAGTTTATTCCTCTTAAAACATTTGACCGCAGTTGTCCGGGGAAACTACTCATGGGGAAACTCCCGCCAAACCATGGAGTTTGTACGAAATTTTAGCACGTTCACCGGCCCCCGCGCGGCCATGTACGTGGAACCCCTGACCGAATACACTTTTAATTGGTGCGTCTATTGCCACTCGAATATGACTGTCGCTCGTATCCACTGTAAGGAGGGACTCGTTTACTTCCGTTGCCCCCACCACCTAGTCTATTTGGATCTGGGAGACTGGGATGGTTGGGGACGCTTTCAGTGGCGTAAATTGTATTTTCACATTGATTCATAGTTTTCTATTTTTTATTTTTATAGTGTATATGGTGTGGTGGTGGTGGTGGACTCAACCATGTACCTTTACCCCCCATGCCCTGTTGCAGAAGTGTATACTGCAAACCCTGTTTCATTTTGGCAATCGCGGATGCCTTAAAGACTAATGAACATCCTCGTTGTGGAGTCTGCTTTCAAAAAATGTGGCACCGTTTTTTTATTAGCTCGGGGAGCATAATTATTTTTAGACATGGCTCGACCTTAGCCAGTTTTCATTTGCCGTTATCTTCCTCGTTCCGAGAATATTATTCTTATATTTATCCACTGAAAGCTTGGAAGTAGGGGAGTCTTATTGCCATGGAGAAAAATGTATTATCCTCGCCAATCTTTTTATTTTTTATTTTTATAGTGTATTATCTGTGGAGACCTCCCCAACAACCAGATACCATCCCTCCCGTGCTGCGGGGAACAAGTGTGCACTCCCTGTTTTATAAGATTCGTAGCAAGGTCTCTCAAGTACGATAGGATACCTTTGTGTTATTGCTGTTTAAGTCGGATCGAGCATTCTTTTTTTCTTAGGGCAGGCTCCATTATTTTATTCAATCACATGGACACGTTAGGGGTTGTGACGTTACCCTTGCCAAGACATCACGCAACCCGTTACAATATGATTTGACATTTGACATTTTTCTCCATGGCAATTTCCCTTTTCCTATTTTTATACATTTTTAAAACAATTTGCTTATAATTAAAATTTTCAAATATATTTCAACTATAATAGGGCAATGGCCCAACTCATTGTAATTTTTTAGCTATAAAATAGGGCGATGGCCTAACTCACTGTATTTTTTAATTATAAAATAGGGCGATGGCCCAACAATTCATGTCAAATAGGGCAATGGCCCAAACAAAATACCATGTAATTTCACTCTCTCTCTCTCCCTACGGGGCCCCGAAATAGGGCCCCTTGTAAATAGTGTATATATTTTTTATTATTATTATTATTATTGTAACATTATTATTATGAAAGATTTGGAAACAAAGTTGTTTTTACCAAACACATGCCTTTTTTATTGTCTCCAATAGTGGTTGAATCACATAAAACCATAAGGTATTATTACATAGTGGTTGCTTCCTATAAGACCACAAGGGTAAAAATCCCGGGGGTCCGGTTTGTCCCCAAAATCTAGGTCTTCTCGGCTCCATGGGTCCCGGGCTATCACTAGGAGGGGGGAGGGCGGGGACCCACGGTCATTGTACCCACAGGGGATTCGTAGGGAATCAGGGTGTCAGTGTAGTCTCTGGGGGACCCCCAGGGGCGCCCCAGGGGCGCCCCAGGGGCGTCCCCGGTGGGGTCCCCAGTGGGGTCCCCGGTGGGGTCCCCGGTGGGGGGCCCGGTGGGGGTCCCTGTGGCCTCTCCGCGGGGGACTCCTGAGCCCGTAGTGGATCTATAAATCCCAACCAATCCTGAGCCCGTAGTGGATCTATAATCCCGACCAATCCTGAGCCTGTAGTGGATCTATAAATCCCAACCAATCCTGAGCCTGTATTGGATCTATAAATCCCGGCCAATCCCGGACCCGTAGTGGATCTATAATCCCGACCAATCCCAGCCCCGTAGTGGATCTATAAATCCCGACCAATCCCAGCCCCGTAGTGGATCTATAAATCCCAACCAATCCTGAGCCCGTATTGGATCTATAACAGCGGCAGCCAATCCGCAGCCTGCCTAAGATCTATAACCGAGGAGGCGGGGCCTGTGACGTCACACAACCTGTGACGTCACAGATTTGCTCTCGACCAATCAGGAGAGGGTATATGATCTATACAGGGCCCCCTTACTACTACCGTTCGAACGGTTTTCTCGAACCGTTTTGAACGCTTTAATTAATTAATTTAACCGTTCAGACGGTTTCCTCAAAATGTCTGGAACGCTTTAATTTTCTGGAACCGTTTTGTACACGGGACATTACTCAAACTGTTTGTCAAATCGTTAGTCACAAATAAAGCATTGTTATCCTGATCTAGATTCGTTGATATTTTAAGTTATATATTTGAAAGCCCGAGAATGGAACTGAACCAAACTTTTAATAAAATAAGTATTTCAGCTTTCGATTATCTTGTAGGTTTATTTGGTTTGATAACGGAGGTGGTTTGAAGAATTAAGGCTGCCTTTTGTTTTTGTTATTGGCAAAATATTCATAACAATAAATTGCGCAAACAATTGACGATTTGTGTTGTCGACCTCCGATACTCCAACAAATGTATTAGTATTTCTGAGATTTTAAGCTTCACAAGAGCTTTGGTTCATGTTTCAGCTACGTTCACTATGCTGAACCAAAAACAAAAAGATATATCACACTCGAGTGTCGGAAAGCGGTATTGTTCAACAATGACTTTCATTTAAGTAAGGGTTAGAGACTGATGCGAGTGCTTTATCGGCAAATACAGGCACGCGCTGACTGTACAGTGAACGAAAAATAATGAATACTGCATGAGGCCGAAGGCCGAATGCAGCTGTATGAAGAAATTTTGAGTTCATTTAACAGTCAGCAAGTGACTATATTTGCCGATAAAGCACAAATATAAAGTCTCTAACTTTTAATATTCAAACTGATCATGAATCACCAGTGAGTTTCAATTGAAATCAGTTGTCAATATAACAATTTCATAAAGAAGTCCAATATTTCGCATGGATTAAATCATTTTACGGTAAATATTTCCACAAAGAAATGTAATTTCAATAGACAATGAATAAAAACAGGACTTTTAATATCCAACGTAACCGTAAGTAGAGAACTTTGCAAAGAATAATTTACTTTGGCGTTCGGTCAGAAGCTGACGCCTTGCATGCGAGCTCAATTGAGTCAATATGATTGTACATTTAACTCGAAAACGTTTCTCTTGGAGCCATGTATTATTCAAGTATCAAGTATTTAGCCGACTTACTCCTAGATAGTCTAACTTTATTTCATAGTTTCTTTCTTTCGTAAATGACTAATTAACGTGCAGATTCCAGTGAAATGAAATCTTGAAATTGGCCTCCATCCATGTGCTCGGCTCTGATGCAAACATTTTCCAAATAAAAAATATTGAGTTTTCGAACCATCCACTGAATTCTCGCTTCATTTTCTCCTCTTATTGACAAAGTGAAGGTCACGGAAATAAAATTAATTGCTTCAGTAAGACTACTAGAGTGTTGTAGAAGCTTTTGTTCACTCGGACACATATTGACTTGTTGTACTTTCAGCGCTTGCAAATCAGTCATTTCCATGCAAAGATCGATTATGCCTGAAAATTATATCTTCTGTCACACTGGAGACAGAGTTCAACTGATCTTGCCGTTACGTTTCTAGTAATAATAGTCACTGTTAAATATGCCGGATTGGAATGAGGTTTTCCAAGCCGTCCAAACACGTAATTCCGAAGCGAAGGACTGTCTCGCATGCTTTCATGTATCAGGTCTCCCTTCCCATATAATTAATAATAATAATAATAATAATAATGGTTTATTAACATATCATCGCACGAATGAATTACGATCTGTTTACAAAATTTAAAATAGTATAAAAATATAAATTCAATAGACAGGGGACTGGGTTACTGATTATGAATAATAACTATATATAACTATATATAACTATATATAACTATAACAATATTGGTCGAAATAGATAAAATTATTAAAATCCAACCTACAACGATAGAATAAACTAAGCTAATAGTTACATAAACGTAGCATGGCAGGAAAAGAGTTGTTTCTAAAACGTTCGGTACGACAATAAGGTACTGTAAATTAAAATTATTACTGTTATGTATTGTTGGTTTACAGTGCTAATTCTATGCTCTAGTATATATGATGGGTGACAAATTTTATCAAAAATCCTAGAACACAGTTCGGAACATCTATTAAGATCAAGGCGAGAACAACCTGATAAAACTAGGGCATCGGCATAATGTTCTAAAGGATAAAGAATTCTAGCTAAAAGTTCTCTTCTATACAATTAAGTTCAACTGATTTTGTCTGAAATATAATTCGGTAGGTCTGTGTGCCAAACAACACAGCTGTACTCTAAAATAGACTTGATTAAACTGTAATAGCTAGATATGAATTAGGTCCGAGGCAGGAACACCGAACACCTCATACAGCACTTAAGGCATATTCAAGCAAAATTGTATGTGGGCATATGCCCCATGTATCCTTTTGGGTTGTCATCAGGAATCTTTGTTACGAGAGCATAGGCAAACCACAATAATGAAGTAAAAACTAGAATAAAACGTGTTTACATATTGTCTGTGAAGTGAAAACAAGAATAAAACGTGTTTTACGTACTCTTTGTGAATTTGTCATTTTTTACCCTCCCTCCCCTCCCCTTACGTTTAAGACTACTCAATTCAAATTCAAACATATAACGAAGAAAAGATCGGCAACTTCAAGCCAGTCTGGTGACTGTGTTTCGATGTATAGAACATCGAGGTTTCTCGAGTTTAGAATGCTACAAATCGCTATTAAAGTTCCATTTCGTGCTATTTTTTTTCTTGTGTGACCTTTGTAATGGCGGGAGCTGCAGTAGGAGAGATTTTGGAGCGGTCAAAACGAAAGCAGAGAATTCTCCTTCGTAAAGTTCCGGTATCAATAGGTTAGCCACATTATAAACTTGTAATGCGACTAAAGTTGTTATCTCTCTCAAATAAAATCGCATTTACTTCAAAGCAATGACCAATACCAAATATAATGTCCTCTTCTGTGTGCAATGATTTTGATATGGTACCTGCTCACCTTTTATAAGTTAGGAGGGTAATATGTATTTTTTTAGATTTTAAATAAATAATCTGCAAGTCTTTGTGACACACGTGAAGTGTAAGTCTTTGTGACACACGTGAAGTGTAAGCTGTTGCAATACACGTGAAGTGTAAGCTGTTGCAATACACGTGAAGTGTAAGCTGTTGCAATACACGTGAAGTGTAAGCTGTTGCAATACACGTGAAGTGTAAACTGTTGCAATACACGTGAAGTGTAATCTGTTGTAATACACGTGAAGTGTAAACTGTTGTAATACACGTGAAGTGTAAGTCATTGACACATGTGAAGTGTAAGTCACTGTGACACACGTGAAGTGTAAGTCTTTGTGACACACGTGAAGTGTAAGTCTTTGTGACACACGTGAAGTGTATGCTATTATAGCACGAGAAGTGCAAGCTATTATAGCACGAAGTGTAAGTCATTGTGACACACGTGAATTGTAATTGTAAGCTATTATAGCACGTGAGTGTAAGTCATTGTGACACACGTTAAGCGTAAGTCATTGTGACACACGTGAAGCGTAAGTCATTGTGACACACGTGAAGCGTAAGTCATTGTGACAGACATGAATTAGCATTATAGCACGAAGTGTAAGTCATTGTGAGACACGTGAATTGTAATTTTAAGCTATTATAGCAGTCGTCAGCGTAAGTCATTGTGACACACGTGAAGCGTAAGTCATTGTGACAGACGTCAAGCCTAAGCTATTATAGCACGAAGTGTAATCTATTATAACACGAAGTGTAAAGTTATTGTGACACACGTGAATTATAGGCTATTATAGACGTATAGGGCGGGAACTCTTTATGGAAGTTATAGTTATAGTTTGTTTGTAAGTTACGTTATAATAAATCTACTGTTGTCGTTGCACACCTCGGCGACAGTACATTAACACACTCCAGTTGTATTGTTGTTGATGCGGTAAAGAGTTATTCTAGAAGTAGATTTAGAGTAATCATGGCACCTACAGGATCTACACAATGATTATCATCTGGCTCCAGAAAGTCTCCTGGTTCAAGAATAATATATAGTTATCAGAGTATGAGAAAGCTCTATGCCCGAACTATACAGCGTAACCCAAGTTGGTTCCGAATTTGAGAAACAAAGAAAAGTACGTCGTGTATTACAGAAACTTGAAGTATTACGTTAGAGTTTTACAGTTTGACCAGTCTCCTTGGATGGAGCCGTATATTCGATTAAACACAGATTTGAGAACAAAAGCTACGAATGATTTTGAGAAAGATCTTTTCAAACTCATGAACAATTCCGTATTTGGGAAGACGATGGAGAACTTACAAAAGAGAACCAATGTCCAATTAGTAAGGAGCAGTGAAGATGAGGAAGCTCATTGCAAAGCCTTCTTATGACCGAACTAATGTCTTTGATGGAGTCTTGGCTGCAGTTCATATATATATATGTACAAAGACAAGATACTTTTGAACAAGCCTGTTTATGTGGGGATGAGTGTCTTGGAGTTATCGAAGCTATTGATGTATGAGTTTTGCTATGACTTTTTGAAGAAGAAGTATGGGAGAAAATATGAGTTGCTTTACACTGACACGGGTAGCCTATTGATGAAAGTGGAGACTGAAGATTTATACAAAGACATGGAGGAAGATATAGACCTAGTGCCTATCCTAAGGATCACCCTTTGATAGCCAAACAAATAAGAAGGTCATTGGAAAGATGAAGGATGAGGTCAGTGGAAATATAATTAAAGAATATGTCGGATTGAGACCTATAATATGTATTCTTATGTTCATAACAAGGAAGAGAAGAAGGCTTAGGGTGTTAAGGTTACCGGATACCTTCAGGGTGCGTTTCCAGTCTAAATTACGTAGCGCCTCGAGGAAACATCGTTGATAAGTCGTCCATGTATCATTTTAAAGCTTATAAAATTGGCTACAAGAATGCATAAAAAGTTTTGAGTTCTTTGAAAATCTCGAATTTTTCGCGATCCCGTTTCTCCGATCTAGTGAGATGGCTTTCAGAAGCTCCGACTCCGAAAATATTTTTAAGTTTTAAAATCTGTTTGCTTTGTCGCATTTCAGAGGAATCGTATTACAAAAAGCGTGTCGGAGAATTTCAAAATTCGATTTAGTTCAAAAGTTATCATGCTCTTCGTGAAAAGGCGAAAACATAGCCCGAGTAGATATGCGAGAAACGCCGGCAAGAGCTCTCTTTTTAGAATTTCCCAATTACCCGAAATATTTTTGCAGCTGCGATATCAATTGACATTTTGTGAAAATTTCACACAAATCGAATAAATTCCTCTTGAATGGGAGTTTTTTAAAACTCTATTTTGGTTGAAAATCGAAAGCGTAGAAAATAGCACTTCAAAACATTTAGCCGTCGGTCTTGCGTGAATCTGAAGCCCCGCCTCTCCAACAATAAGCGAGCTCTTGGCCAATCATTTCTCATCACAGTTCAACTATCTGTCAAGATTTCCCGCCAATGTCGATTTCCGATGAAAGCTACGCGCCGCATCGAGAAAATCTTAATATAGTCGGTTGTTCTAGTTCTCTTGTGTGACTTGAAAATGGGAAAGACAAAAAGACCTCGAGGGACAAAGCCAAGGTGAACACTTAGAGACGCCTTGAATGCCAGCATAGTTAGTAGAGGGGACAGCGATTTGAAGGCGTCTGAAACAGCACGGCAATCGTTTCAAGCGATTCAGAGTCACGTCAGACTTTTATACGTTTCCATCTAAGCTTTCTTGGCTCGGGTTTCTTGGAAACAAATATTCTCTCGGCTGGCTCCTATCAATACTTTTTTTTATTATGTTCAGATGTGGACCACTCGACACTGTCTGAAAGTGAAAATACGAACCCTTGTCGGGTTTTGCGAGGACTTCTATTTAGCTATTTGGCTATTTGGCATTGTTTTGCTTTCCTTTTTTCTTTGTTTTCCAAGCTAAGGGCACCTGCTTTCTTTTTGGAAGACAAGGCCAACAATCGATGGAGTAGTATGTATTATGGCGGTTCTGGCACAGCACTTGAAAAAATATTGTATACTACTTATGTCAAGCGCTAGACCCGTTATTTCTATCCTACTATAGCCCCATACTACTATAGTGCACACTTTGTGGGAGCCCTCGTTAACCCCACGGATGGCCCCACCCCCCTGAAAAATTCTGATGACATAATATTTTTCAATTAGAGGTACGTATATCTAAGGTATACCTGAGGTACAAAAATATGAAAACATGCGTGGCGAGAATTTATGCGGTTGGTTAAAGGTCGGAGAGCAAGCATTCTGCGGTAAGTCGTGTATAGGTACGTATTGTAAGATACATCTATATAAACTATGGCAGGGAAGGCCAATTCCGACACCTTGTCGTGGATGCAGAAAGGGCACCCAGAGCACTTTTTATACTTGTGTTGGGTGTGGCTCGGGGTCTCTACGTGTAGAACTATTCAGGAAGAAAAAGGTGGCAAGGCGGCAGTTCGTATAGAAGTACTGCAAGAGCTGTTACGTATTCGAGACCCCATTTAGAGATATCCATTATCTGGTACATACGCAAGAAACATGGCAGCTATGGATGAGCCTAGAGGTCTTACATTCGTCCAAACGCCTTTTGCCATAGGAAAATATTTACGCGGATGGGAGATGAACATTCCAGAGGGTAATCCGCTAGAGGCAGACCCAGCGGCCTTTCTTGCTGATGTGCGGAAACAGACTGCTAAAAAGCTCGAGGAAGAGCTTCGAGACCTCAATGGTATTAAGTTTCAGCTGGCTTTGAACATCACGCTCAGGCGTGACAAACCTGAAGGTCCAGTATATGAGGCAGCTACGTTCAGGAGTTCGCAAACTGTCTTAACCAACAGAACTGAGATCCGTAGGGTTATAGTAGAAGCACATGCGCAGATCTACAACAGCATCGAGAAGTGGATCAGGCGGGGCTCTAACTGGGTTATTGATAGAGTTAACCTTCTATGGTTGGACATCGCTCGGTATCAACCACTACGTGGAGGTTCGTATATACCACTACCAGCAAAAGTTGCAAATAAGAAAGCCGTGATCAATGTGAAAAACGAAGACGACCATTGCTTACGTTGGTCACTACGCGCAGCACTGTTTCCAGTTGCGAAAAACCCCCAGAGGACATCGAAGTACCGAGAAGATGATGGGTTGGACTTTGATGGGATAAGCTCACCAACACCAATCTCACAAATACCACGCGTGGAGAAGCAAAACAGCATCTCTATTAACGTATATGGTTTGGATCAAAAAGAACAGTGTTTGACTATACATCATATAACGAAGAAGACCTTCTCAAAGCGTGTTAACCTCTTGCTTATAGAGTGCCCAAAGAGTGGTCTGCAAGACTATTGCTGGATCAAGAACTTCAACCGCCTTCTATTCGATCAGACAAAACACGAACATAGGAAGCACTTCTGCGAGCGGTGTTTACATGGATACACCACAGAGGCTCTCCTTGAAAAGCACATCCCAGAGTGTAATGGCGTCGGTAGCCGGGCCATTCGCATTGATATGCCTACTGAGAAGAACAACAAACTCTCCTTTTGTAACTTCCACAAGCAGCTAAAAGTTCCCTACGTCATTTACGCCGACCTTGAGGCTTTAATCACTAAGATCGAACCGTCAGCCCAAAACCCCGCAGCAGAGATGCAACGCAACACGCAGAAGATAGATGAGCACATTCCCTGCGGATTCTCCTACATAGTCGTACGTTGCGATGGCCACAGCAAACCACCAGTGTGCTCTATAGAGGCACGGATACGATTGAGCGCTTTCTAAGATGCATACAAGAGGAGGAGGTTGAGATTAGAGCTCAAAAGGCCAAACCGTTGCGTATGTCGCAGGAAAACAAGAGGGATTTTAATCTAGCAACTGATTGTCACATTTGTCATAGGCCCTTTAGTAGAGACGCATGCGCAGATCCTAAGGTACGGGATCACTGCCATATCACAGGCGAGTTTCGAGGTGCAGCACACAATTAACACCTGCAACCTCAAATTACGTATTTCCCCTATCATTCCAGTTGTATTCCACAACCTGCGTGGATATGACTCCCACCTACTAATGCAATCCAAGACAGAGGGCGAGATCTCTTGCATCCCAAACAATATGGAGAAATACATTTCGTTCTCGCCTGGCAAACTCCGGTTCATCGATAGCGCACAATTTCTCTTAGGGTCGCTCGACAAACTGGTTCGTAGTACTATAGAGGCATCGGCGGGCAAATGTAACCGATGTAATGAGTTCGAGCTGGTTGTCATTAACGAGGCTTGGGAGCTAGTGGGGACTTGCCCACAGTGTGTAGAAGGGAGCATAAAGCAACTCGACCCGTCTCGCCTCCCGATAACCGTTACGCATACGCCCCTGAATGCACACCTTCTTGGGCGTAAGGGCGTCTACCCATATGAGTACATGGACACTTGGGAAAAATTCACAGAAACTTCTCTTCCACCAAAGAATTCGTTTTATAGTAAACTAACCCTAGAGGGGGTATCCGATGAGGACTACGAACACGCATTAAAGGTCTGGAAGACATTCGGCTGTGAGACGTTAGGAGACTACCACGACCTTTATCTCCAAACTGATGTGCTTCTTCTTGCAGATGTGTTTGAAGGCTTTCGTGCTACATGCATGCAAAACTACGGCTTAGACCCAGCTCACTACTATACGAGTCCTGGTCTATCGTGAGACGCGCTGTTAAAGAAGACTGGCGTGGAGCTCGAGCTACTAACCGACTACGATATGCATCTCTTTGTTGAGAAGGGTTTGCGTGGTGGAATATCTATGGTGTCCCAGCGATACGCCAAAGCAAATAACCCAAGCGTACCTGATTTTGACCCAGAGAAGCCAAATAGCCACATACTCTATCTTGACGCCAACAACCTATACGGCTGGGCTATGGGTCAATATCTACCAACAGGAGGATTTGAGTGGTGTGATTCTGAGACTATCGAACAACTAACCTTGAGTATCCTCGATATTGTGAAAGATGCGGAAAAAGGCTACATCCTTGAGGTTGACCTTGAATATCCTCGAGAACTTCATGATATGCATAACAGCTATCCACTAGCTCCAGAGAGAATGCTGACAGATAAAGCTTGGTTCTCAGAGTATCAAACCGAACTATTCGAGAAGTTTTACAAGGGTAATGGATCCTTGAAGGTGGAGAATCTTATACCTACCCTCCGAGATAAAGAGCGATATGTTCTTCATTACCGCAACCTACAGCTATACCTTTCTCTAGGCATGCGTTTGAAGAAGATCCACAGAGCAATTCGTTTCGATCATAGCCCATGGATGGAGTCATACATACGAATGAACACAGAGCTACGAAAACAGGCAAAGAGCACATTTGATCAGGATCTTTACAAGTTAATGAACAACTCTGTTTTTGGTATGACAATGGAGAACCTGCGTAAGCGTATAGACGTATAGCTGGTGCGGTCTTCAGAGGAAATCAGACTACGGCGTCTCTTGAACAAACCTAGCTATGCTCACTCCACGATCTTTGACGATGACCTAGTTGCCGTACAAAACTACAAAAGCAGGCTATTGCTGAATCGCCCGGTATATGTTGGGATGGTGATTTTAGACCTCTCGAAGCATGTAATGTATGATTTCTACTATAACGAGCTAAAGCAACAATATGGACAACGTTGTAACCTACTCTACACAGATACTGACAGTCTACTGCTACACATCGAGACGGACGACATTTATGCAGATATTGGTGCCTGCAAACATCTATACGATACAAGCAACTACAGCAAGGACCATCCGTTGTATAGCATTGAAAACAAGAAAGTCCTTGGAAAAATGAAAGACGAATGCGAGGGTGTTTGCATTGCTGAATACGTACGATTGAGGTCAAAACTCTATTCAATCTTGAAAATAGATGGTAGAGAGATCCGGAAAGCTAAAGGGACTAAAAAGTGTGTTGTGAAACATCGCATCCGTCATGAGCAATACCCTAACCCAAATACAAAGAGTACCTACTAGACAAAAAAGTGTTTCGTCACGGAATGAATATGCTTAGAAGCGAAAAGCACAGGATGTATGGCATTCATGTAAATAAGGTCTCTCTCTCACCATTCGATAGTAAGCGCTGGATCTCCGAAAACGGCATACATACACTTGCCTATGGACACAAATATATCCTTTCAGCGCAGGAGGTAGACTTCTATGGCCTCATTGAGGAGTTATTAGCTTAAGATTCCATTCGGAGGTAATTCTGTGTCTGGTGGCACCACTTGTAGCTCTTCACGCACAAATCCACGCTTTGGGGATTGCTTCTCCGAAACGGTCCCTGTTCCTTGCGAACCTTGTGAAGCAAGGTAGTACAGAACGGGCTGCCCCAAAGAAACCATACTACGTGAAATACTATATGTTTCCAAACTCCATATAGGATCAGTTGCACGGCGGCGACCACCTTCCAGCTCACCAGGAGCATATAGATATCGAACACTGACATAGAATGGAAGTTTTTCCTCTTTGAGACCAACGAGACGTCCATAGTGTGCGGGTTCTGCTGGGGTTGATTCGATTTCCTCTTTGCGTATTGCTACCACGGGTTGTTTTCCTGTCAAACGTGTCGGCTCGCTATTCAAAGCTTCTACGACTGCAGGTAGACGAGCTACCCACTCAACCGACCTATCATCCCTTCCTTGTGAAGCAAGCACCATTTCTTGAGCGTATTGGTGTCCAAATAGCCTTTCGGATAGGGTTTGGTTGAATCGCTCAACAATTGCTTGATCTCTATGTATTTCTACACGCCCACGCCTCACAGAAACGTTATGCTTGTCCAGCAGTGGAGAAACAGCACCCATGAATTCGCGTCCTGGATCGACTTGTAAAAGTTTTGGCCATGTTAGTGGACTTCTCTTTTAGATTCGCTCTAATGCCGCAGCAACTTCTTTAGCTTCTTTAGTGGCTAATGGCTCGGCTTCTTTGTATCTGGATGCTACGTCAACGACTGTGAGCGCATATTTATATAGCTTTCGTCCGCGTCCAGGGCGATCGTGTGGAAGAAAGAGCAGATCGGCTTGATGAACTTCGTTTGGCGTAGTGACATTGAATTTAGGTCGTGGTACATATTGAGGTGCTGGCAAATATATCTGCCATATAGCTTGTTTTTCCAGCCACATCCGAGCCATATCTTCGGATATGCCGGTTGCAGTGGCAAGATGTTTGATTGCCGCGAGTCCTTTCCAATAGCCTTGAGGACTATAGTAAGTATTAGCAAATACCTTTGGTACGTCCATGGCTTTGAAACGAACCCGCTATAGGATGTATCACACCAAACTTCAACATGCAGAAAAAATTACTACGTGGATATCTAGCAATTACCTAGTAGTTATATAGTAGTAATCTAGTAATTACCTAGTAGTTATATAGTAGTAATCTAGTAATTACCTAGTAGTTATATAGTAGTAATCTAGTAATTACCTAGTAGTTATATAGTAATTTTCTCTAGGAACACATTATAGAAATCGGCTTACAGCATATCCAGTCGTAAACACCCCACCACCTAGGGCCACCAATTCGGCATTTTTCTTCAAACTAGATGGTCGATAATAATTGGAGAAACGAGGCCTTTTCATCTTGTCATGTACTAACTTATGTATTCGGAGTTTTCGCAACACATAGGCTCGATCCGTAACCGAAACATGTACATTCTCTTCTTTCCAGTGGTTCCAGTTGGCTATGGCTTCTAGTCGTATTTCTCGTTGTTTTTCGTAGGCAGCCATATCGGCATTAAATTGCTCCTGGGCTCTATTGTGTCTTTCCGTCTCCATCTCGAATGCATCTTGTCCGACAACCGCTTTCTCGATGTATTTGGCACCATAGCTCGCACCAATGCCTGCTATAGCAAAGGCGATTGCTGCAATAATTATCGATCCCATGTCACGTTACTCGGTGGTCGGTAGATACTTTTTGTCCTCGAGGTATTGCTTAGCAGCAAGGCTACCAGATAACACGGCTACCCACTTCGCGTAGTTCAAAACGTTAGATGAAGGATCGCTAGTCAGAGGCTCTTTGATGACTTTTTTTCCGACCCAGCCGATGCCTGCCGCAAGTCCAACCAATATAGCGGCGTCCTGTAATGTTTGCATAAGTTTGGTCTCAACCATAATTGCGTATCACAAGTATCATCGATAATACATGGACTATGGCATGGCTTCAAATGCTATATCGCAAGTATCATCGATAATACATGGACTATGGTATGGCTTCAAATGCTATATCATACCTTTAGTTTTAAGGTTACTACCTTTGGTGGTGGTTTCTTCGGTAGCATCAGTTTCTAATTATCGTTCCGTCTTACTATCGTTCCCGATTGATGAACAACATGTATTAGGCCGATCATGGCGCGTTTGTGCGTAGCGCATATACTGATAGTACAAACCCACCAGTGCTATGCTTACTCCAACTGCCGCAAGTGCGGTGTTTGCCGATATGTTGTTGGCTATCCAGCTTGGATCATCATCACGACTGTCTACCAGCTCCGTCGATGAGGCATTGGCTAGGTCGTCTTTAGCTAGTTTTATTCTTTGTGCTATGGCTTTACCGGTAGCGACGCGCTTTGGATTTTTTTCTTTTTTAGACGTAGTTGGTTCTTTTGTGATGAGGTCATTCGGAGGATCCACTTCCATCTTGCTGTATGTTTGTAAGTGACATGACTTCAATTGTGGTATCGCTATTAGGTGGAGTAATTGGTAGAGTAACTACCGAACTATGTGGATTAATTACTGAACTGGGTGGAGTAATTACTGAACTAGATGGAACAATTGGTGGATTAATTACTGAACTAGATGGAGCAATTTCTGACCTAGATGGAGCAATTTCTGACCTAGCTATGGCAAGTTCTAGGTCGCGAATATATCCTGCTGAGTTGTCCCACCCATGGTTGTAATGCCGTGCTGGTTCGGGTTCGCAGTGTGGAGTAGTAGCTACCGGAGTAGCCACTGGAATGGACGAAGTAAGTGCTGCCATAGTGCGACGTTTATCATGCCAGTCATCTAATAGGTTCCGTACTACCTTGGAGAGGTAGCCAATATATGACAACCCTAGCGTTGCTATGGTTAGTCCGACTACGGAAAGCACGTAAGGGGTGGTACTGCCGTTTACGTTTTCCAACTCTTCTTCTACTTGCGATAACTCTTGCGATAAGTCATGAATGATAGCTTTCTTTTCTACGTTTTTATTCTGATGCTCCGACATCGTTCACTTCATGACGTATATTGATAGTTGGTGTTTCTTCAATTACTGTGTCAGAAGATGACATTTTATCAACTTCTATGTGGTTAGATACATGGAACACAGCACTAGCTAGGGCTACGAAACGTCCTGCTTTAAGAGACAACAAGCCAGCCAAAGAAGAGATTTCGTTGCGAACTATACGATCTTCTTTTAAGTCCTTTAGTAGTGCTGGTTGGGAATCTATAGGTAAAAAGTGCGCAATTACGCGAGTAGCTAGGGTCATCGTACTATCGACTAAACAACCTGTTACTTGTTGAGCCACAACGGCCTGATACCTTCTATGTAGTCGTTCTATGTCTTTCTCAGATAATCTATGGATATCTCCTAGAGAGTACGATTTCACAAGATATTCATTTGTTGTACCGGTCGCGGCTAAAATCGCAAGTGCTTCCCGATGGTCAGCCAATGTATCTGTTGGTGCTTCCACGGCTTGTGCCACACCCGTTTTGCTTGTTTCAGAGGATTCATTTAGTAGACCAACTATTACATCCTCGAATTCTCCATCCATTTTACTTCAATGTGCCGTGACATACCATAGGTGAAGGTATCTCCAACACGGTGGAAAACGGATGTCGCAAACAGAAGCATATATTTGCAAACTTAGTCTCAAGTTCTGAAATAAATATATTTTTGTCATATAGTGATATGCCAGCACCGTAGTCGTCAAACAATCCTTTAATCCCGGCGCATTTGAGATGCGAAATGTCACAACGATTGCACAGTTTTCGCGAAAGTCCTTGCATATACTCTTTTGCGTTTGTGCCGATGCCCAAATTGAAATACCGATATGGCGTGCAGAAAATGCTAAGTCAGATAGTTTATCGGTCCTTCCCTTAGCATCCTTGCTTGGAGCACAATCATCAAGGATAATAAGCATGTTCGTTCCTTCGAATAAACAAGCACATTCGCGCAGGGTGGCATCTATAGCATTCTGCGGAGGTGCTATATGAATGAAGCGTGGATCTCCACTACCAAAACCTTTGTAGGTCGTATTGTGAGCGTAGGTGGGACACATCAACACTATATAATCAAACTTAAAACGAAATGGACCCCGCAACTGATCGACTATAAACTGAGTCTTTCCACAGTTTGTGGGGCCAATTATCAATGCGTTAAATGGAATTTGCTCTACTAAGGTGTCCATTAGTTATAAACATTTTGCAGCATCCCATGTTCAATAGTTGCCTGAGCATCAGAAAGCACGAATATATGCATATTCACAGTCCCTGTGCCTTTGGTGCGATGAATCCGCAGGCGAATATTTGCTCCCGTATCTATTTGAGCCAAACCATCTCCATGGAGTGTACTGTTTTGAGAAGTGCGACAGTCGATGAGTACGGTGAACTTGTTCTCAAAGAACTTCTTATGTGTCATGGATGTAGTGGCTTGTGACCCAGAGGTGGATGTTGTTCCAACGCCAGCACAAAACCAATTCTTTGCTGACTTCCATAAATCCCTTGGTAGCATCCCAAAAGAATAGAGAGCGTTGAGGATGCTGTTAACGTGTACCTCGACCTTGGTGATGTCTGGATTTACAAACTTCTCACTATCTCGGGCGCCTGCCTCATGCGGATCCACAAAGAGAAGAAGGATACCATTGAAAGAGAGACGAAGCACGTTTTTGCTTTCAGATATAAGTGTGTCGGTTACTAGTTTGACGGAGACTGTTTTGAAGTACTCAGCGTGGTTGTACAGGAAGGCTTTGCCGCTATCGTAGACTCCCTTGGCCTGCACCGCAAGATCGAGACTTTCGATGACTTCATATTCGAGCTCAATGTTTGAAAGTTTATATGTGCCTACTTTTGTGCTGTCGGATCCGGCTATGACGTCTGTGGCTGGTGCCAGCGTCAAATGTAATGACATCTTATCTCGAATCGCGTGCGGATAAAGGACACCATAAGTTGTAATAATGTCATGATCAATAGGTATCTTATACACGCTACCATATGCAACCAGTGTCGCTTTGTCAGCTGCAATCGAGGAGTCTTTATCGCCAGCATCCGAGCGAAGTTTGTTAACATTGGCGGATTGAATACCCTGCTCTATGCGATTCTCTCGTTCTACGGCAGATAGGTAGAGATCACTATATACCTGCAGTAGATCGGGCCGACCACAATCTTCTAAGACAGTAGTGCCCATTCTTACAACTCGCTTTGAGACTAGGCAGCGTCCAACATTGGCCACTAAATGGTTGTTGCATGACCATCAGATAGAGTGATATTGGCACTGAGTGTTAGACTACCAGGTACTAGAAGCCTATTTTCGCCTATCGTGGGAACATCGACAATCAGAGTTTCCCCTGGATTGGCCACCGAAGGGGTGAAAGTTACGCGGTGGAACACACGACTGGCTTTGAGAGATCTACCTTCTCGAGGAGCATAGTCCGGATGGAGATTTGATGATATCATTGTTACCACGCAAACTGATATTGAATATATAGTCAATACTTATAGTATATAGCATATTCAACGTTCAATATGGAAGAGGAAACTACAGCTGAAAAAGATCGCACTGAGGAGGATGAGTGTGTTAGGCAAGAATGGGCAAAGTCTCGACCGAATGAGAATGAGTCACGAGATAGTTGGTAGCGTAGGGTGGGGCACCGATTCAAACACGCAACAGAAAGCTTCAAGAATAAGTTGTGGGGAAAGTTAGTACATCGAAATGGCCGAGAGGGGCGACGACGATCAAAGTTCTGCGGGGCCAAGCAGTAGTACTGAGGAAACGTCATTCGCCGAAAGGCCCGATGCGAAGGACATAGCATGGAACTACATCAAGAAGAAATGTCCAACTGTAGACCGATTTAATAGTGGGCTAGAGGTAAGATTGGGTAATAGATATGAGGTGGAGGTACGACTACCCCGCAAAAACGCCGTGTGACACGTGCTGAGCTGACTGATAAGGATGGTAATCTGAATATGGACCTGATTGAGAAGAAGCCGGCGTTTAAAAAGATTCTGGGAGCCCCAATAGATGGATACGTAGAAACCCCTGCGGAAGAGGCGTTACGTAAAAACGATGGCGAGATCGCCAGACTCGAGAAAGAAAAAGCTGAAACCGTTAAAGATATGGAGTCCGACGAAGTTGGGTCGCCAGAATATAAAGCAAAACAAGAGGCGGCGATAGAACTAGAGAATCGTAGGCAGGCTCTCGAGCAAGAAAACGAGGTCGTCGAAGAGAGTAGGTCGCTACGAGACCGCATAAAATCCATCTTCAAGAAGTATGGGTTTACAGTGCTTGGAGTGTTGGCTGTTGCAGGTACCGTGATTGGTGTTATCGTTGCTATGCTGAAAAAAGGTCTGGCTGACGTGCTGAAGAAAGTTGGTAAGGGGAAAAAGGTGGGTCAACTACAACTACTACGATGGGGAAAAAGGTGGGTCAACTACTACCTGCAGCGCTAAGTGCTATTGTGAGTTTCATATTCCGGACCGCTGGCAAAACAATCGCCAAAACAAATGAGCTTTTCTCCATAGTGAAAGAGTCGAGTGATCCCTGTTATAGCTCGGACTTTGAAGCCATACACTATGGGGGCCCGTTCTGGTCAAAATTACGTTAATTATTTTTTTACTAGCCAGAATTATATTTTTGTGTTTGACAAATTATTTATTATGTGTTCGAATTAATTTTATGTATACAAGAATAATTCTTTGTGTGCACGAATTATATTTTCGTATGCACGAATTAAATTTTCGTATGCACGAATTATATTTTCGTATGCACGAATTATATTTTCGTATGCACGAATTAAGTTTTCGTATGCACGAATTATTTTTTCGTATGCACGAATTATTTTTTCGTATTCTTGCCATATCCCATAAGCCACTGCGAGCTGTATAAGTCTTGCTCGTCATTCCAAGATGGTGGCCAACCACGTTGTCATCCGAGAAAGGAATCAAGGAGGATTCCGTCAATTTTTGTTAAATTTAAAGTCAGTTTTTCGGCTATTTTTGTCTCCTGAGCGTATAGAATTTGAAGATCTAATTGAAACCAGGCTTCGTCTGTTGGATGCTGCAGGGACCTTGTCTTTGCTTTTGAATGACTTGGCGAGAGGCGACTCCAACCCAACAGGGCTACCTGCTAATGCGATACAAGCCCCACTGCAGAATCTAAATCAGTTTGTGACTCACCTAATCAACATATTGTCAGCTCAAATAGAAAACAGTGAGAACACTGTTTATTGCGACTTGGATACTGCTTACTTTACACCAGTGACATCAGCACAGATTGGACCTGGACGGAAGCGTTTTGAAATCTCTAAAGATCAGCTGGAACACTTGCGTTCACTCTTTTTCTCATGGCAAAAAATAGCTGATATGCTCCATGTGAGTGTTTCTACCATCCAACGAAGGCGTAAGGAGTTTGGACTGAGTGACGAATTTGAAGGCTATTCAGATATAACTAATGATGAACTAGATGAAATATATGCAAGTGTGACAGGTAACTCAGCTGAAGGCCCTATTACCCCCAATATTGGAAGGAGGCGGTTCATTGGTGCACTGAGAAGCCGGGGTTTGCGCATTCAAAGATGGAGAGTCAGTGAATGTTTACGTCGTGTTGATCCTGTAGGTACTGTGTTGCGCTGGAGGATGACAATCCACCGCAGAAAATATTTTGTGCCAACCCCCAACAGCCTCTGGCATATAGATTCTGGGCACAAACTTATAAGGTATAAACTGATAACTCATGTTTGTATTGATGGAAAGACAAGATTACTGATATATGTTTCCTGCTGCAACAACAACAAAGCTGATACAGTCCTTACTTTGTTCCAAAATGGAGTGGAACAATGGGGTCTACCATCACGTGTTCGATGCGACTATGGCATGGAGAACTTTTATGTTGGTCAATACATGATAGAACAGCGTGGGGCAGGCAGAGGAAGTATCATCACCGGATCGTCAGTTCACAACTCAAGAGTTGAGAGGTGTCACCGGGATATTTACTCTGGGGTGTTGGCTTTTTATGCACGCATTTTTGAGACAATGGAAGGTGAAGGTATTCTTGACATTTTGGATGATGTTCATTTATACAGTCTTCACTATGTATACATCCCTAGGATAAACAGATCTTTAAAGGAATTTATCCATCAAATGAACAATCACCCAGTTTCAAGTGAAAGAAACCAGTCACCCTTACAAATGTGGGAAAAGGGGATGTTAGACAATATACATTCTGGACACACTGCACTGTCACCAGCAGACATTGAGGAGTTTGGGGTAGATCCAGAGGGTGTACTGTCAGTTGAAGAGCAAGACTATCAGGTCAATGTTTTCCCTCCATCATTAGAGTTATCTGATGAACAGTTATCCCAGATGCCAAGTCCAATGCAGAATGATGAGAACTCTGGGATAAACATTTTCTTGCAATGTGTCAAGTTGATTTCCTGAGTATGTAAACCTGACTAATACCAATGCCAGCAAATATTTGCATGTCTTGCCTAAACAGGGGGGAGTTTGGCACACAATATGCCCCACAAAGTAGCCCCTATCATACTGACAGACTTGTTGGATTTATTTAAAGGGAACCTCGGCTGAAAAACAATGTTTGCTCTCAAGTGTTTGTTATGGATTCCTAAGTCTGTTTATGTGTTTGTCTCCAGTAAATTGTACACTAGATGTCATTTATGCACCGATTTTCCTGTCGATTAAACTCATTTGAATTTCCTGCGTGCCGCCATCTTGGATATCATGACGTCACAGTGTTGCCCTATTGTCACATAACAAAAGAGCTATTGTTTTCTGACAATAAGGCAACACTGTGACGTCATAAAATTCAAGATGGCGGTGCGCTGGAAATTCAAATGAGTTTTATCGACAGGAAAATTGTTGCATAAATGACATCTAGCGTACAATTTACTGGTGACAAACACAGAAACAGACTTAGCCATCCATAACAAACACTTGAGAGCAAACATTGTTTTTCAGCCGAGGTTCCCTTTAATATAGTATGCCCCCCAGTAGCCTGCCTACGCAGACGTATTTTTTTACTCATAAATTCTAAGAAAAAAGTAACGTAAAAGTAATATGCAAGCAGACGTCAGCATGTTTGTTTTATTTTTCTGCCCAATCAAAGCCAGTTAGAATTTTAGTGAATTGGCGCCCCAGTGAACACTCTCCTATGATTGGTCAATGGCAAATGTATTGTCTGAATTCCTTTTAAATGTAACATTACGTCACTTTTCAGGATATGGAAAGTAAAATCTGATTGGTCCGTAACACAATGAGGTGTGCATACTGGAAACTAATTAAGCGCTCGGGTAAGCAGACGTTACTTTTTTCTTCGAATTTATGAGTGAAAAAATATGTCTGCATATAGCAGGCTAGCCCCCCAGGGGTATATTTAGCCTGAATTTCAGCTAATGAGTGTTCATGGTCAGGACCCTTCATTTTTTTTATGACCAGGGGGAGTTAACACAATTAACATTATTTGCTGTCAAACACATAAGTTCAGTGACACCAATCCCCTCCAATCACAAACATTAGGGGGGTCTGGAAGCATGCTGTGACCTAACACAAGAGACTGCATTTCAAACTTTGTTTATTGCTATTACTACATGTAGCTCAATATCAATAAGTCGCTGTAACAACATCAACATACAAACTATTAATAGTTTATTCTTACTATCAATGTCTTTGATATCAATGGCAATGAATTTTCAAAAGCCTCAAAAAGAACAAAAACAGAAAGTGCTAACATGTATTTGTAATTTTAAGCACTAGCAAATTACACCTAAATTTTCAGTGTTGCCTCAATTGCAAATATAACTTCCAGAAATTGTAAGCATAACGACATAACCCTGCTTTTATAATGGATGACCAAATGAGAAAATATAAAACAAAACAAATTTCAACCTTATTCAGTGTTTGTCTTGTGTACAAGAACAATTCAGTCTTTGTCTTGTGTACAAGAACAATTTTGTCATATTCTACTTAATTGCACACAAGTTTTGCAAGCTTTGAATTTTGTTTCTTGATGTTATTTTTTGTAATTAATACTGATCATGATTAATTAATTTACCTTTGTCTATCAAGTTCCCTTACTCAGCAGACTTTATAGAAGATGGCATATGATCGATCATGTAACAACATTGCAAAAGCAACATAAAAATGCAATGTTTGATTTCTAAATAATCAGTATAAGCTTGAACTCTATCCAAGAGCTCTAAACTTTCCCAAAGTAAGGTTGTGAGAATGCCAAATCATAAATGTTAAATAACCTCTCGTCAAGGGGCAGAAGGAACTTATGACTCGGCCTTGGAAGATGCAAGATATTACCACAGGTGTGGGCAGTAGGTGTGAAACCTGCAACCACAGGAACTCCCTCTTGATCATTAAAATGTTGAACACTTGTTTCTACTGGAGTCACAAATTCTACAGATGGCACCATCCCAAACCCAAGTACTGGCTCCTCAGATGCACCCGTTACAAACTCCAATATGTGGCTTAAGTCGAGCTTCCTCTCCCCACATGACCTTCTTCCACTCGCCACATCCCTCACATATCTTACAAACTTGTGATACACCTCTTTCTCGTGTTTTCTTGCATTGCTTCCTTCCTCAGAGTACTTGGGTTTCAGGATTTGTAGAATCCTTGGAACATTGAGTTTGTGTTGAGAGCCTGGTCTCAAGAGATGAGAGAGTATGGGAAGTTTCTGTAGGGCAGATAGCATGCCCAGTTTCTCGAGGCCAGCTTGCATTTCACAAACACATGGACTGAGACTTCTATTTGATGACAAGATTTCCTGTAAAACTTCCTCTTCGATGAATGCTGGCATTTGGCCATTTTGCAGCATTGCTACTGCTATCATGATACCAATATAATAGTAATCTGGTGCTAGAAATGACCTTAACCCTCTGTCAAAGTACTTTTTCTTGATTTCCTGATTAACTAACCTGATCCATTCCTTACGAGGCCCTCCAAGGTCAACTGATTCTTCTCCCATAAAGTCTACTTTGAAGGTCAATCTATAGTTTTCAATAAACTCAAGCTCACTAAATGTAGTTTGCAGTACTCTGTCTCTGTCAATGCTAATAAAATTAGTTTCCCCATCAATGGTTTCCTCACACAAAGTCAAATCAAGAACTCTTCCACTGTTTATATGTTCTTGCAAAAATCTTAAAATTTCAACAGGATCAGCCAGCTTTAAGCTCTTTGCAGTTTCTATTAGAGACTGAATATCAAAAGGACATTGAATCAAATGGGCCTGGTCATTTGCTGGAAAGGTAGTGGGTACCTCTGTGCCCAAGGTAAATGCTGTAGTGTTGACATCAACAGATACTTCTGCTGTGGTAGTTGATGTTGGAGTGCTAGTGGCGAAGGCAGGTCTGGTTCCTGTGACAGGATCATTGTCTTGCACAGTGATGACATCATTCACCTGATTTAGTTGAGAATCCTCAACTTTATTAGTTTGGCTGTCTTCAATCTCAAAAACAGACCGTGTCAGCATGTCATCTGTCAAATCACTTACATCAGGCAGATCAGCCAGCAGCCTAATGTAAATACATCCGGATGGGGATATAGACTTCAATAACAACTTTGAATCTATGTTTCGACCACGTGGTATGTTTGGAGTGACAAGGGTGCCGGAACAGTTCTTCATTATTTCAAAACAGTACCCTGTCATATCAGTTCCCTTTAGTAATATTGACAACTCGCTCTCTAACTGTTTAGCACTCCAATCTTTGTTGATATCAAATCCTGAGATAATTCGTTTGGATGTTTCTAGTTCAGCCTTCTCTGATTTGGATGGAATTCGGTCATGGCCATATTCAATAATAACCACATCTCGTGTGACGGTAACTGACTCCGCTGGGCGTCCTACAGCACGTCGATTATGAAAAGAAATATACGGTCCAGGTCGTGTAGAGGGTGCAGATCTTGATCGCCAGCGTCCAGACGAGTCATGCGTCGGATGTCTTCCTCTAGCAGCAGAATTAGCAGTTGGAAATCTCACACGAAGTTCTTCAAGGGCATTAACGGAATGCGAACTACTCTGACTGCTAGTAGAAGTACCGCTATTTGAAACACCAGTAGCAGGGCTTGAGCGACCCACGATGTTTGTAAGTCGAGAAATGTTTTCCATAGCATTTTGGGCGATTCTAATGATCTCTTCCCTTTGAGAAGCATCCCAGTTTGAATCGCTGCCATCGGCCGCCATGTTGAATTAACAGCACGTGTGGTGGGCGAGCTCGCAGTGGCTTATGGGATATGCCAAGAAATTATTGTATGAAAAAATAATTCGTGCATACGAAAAAATAATTCGTGCATACGAAAAAATAATTTGTGCATACGAAAAAATAATTTGTGCACACGAAAAAATAATTTGTGCATACGAAAAAATAATTCGTGCACACAAATAATTATTCTTGTATACATAAAATTAATTCTGGCTAGTAAAAAAATTATTAACGTAATTTTGACCAGAACGGGCCCCCATACATACATACATACACCCCTTCGCATAATATCGCAACATCGTCTTTCCAGCATGTCTAGATGTGATGCAATAATATTTCCAGTAACGGACGTATACGTCTCCTATTTACAGGCTCGGACGGTAAAGAGTTAAAACCCGAAAAATACTCATATTTATTTTCTAAGACACGTTTTCAAAAATATATGACGTCATAATGACGTATACTCTTGTTCACGGTGAATTTTAAAGCAATTCCTCTCAAAAATTGAAAATTCTAAAAACATACGATTGTGGGTACAGATGTATTCCTTAAGTTAATTGCTAGATTTTCATGAACAACTATTCTAAATTCTAAAAGATGAATGAAGAAGTTATTTTGTAAATGGTTTTACGCTGAATATTTGCCGCCAAATTTTGGGGGGAAAATTACCAAATTTAATATTTAATAACTTTTCTCCCTCTTAACTAATCGAATTCGGGTTTTTGATTTCTTTGTTGTCAAGATGATGGGAATTCAATATATATATAATTTACTGATTTTAAAGGTAACTGAAAACATTGGAAAACCTATTATAAATGGATACATGACGTAATTGCGACGTCATCAAGATGTATACGGTAATGCCAATCATCGGATTTTGTTTCGTTCATCCGTCTTAATCCTCCCACAAAAATTCAATCTTCGACATTAGTTAGTTTTGAAAATATAGCAACGTGAGCGATTAGAGGGTCATTTGTGCCCACCGTGTTTTGCACCCGCAGCGGTCCTTGACATCTCCAGTTGGACTCCATCTTGCGTATTTACTAACCTCGACCCACCCCCATGAATATCTTTATCGTCTCTAGTTCGTAGATCAACCCACAAAGCGAATTTATCTTTGTAGAAATCTCCAGGCTTGACAGCATTACCAAACTTCTTCAATACTTGATCAGGATAAATGTCGCTGGGCTTGATACTAGAACTATATATCTTGTTTGGCATTCTGTTCACATTAACTTTAACATTTATCAAGTTTGGATAGAAATAACTTTCCGAGTCTCTTGTTCCCGCGTCGTATGGATTCGTTTTACGAATAATAAGAGCAATCCTGAGAGAGATCTTCGCGGTATATTTATACTTTGATTGATGGTTGTGTCATCTTTGTCATCGAATGCAAAACTCTTGTGCAGCGTTACGTGTTCGAATTCATACAAGAATGCCATTTTGATAAGCAGCTGTTGCTTCAGATGCGAGATACGAATCTACCACAGACTCATACTGCAACTCAATATTTTTCAACGAATACTTCAAAGGATTAGCCGCAGCTTTTATTTTATCAGTTCCACATACAAAACTGTTCCCATCTGCTAATGTTACCTCAAACGTTAATGAAGAAGAACGTGCTCTAGGGTAGAATACGCTGTGATCAGACACCGCTTCGAAATCAAGCGGTATAATATATTTCTTCCCGAATACAGTGATGAGTGCTACTTCTTTTACATCACTTCCTTTGTTACCTGCTTCTGATCGAATCTTAGCAATCCCTCAGAGCAAATTCCTTGTTCAATGAGACTCTCTCGGTCGCTAGGTTTAAGGTATAAATCTTGATAAGTTTTGTACAAATCAAATCTATTTAAGTCTTGTAGAATCTCCCCGGCAAATGTAACTTTAAACCTAGACACGAGGTTACTCCCAATATTATTTACCAAGAACCTATTCACATCGCCGGAGACAGTAGGAGATAATGGGAGTCCTTCCAAATCGAACCTTAATGCTAAAGTGCCAGAGACGAGCAGTGCGTGTTCCGAAAGATTAGGGACACCAATATACAAGGTTTCTCCTGGTTGGACGCTTGATGGGCTAAAGGTAACCCTATGAAAAGTTATTTCAGCTTTTAAACCCTCTGATTGTTTTGGCAGCCTATTCGGATCTGGCTTTGTAGAAATCATTATATTTAAAAGATTAAATGGAGATTGGTGAGGATCTTTTTGATCCTACTGATGAAACAAGCACGACTGACCACTCAGGCAACGTTGATCCTGAATTTAACCCTACAGAAGGACCATTCCCAGAGGCTCCTTCTCAAAGTTGGTGCAAAAAATACAAACGAAATGGCATAGTGGATACGATGAATTAGAAACAGATGAAGTAAGTGCTGATTTAACAAGGGCTAAAAAGTTGTTTCCAAATATTCAATCTATTAAGGTTCGTTTATCATGGGAAGAAGATGATTATGGGCAACTGCGCCTAGTAGCAAGAGCTAATGCAAAACCATACGTGATCATTAATGGAGATGGAAGGTTTAATCCTACAAAAAGATGCCTTCACAAGAGCATTTGGTAAATATCATCCCTCCATCAGCGTTCAACAGGAGATGGCAGCTCAATTAGTTGAAAACATTGAAATGGAGGTCATGGGTAGTAGAGAAGAAATGCAAGAATCTATGAACAACACCCAAGAAAAAGAAGAGCTGGTAGAAGGATTGAAAGAGGTACTAGAGAGAAATCAAACGGAACTTGCGAAAGAGCGAAGTAACAAAGATCTAATCAGAAAATATTAGAAGAAAATCGCTCAGGCAAATTCAGAGACTGCAAGATAGAGAAAAGTACCAAAAAGCAAAAGACAAACACACAAGTGCCCAAAGCGAATTAAAGAAGTCAAAAGAAAACTGAGAAACTGCAAAGGAAAATGGAGAAAATGAAAAGGGAGTACATTGAACTAGATCGGGAAATAGAAAGGCTTAGGGAGGAAAGAGGAAAAACTACTGAGACCCTCAAAGGCAACAAATTGCCGAATTGTCTCAGAAGCAGAAATAACTATTTGACGAAATCGGCACCAAACTTGGGCTGGGGCAAAAGCTCAAGGAGTTCTTCAAGAAAAATGGCGTAACTATTTTCACTTTGACTATGGCAGCAGGAATCGTGATAGGACCATATTCAAATTCTTGAAGGATGGTACGGCTGGGCTTAGGAAGAAAGCTTGGGAAGGGGATTGAAATATCTTGGTAAAAAGGCTGAGCAGCCGCAATAACAGGATTAATTGGAGTAATTGCCAAGCTCATATTTAGTGCAGCAGGAGAAGCCGTGAAATTCCTCGGGGAACACGCCTGGCTAATAATAGTTGCGGTGGTCGGAACTTACATGAAATTAGCCTGCGTAGCAGGCGTTTACATGAAATCAACAAATATGATAATTATAGTAACATAGTCAAGCCGGGTGACCGGCTCCTGACACAATGCAATGCACTGGATTGATGTATTCAATGTTGTTGGCAATAATATCTTACGGATGCAGTTAATTTCTCAAACTGATGAACACAATTATACCTATTGTCGAGAAAGTGCCAAAGTACGAGTCATGAATACGTGGTCGCCGAAAGAGCATTGATCGAAGCAGGAAAACGGAATAAAAACTAATCAAAAGCCAAGTTATTTGAATGTCTGGTTGTAGTGAGTTTCTGGACTGAAGAGCCTACGATAGTTCAGATAGTTGGGCGACGAAACAGTTGGTTTTTATATCTAAGAACACAGGAAACTACAGAGAACAGACACGGACAAAATATCTTGCTCTTCGACACACCATAGCCGGTTGTAAGATAAAATAATAACAGCCTTTTCCACGCACAACATTTCTAACTGTGTTTGAATACATGGTCTTACCTCGTTCGGTCGTTTGACTTGGCAATAACCGATAGGTTTTCCCTAAAACATTCCCGTAAACTCAATGGCTTGCTCGCTCAACTAAGTGTAGAACTTGAGAAAACTCATTTCTTTCCTCAACTTTTCGCATGAAATCAAACAAATATGATATAGTGACATAGCCTAGCCGGCTGACCGACTCCAACCTGACACAATGCAATGGCGCCAGATTATGTACTGGTTTTTAGCGTGTTGATGTTTTTAAAGTTGTATTTTGATAAAAAAGGTAATAATATCTTATGCCGGATCTCAGTTAATTTCTCAAACCGATGAACACAATTGAAGGGCTGTGTGCAACAAGGACGTAAGTGACTTCTGATCATGTTCTAAATTCTCCCTTAGAAAATAAATACTTTGAAGGAGAATTTAGAATGTGATCAGGAGTCACTTGTTGCACGCAGCCCTTCGATTATACCTATTGTCGAAAAAGTGCCAAAACTGACGGTCACAGGCAGCTCGAGACATGGATTTGAGTGATGAAAACAAATATGCTCGCCGAAAGAGCATTGAACGAAGCAGGAAAACGGAATAAAAACGATAATCAAAAGCCAAGTTATTTGAATGTCTGGTTGTAGAATGTAGTGAGTTTATGGTCTGAAGTGAAGAGCCTATGATAGTTGGGCGAGGAAACAGTTGATTTTTATATCTAAGAACACAGGAAAAGTAGGGTCAGCGGTCGGACAGGATGGAAGCCATGTTTCATCGCTCGCTGAAATCGACATCTATCGCTGAAATTAACATCTATTTAGCTGTTATTTAGCGTTCATCCTTTTCTCAATATTGTTCTTTGATGTTTATTGTTTGAATGTTACGTGTTCTACCATGCCGGATTTCATTACCGCTGATAAATTGAGAAGCTTACTAGATGAGAAGCTGGCACCATTGAACTCGAAGGTTACAGAGTTAAGCGGAAGACTCGAAGAAATTATGTCGTTCATTGACATGTCCAATGCTAAATATGAGGAAGTTATTACCAAGATGAATGAACAGGAGTCAGAGAGAAGAGAAATACTAGCGGAAAATAAAATACTGAAGTCTGCTGTACAGTCGCTGGAAGACAGCTTAATTAAACTTAAAGAAGCCCACAACGACATGGAGCAATACTCGAGGAGGGAGTGTGTCGAAATACAAGGCATCCCTCCAGCACATGATTCTAGAGAGGAGAATACCAACGATCTTGTGACAAAGATCGGAGAGCTCATGGGAGTCGATATAGATGAAGATGACATCTCAGTCAGCCATCGTCTCCCTATAAGCAAGCGATACAAGGGAAAGAGAACGATCCCAGCGATCATAGTGAAATTTGTGCGACGTGATACCAAAGAAAAATTCTATCGAGCACGTAAGGAGCTGAAGAACTACACCGTTGAAGATCTTGGTTATACTGGCATTTCGAATCACATCTATGTTAATGAAAGCCTAACGGAAAGGAACAAAGAGCTATTTGGTCACTGTTTGAAAGCAAAGAAGAACCTCAAGTATGCTTTCGCGTGGACACTAAATGGGAAAAGCTTTATTCGCAAAGACCAAGACGCCCCTGTGATCAGCATCAAGAACAGGGACTGTCTTGTCAAATTACTGTCAAGATAAGTATAGTTATGCGATTAAACTCTTGTAAGTTACGCTAACTATAGACGATCCAATTTTAGTTTTATATTCCCCTTGTTTAGGGGCTGTTTGTAATAATGACAAATAATATCTCTGACAGGATCTCGCAACTTGATAATTTGCCTTTCCTTAATATAACTTCTTTAGCCTCAAACATTCCTCACCTTACGAATTCAGATATTGATTTGAATATGCCAGATGATCATAATTTTAACTACTATAGCACTCATGAGTTTAACAGTAATCACGATATTACTGAATGCTCATTAGACTTTAAAGCATTTTCTGCTCTAAACTGCAATATAAGAAGCTTAGCAGCTAACCATGATAACTTAATACATATGTTATCTGAACTAAATTTTCCATTTTCCTTGATTGGACTATCAGAAATTAAATTTAGAGCTGATAAACAGGCCTTGACAAATACCAACATACCAGGATATAATTTTATTTTCGAACCCAGTCTTTCAAATGCAGGAGGTGTTGCTTTCTATGTTAAAAACAATTTAAATTTCACTATTCGATCAAAATTTACTACTTCTAATCTTGATTTTGAAACTCTCTGGATAGAAATTAATTTTAAAGACCAACCTAACCTAATATGTGGAGTAATCTATAGGCATCCAAACGGAAATTTAGATAATTTTATGGACTATATCAACTTGACCATTGATCAAATCCACCGGGAAAATAAACTTTGTTTGATTATGGGAGATTTTAATATTGACCTATTAAAATATGATTCCCATGCTGGCTCTGAAAATTTTATTAATACTCTTGGCTCTTTTTTTTTTCAACCACAAATCTTACAGCCTACCAGAATTACTGACCACTCGTCTACGTTGATTGATAATATATTCTTTAATTCAATTGAACATTTTATTATTAGTGGCAATTTAGTATATGATTTAACAGATCATTTGCCTAATTTTATTATCTTCAATAAATTTTCCACTCTCCCACCTAGTGTAAAAATCTATAAGAGAGATTACTCTAAATTCGAGGAAACAACCTTGATTAATGAAATACAATCCATTAACTGGGAAACTGTTTTTACATCTGATTGTGAACCATCTGGTATGTTTGATTCCTTCTATGATAAAATATCAGGAATAATAGATAAACATATCCCCATAAAGCAAATATCTAGAAGAGAATTGAAATTTAAGTCTAAACCCTGGATAACACCTGCAATTAAAGTGTCTATACAAGTAAAAAATAGATTATATAAGAAATATCTAAAGACAAAATCTATTTATTACCACTCTAAATTTAAATACTATAGAAACAAAGTAAATCACCTTTTAAAGATTAGTAAAAGACAATACTATAATATATATTTTTTAGAAAATATCAATAATAGCAAAAGAGTTTGGAATGGAATTAAAGAAATAATACATTTTAAGCCGAAGGCTAGTTTGAAGGCTGTTAAAATTGTTGAAAATAGTTCAGAAATAACTGACCCCAAAATGATTGCCAATGCCTTTAATGCATATTTTGCAAATGTAGGAAATAATCTCGCTAATTTAATACCAGATGTTCAGAAATCACCATTAGATTACTTAAAGCATCCATCATGTAATAGTTTTTACATGTTCCCTGTTACTACTAATGAAATTGAGATAGAGATTGCTAACTTTAAAATTGGTAAGGCTGCTGGCCCTTTTAGTATACCTGTTTCTGTTCTTAAGATTCTTAAAACCGTAATTTCAAAGCCTCTAGAAACCCTGTTTAATGTTTCTTTTTCAGTTGGGATAGTACCGACCAGTCTTAAAATAGCCAATGTAATACCTATATATAAAAAAGATTCTCAAACCTGCCTGTGCAACTATCGTCCAATTTCTCTCCTCTCTATTTTCAATAAACTCTTAGAGAAGCTTGTATGTAGCAGACTGCTAGATTTTCTTAAAAGAAAAAACGTTTTATTTGACAAGCAATTTGGCTTTCGTACTAAACATTCCACTGACCATGCAGTACTTAGTATAATTGAAAAAATACAAACAGCAATTGATGAGCGTGATTTTTCATGTGGAATTTTTTTAGATTTTAGCAAGGCCTTTGATACGGTTAATCATAAAATCTTAATAAAAAAACTGGAGTACTATGGTATAAGAGGTGTAGCTAAAAAGTGGTTTACCTCATATCTTAGTAACCGGCAGCAAACTGTAACAGTTAATAATGTAACTTCAACCCAATCAACTATTTCCTGCGGTATTCCCCAAGGATCTGTCCTGGGTCCAATATTATTCCTAATTTATATTAATGATTTTCATCTTTGTTCATCCCTCTTTGACTTTCACCTTTTTGCTGATGATGCTAATTTATTTTGTAAACATAAGAATCTTGATATACTACAATCTAGTATTAATAATGATTTAGCCAATATTCACATCTGGCTTTGTGCTAATAAGCTTTCATTAAATATAGAAAAATCTAATTTTGTTCTGTTTCATCCTCCTCAAAGGAAATTAATGTCCAATTTTGCATTAACATTGAATAATGAGCAATTACGACAAGAGAAATGCATTAAATATCTTGGCATATTAATTGATTCAAATCTTAGTTGGAAATTACAGGTTGAATACATTGCCAAAAAGATAAAAAGAAGTGTTGGAATATTATCTAAACTTCGTTATTATGTAGACATTAGTATCCTAACCAACCTTTATTATGCCCTCATTTACCCTTTTTTGATATATGGGATAATCGTTTGGGGTAACACATACCCGACAACTACTCAACCTCTCTTTGTTCTTCAAAAAAAGGCCTTGCGTATTATGACCTTTTCAAAATTTGATGAACACTCAAGCCCTTTATTTAAGTCACAAAATATTATTAAGCTGCGTGATCTTGTTACACTACATATTGCAGTTTTTATGTTCAAGTTCCACAATCAAATGCTACCTTCAGTCTTTAATACATTTTTTACCTCAGTTGGAAGTATTCACAATTATAACACAAGATCTGCAGCTAGACAGTCTTATTATCTTCCTAGAGCAAGAACAAATTATGGCAAATTCAATATAAGGTTTCAAGGGCCCAAAGTGTGGAATTCATTTGATTTACATGTCAAATCCACCTCCCTCAAGAAATTTAAAGAAAACCTAAAAACAGAATTCCTATGCAAATATTAGTCTCCTAGTATCATTCTGTTGTTCGATAAGTTTCATTGAAAAGCTAATAAGACTGAATTCTGCTTCTTTCATTCTCAAAATACTAAGCTGTAATTATTAACACATTTATCTTCTGTAAACTTTATTATGTAATATATTAATAAGCTTTGGTAGATTTAGTATTTGTGTGTGCGTGTGGGTGCGTGTGTGTGTGGGTGCGTGCGTGTGTGTATGTGTATGTATTTGAGTACCTCCGACCTAGTATTGTAAATTACTGCATGTAACTGGATTCCTGGCATTTTTAGCTTTTCTGGTTATTTCGGGAACCCAGTGCCCTTTAAATATTTAAATTTATGATTGTAATAATTATATTTTCTTATTGTGGGTACAATAAATCGTTGTTGTTGTTGTTGTTGTTGTTACAGGAAACTACAGAGAACAGACATGGACAAAATATCTTGCTCTTAGACACACCATAGAGTCGTAAGATAAAATAATAACAGCCTTTTCCACGGACAACATTTCTAACTTTGTTTGAATACCTGGTCTTACCTCGTTCGGTCGTTTGACTCACAGGGAGTCCCTAACCGATACTAGAATATTGGATCGAAACATTAGTTTTGATGTGTGTGGGTTACCTGTGATTTCTTTACCGCGTGAGAGTGGTTGCGAATTTATCATAGTCTGATTGTTTTTATCCCAAAATTGTTCATTCGCAGCCTAAAATTCGAACAATAAAGTTATCTGTCTGTAAAATGAACCAGCTAAACGTGTAGCTTACTTATTATTCTGTTGTCTGCATTAGTTTTAAGACACCGGATAATGTTTTGAACGAGATTTAAGCGTTTGAGTTCACCGATACCTGTTCGCTGATTTTCGCTGCTGATCGCCTTGCTATAGCGATGTTTCGTGTTGATAAACATTGCAATTGTTATGCTAATGTACCAACCATGATTTGTAAAGCCCGCTTTGTGTTAGGAACCAATGGATCTCTGGTTGGCATATTAATGACAATTGATGACGACACACGAAACATCGCTATAAAGTATTGAAAGGGAAGACACAGCGTTTAGAAAACCGACCAGAAGTCCTTTTCAAAGCGGCATCTTGATTTAACGGAATCGACGGAATCGACGGAATCGACGGAATCACCTCTAAACTGTCTAAAAATACACCTCTGAGTATTAATATAATACCTTTGAGTTCCTTCACTGTATACTGGATCGCACAACACATTCTGTCGTAGTGTGGTATACTCCTTAATACAGTAGTCTATACAGTCTGCATAGTATAGCTATATAGTTCATCTGCATCTGTTCATCGCGATTAATTTCCTCCCCATGTCGTGGCATACAAGTAGAATTTTCCCCGCTATTCTGGTCTGTGGTCTTCTTCTTTTACCGATAACTAAGTTTATCTCATCTTTCGCGTCGCAAGATCTACCAAAACACTTGAAAAGAGAAAATTCTCCAAACAATTTATTGGCCGCCATTTTGAAGTTAACAGAGGAACCTAGCCTGGTTTGAGCCACAGGAAGCCCGTTTGTAAAATACTGAACTAGTAATCGAGGTGCCTATCAAAATGATTGGGATGAATTAATTTTGGTGTCTTCAATACGTATGATCTTTATAGATTGTGTCAGTTGAATCCAGTAACAATATTTACAAAGAGTCTGTGCTCCTCGCATGTTAGGATAGGAGAATCATTTCTCCCAACCCAGAGGCGGATTCAGGCTTTTGTGAAAGGGGGTTGAGCGAGACAGGGGAGTACTCCCTTAAATTTAGTATGGGAGTGTGTCACTGTGACCCTGACCCTGTTTCAGACAAAAGAAAGATAATTTTGCAACCCTGTTCCAGACTGTTATTGTAGTCATAAATTGCCGATATAAGGCCAGATATAAAAAAAAATGTCCATGTAGGGAGGATTTTTTTTTTTTATATGTGAAGATTATTTTGTCCTCGTGTTCATGACCTCGTGTTGTAGAAACAAAATGGCGTCGATATTAAAATATTTAATGCGCCGGCGCATATTTTAAATGGTACATGTAGGGGTCTGGGTACAAGAATTGGTGTTCGCGGGCGCATTTGACACTTTCTAAAGTTTTTTATGAAAAATTAAAAATTAAAAACAATTAGAGGTCGGGGACATTTCTCAGGTCGGGCGGGGACGCTAAACAAACATTTTTTTTTATCTGGCCTAACTCTTATTGCAATAAATGGTAATGTATACAATGGATGTGCTTGGTAATCAGAGAAATGCGGCACGCAACTACTCACTCTACGACATAAGCGTGTTGCTCACACTCGCTTGGCGTTGCGTGACAAACAACGGTTAATCGAGGATTTTGAGTAAATATCGACCCTGTTCCATAGCCAAACTCAACGTAAAATATACCCATGTCCCAGACAGAAACTGATTTGTATACCCTGTTCCAGTCTCAGAGGGCAAAAACCATACCCTGTTGAGCGGCACATCCCAGTATAGGCCATATGGGAGTACCCATCCCTCCCCCTGGACTGCTTACAACCGGGCTCCCTGTGGTTTGAACCTGGCTAGGCTCCTCACAACTTGCTTGGCGTTGCGTGACAAACAACGGTTTTTCCAGCGGCAGACTTGTTCGTGAATAATCTAGGATTCTGGGTAAACAATCGACCCTGTTCCAGAGCCAAACTGAAGGTAAAATATACCCCTATCCCAGACAGAAACAGTGATTTGTATATCCTGTTCCAGACTCAAAGGGCAAAAACCATACCCTTTTGAGCGGCACATCGTAGTATTGGCCATATGTGGGAGAACCCCCCCCCCCCTTTTTTTTTCGGGACTGCTTACAACCGGGCGTCCTGTGGTTTGAACCTGGCTTGGCTCCTCTGTTTACTTCAAAATGGCGGCCTGTAAAATGTGGTTCTTTTCAAGTATTTTTATAGCAGATCTTTCAACGGGAAAGATAAGATAAACTTAGTTATCAGTAATAGAAGAATACTGCAGACCAGCATAGCGGGGGAAATTCTACTTATAGGCGACAACATGGGGGGAAGTAATCGCAAACAGATGCAGAAGACTATATATACAGTATAGTCAGTAAGCTTTAATATACCATACTACGAGTACGACAGAATGTGTTATGCGATCCAGTAGACAGCGAAGGAACTCAAGGTATTATATTAATACTCAGAGATGTAGTTTTAGACAGTTTAGAGGTGATTCCGTCGATTCCGTTGATTCCGTCGATTCCGTTGATTCCGTTGATTCCGTCGATTCCGTTAAATCAAGATGCCGTTTTCAAAGTTCATAATCTCTAATTTAATTCCCATATGTGAGTTGTTTAAATATTTTCTCACTCCTGCTGTGACTTTTTTGGCAAGCCTTATAGTTTAAGACAACATTTGAACACATTTTATTTTCGTTTTTGTGAGCCGAGGTTTTTACTTTTTCGCTGCAACGTTGTTGACAAAAAAACGACTCAGTAGGGAAAGTACTAGGAACTCGCTCCCCGTGGGGTTATACGTTGCAGTCAAAAAGTAAACACCTCGGCTCACCGTGTCTTCCCTTTCTAATACTTATACAGTAGTGAAAATGAGCGAACAGGTGTCCGTGAACTCAAACGCTTAAATCTCGTTCAAAACGTTCTTCAATGTCTTCAAACTAATACAGGCCACAGAATAATAAATAAGCTACACATTCAGCGGGTTTGTTTTACAGCTAGATAACTTTATTGTCCATTTTTCGGAAGAAAAAGTTCAATTTTTGGATCACCAATAGCGAAAATCAGCGAAAAGGCATCGGTGAACTCAAACGCTTAAATCTCGCTCAAAACATTATCCCGTGTCTTAAAACTAATGCAGACTACAGAATAATAAATAAGCTACACATTTAGCTGGTTCATTTTACAGCCAGATAACTTTATTGTCCGAATTTTAGATTACGAATGAACAATTTTGGGATAAAAACAAACAGACTACGATAAATTCACAACATGGCTTGCTCGCCCAACTAAGTGTAGAAGTTGAGAAAACTCATTTCTTTTTAACATTATTTCCTCAAATGCATCCAAGAAGACAGAGAGCAACTTTTCGCATGATTCGTCATCTTTGTTGGGATACCTGTGGCCGTCACTTTTTGGCGCCATTTTTGGGCGCACGCGCACGTTCCATATTAGGATATCGATCGAGGTATCCTGGGAAAGAGCGTTACACACACACACACTTAGCGTATTATTATATAAGATACCATTTTATTTGTTTAAATAGGAAACCCTTCGAAATCGACTCAAACATAGACACAGAAATCTCAGAAAATAAGTCATACACTAAACGCCATTAGTAGTATAGGAAGTGGGGTGTTCTGTATAATTATATCGGTTTTAATCGGTTTCAGGTTGCGAGGCACGAGTAACCAAACCGGTTAAATGCGGAATAATTATACAGAACCCCCACTCCCTATACTACTGGCACGTCTTAATTGTATCCGTTCCATTTCCTCGTCATTCCCTTTCCCGCAGCCGTGAAACACAACACTACAGTATCACTGCCTTGTAAAGCCGATTTACAGCCTCTAACGTCAACGAAGACCTTACTCTGGAGGACCTCCACGGTTCAATCACATTGTAGTAGTTTATTAGCTCTGTCCAGACTAGTACTATATTATGTTAGTTCTGTATCTAAGTAGTTTATATTAGTTTTGTAAGTAGTTCTATAGTAGTCTCGTACTAGTCTTGTATAGTAGCTTTGTATTAGTCCGTAGTAATTCTGTAGTTCCGTAGTTCTGACCTTTACTATACATTAATCTATTTTTGGTGGCTCAGCCCAGTTTAGCTTTTCAGTTATCCTGAGCCTCCTTGTACTAAATCGGGATATTATTATTATTGTTTAATATCTTTTCGTAAATTAGAACAAAATAAACTTGTTGTAGTTATGCTAATAATACTACTGCTGCTGTAATGTTAGTAGTATTATATGCTGTTAATAATCCGGGTTGGCGCAAGGTGGCGCGGTGGTGGAGTAAGGTGGAGAATCATTACCTATTTAAAATGGCGGTTTAATATTAATTAGGGGATAGTTAATTACTTATTCAAAATGGCGGTGGAAGGGATATTGAATAATAATAGTGAGGAATGAATAATTAATGATCAATAATAGAGCGCAATGAATAATAAATGAGCAATTTCAAAATTCAATTTTTTTTTTTTTTAAATTTCAATGAAGCTATTAAGGTGGTGTATCATTACCTATTGAACATGACGACAAATGGTAAATAAAACAATTCTCTAGCCGCCATTTTGAATAGGTAATGAATCCTCCACCTTACGCCACCTCGCCAACCCGGATCATTAACCCAATATAATACTACTAATGTTCCTTTTGTAATGCTTTTAATTATCAGATATAATATGGACCGTAGAAGTTTCGCCCTTATATTGATGTACCTTACCTTGAGCATTTACCACTCTCCTGCTCATTCGTGTGAGGCGTTTCGCTTTGTCAAGGAGGAAGGCCTGGCACTAGTTGGTCACGTGATGTCCACCATGGTTACCAGCCTCGATTTCATGTGCTGGAAAGAGTGTGTGCGGTTATCTCGCTGTATGTCAATCAATGTTTGGCAGAAGGCGGGGAAGGTGATGTGTGAACTGAATAACTCGAGTAAAGCGAGGGATCCTGGTCACGTGGTGTCCAGAGGAGGACACGAGTATCACCAAATGGCGGTAAGGTTTGTTTTTATTTTGGACACAAAAAATCCAACACAAGGATCTCTTTATTGTTCACTATTTATTCTAATAAATGCTTTGAAATTATTGGATCACATCTTCCCAATGCACATGCGTACGCTAATAATACCCAGCTATACCTGTCATTCAATGCCAACGATTCTGCTGGTCAGATGTGTGCTCTAGTGGCTGCGGGAGATAACATTTATACACATAAGAAAAGGGATGCTTAACGAGAAACCATTGCCAGAAATATGAGACAAGATGGCGGCGCACATGCGCATCAGTGTCTAAAATGGCTGTCGATTCGTATAAGAAAATGTATGAAAAACATAAAACCTTTCAAATTTGAAGACCTTCTAAGATTGATTTCATATTAGTTCGCCTCGAGACCAATAACTTACGGATCAAGCTGTGTATTGAGGCCACAAATAATCCCTCAGATCGTCTGCAAAGTACTTCCCCGAGAAGTCCATTTCGCCCTTCAAATGTTCCTCGTTCTCCCTGTTGTTGTCTGTAATCTGGCTGAACCATGCATGCACAGTTTGAGGCACAACAGAACGCCAAGTCCTCGGTGAGGCAAATAAGTTCGCCTCGGTGTCAATAAAGCAGTGTTCAATGCATCCATATCGCCAATAAAACTTACAATAACACTCCTCCAAAGTACTTCCAAAGACGTCTGAGTTTTGTCGAAATAAAGTTAGTGCCAGGACGCCATATAGGGTTACATTTCGAAGAAAACTCGACGAGAAAGGAGAGAAACGTCACCATATTGCTTTCTGTCCGCCATCTTGTTAAACCTAAATCCTGCAATGTTTGCTGGGATATAAACTGGGTTTCAGGCTGCTTGCACAGGGAAAAATCCCTCCCATACCAACTTTGGGAAAATGTTGGTAAAACATTGGAAAGTCCTGAAATCCCAAGAAATTCCCGAACTTGGGAAAAAAGAACTTTTCCCAACATCAAGATTGTTGGGAATTTTAGATTTACCAACAAAATTACCAATCTCTTTACCAAGGTCATGACTTTGGGAATATGGTTTTAAAAACTTATTACCAATGTCAGAAATTGGTAAAAGGTTGGTAATGTAGTTGGTAATACTAAAATCCCAATTAATTCCAATATTGGGAAAGGTATAAATTGTTGGTAAGTATGGGTTTTTACCAAAGTTTTACCAATTTCAGAAACTTATTACCAATGTCAGAAATTGGTAAAAGGTTGGTAATGTAGTTGGTAATACTAATATCCCAATTAATTTCAATATTGGGAAGTGTATAAATTGTTGGTAAGTATGGGTTTTTACCAAAGTTTTACCAATTTCAGAAACTTATTACCAATGTCAGAAATTGGTAAAAACTTGGTAATGTAGTTGGTAATACTAATATCCCAATTAATTTCAATATTGGGAAGTGTATAAATTGTTGGTAAGTATGGGTTTTTACCAAAGTTTTACCAATTTCAGAAACTTATTACCAATGTCAGAAATTGGTAAAAACTTGGTAATGTAGTTGGTAATACTAATATCCCAATTAATTCCAATATTGGGAAATGTATAAATTGTTGGTAAGTATGGGTTTTTACCAAAGTTTTACCAATTTCAGAAACTTATTACCAATTTCAGAAATTGGTAAAAACTTGGTAATGTAGTTGGTAATACTAAAATCCCAATTAATTTCAATATTGGGAAGTGTATAAATTGTTGTTAAGTATGGGTTTTTACCAAAGTTTTACCAATTTCAGAAACTTATTACCAATGTCAGAAATTGGTAAAAATCTGGTAATGTAGTTAGTATTTAAAAAATTGATATTGGGAAATATCACAGTTGTTAGTAAGTATTGTTTTTTTACCAATTTCAGAATGGTAAGACATCATAACTTAATTGACTGCCAACAATAATTATAACAGTATAAACTTTGTTTTATTTTGTATTTTACAGGCATATATATCTTTAACATTTTTGTAACTACATGTATATAATAATGTAAACATGTCACGTTATGGAAAATAAAGAAACATTTTTCGTGTTAAATAATTTCATAAAGCAAAGCAATATTATCAACATTACATTCTCAACAGATTAAATACCAATGCTTAACAATTTTAAAATGCCACGTCTCATAACTATATGACTATCTAGTTTTAAACTACAACCACCGGTTATTTAAACAACAAGATCTACTCTACATCTAGGAGTTATGCAGTTGGCAACAGATCAAGATAAGTATTTTGGAAAAAGCTCATCATTTAATTTGCAATTGGAAACAATAAAAGGTACACAAAACCACGCAGATGATTAATTAACTCCTGATTTATTTAAGCTATTTTATTTTGTGAGGAGGACATTGCTGTAGCAGACTTCACAGGTCTTCACAATATTAATACAGTCTCTGTGAAGATTGAACACATCTGACTGTTCTGATTAACCCTTGCATAAAGTACCTGGCCTGACCGGGGAAATCCCCAGTCAAAGCCGGGGTCAGGCTAGCCCAGTGGCCAGGGTAGCAAGACGATAAATATCCAGGGAAACTGGGGTTTGCCTGGCCATGCCGGCCAGGGTAACTGTGGCCAGACCAGGATAACATCCTGACCATGCTGATCAGACCAGGGTAACTCTGGCCTGGCCAGTTAGTACAAACAGCTAAGCTCAAAATCTTCTGCATGTATACAATAATAATTATTATGAAGGAGCTAATATAACTGTTTGCAAAACTGCAGCATACAATACCACTGCAGTGCCACTTAAAAGATCGTTTGTAAACTTTGCTAAATTCGCCATTATAGTTCAGGTGTGACTAACGTTCTATGAATGATTTGAGGTTTAAAATGGTTAGGCTTTTTTTTATTTTGGGGTTAGGTTCTTAAAAGTTTAATTGTATGAAAATGTGAGAAAATGAATTATTAATGACGAAGTGGCATTGTATTCTGCAGTTGAACTGTCAAATCGAGACTTAATGTTTTCCTATATTAATTTGATCTACATGTAGAGTAGTGCTTTCTTAATCCAATCTAAGAGACCCCATGGTTATAACGAATGGGGAAACATATGTAACCGATCTTCGTACGTGAAGTAAAAACATGTGGGATAAAATAAACCACAGCTGCTAAAGCCCAAAGGATCAAATCCACAGATAATAGAAACCTAGGAATTTTTTTTATTGTACATAAACCGTATATTGTATAAAATGCCTTTGTGGATAACTGGTCAGTGTTAACAAACTAAACATTTATTATTAGCATACACTTATCATAGAAAGTGGTATAATAGACCAGTTCGCAGTAAATTCCAACATTTTGAAAGGGAATCCGATGCCAAATAAAATCCGTAAAATCGAATTTCTGAAATATTCTTAAGATACAAACAAGTTACCAGGTAAAAGATTAACTGATCGAAATTTGAGGGATGTAGCTGTGCTGGGAAGAGTGCAGTTTTCCATACATTTGTCCATTAATTTCCGCATGAAAATTTACAGACAATGTATGGAAAACTGAAAACACGATTGCACGCTTCCCAGCACAGCTACAACCCTCAAATTTCGATATGTTAATGTTTTACCTGGTAGTTTTTATCTGAAGAATATTTCATCAATTCGATTTTACGGATTTTATTTGGCATCGGATTCCCATCGATTCCCATACAAGCACTGTATTTCGCGCTATGTTTGCACCCCTTTCAAAATGTCTGAATTTACCACGAACTGGTCTATTATTACACTTTACAGTCTTGCAAAAATACTGACATAAAAAAGTGATGACCTAGCTTTAATTATTGCATGGAAAACTGTCCAGGTGATTCCTATGTGTAAAAAGTGTTTCCTTTGATATTCTTTGACAGGATATAATTATTTCTTGATAATCCTTCCTGGAAGGAAAGTAACACAAAAGCAATTATACAGTGTATAACTATAAACTCTTAATTTACGAAAAAAATACAATTTAAATCGGAACTAACAGTTGCTTTAATAAGTTCCCTGCAACGATGGTTAACGACCACGACGGCAACGTCTTTCCCTGCTAGCAGAGGTCTCTCTCTGTAGAGACCTCTGCTAGCAGGGAAGCAGCATCTACGACGACGGCATAAAACAATAGCATTTTTACAAAACACAATAAATACACGCAGTCGCCTACATTTCAACCGTTGTCTGCAAAAACACAACGTGAAAACCCCAAATTGTACGTTTTGAAGAGAACATGAATGTGGTAAGTAAGATAATCAATCCGTTTTTCGTTCGGCGTGAACGGAACTCTATGCTCGTATTTCGTTGCCGTCGCCGTCCTAGTTCCCTACGAACTGACCAGCACTTGGGATTTATGTCTCGCGTTTCGGGGTCCCAGGGTAAACTTTATAGTTTGAAACACTAGTGACTTCAAGTAGCTAACTGAGTTTAGTGTCATCCATTTTTCGATGATTTAAGTAGAGATTAGATTCCAACAATAAGAAAATATATTCAACCAAGGCTGTTGTCTAGTGTCTATAGTGATAAATAAATATGCGACAAGTCAGCAATAAAACTCTGAAAAGTACCAACATTTAGACAATATTTTATCACAAAAAATACATCACGAAACGAATCAGCAGCAGGGGTGTATTTCTTACCTTTTCCTGGTTTACAGAATGCTTCGTTTTTCTGCTTTTTGTAGATAAACTCAGACACACACTGTAGAACTGTCCGCCATTATTCTTTCGATGGGAAGGATTGAAAAGCGCGCGAAGACGTTAGCATAGAAACGAGGCAAGCGATGAGGCATGCTGGGAAATCCTCACGAGCAACAGGCAAGATGGCGGACTATGCAGAGTTCGCGATGGAAACATCTGATACATGTTGGCCAACTATTTTTACTATCAAATCTGTCGTCAAAAGGCTCATTTAAATCTCCCATTAAAGAATACTCCAAATAAATCGGTCCAAGGTGGCTCCTTTACGTGGCATGAACTGAAACCGTGCGACAGTTCCAATTCGATCTGTGGATTAGCCGGGATCTGGCTGTGATCAGCCCCCATGGTTGTTTCAGGTCTCGTCAGAGATTCAGAGTTCGTAGTTTTGTAAGTGGATATAGCGTGGATAAAATTTGGACTTGACCTCGGAGACTGTGGAAAATCTAGCACCTATTGAGATTGATGCATAGCAACGAAACAATGACCCCTGATATCAGCTGAAACCATTATGCTTGTCTTCCTTAAAAAAGACTACATGAAGGAGGTAAAGAAGGAGAGTGATCTACCTCTTGCAAGAACCTTAGGATTGGGAAAATCGAAAGGGAGACAACATTGTTTCTATCATTTGTTTGGTATTAACTTGATACGAAATAATTCCCATGATTGCGTAATGGTTTACCAACAATGTAACTTATTCAGAGTTGGAATAAAGCAAAATTGTGCTTTCTAGTTTTTGGGATTTTGTACAATGCCAGCATTATTCCATAAACATATCCCAACATCAACTTGAAAATTTACCAGCTAAAGACTATTATTATTGCCAACAATATACAAATTTCCCTAAAGTTGGCATAGCACTGTTTCTGTTATTTGCTTGGTATTAACTTGGTATTACATTTTCCCTATATTGGGAAATAGTTTACCAAAACTTTACCAAATCTTCCGGACTTGGTATAAAGCAAATATTTGCTTTTCATTTTTCCAGTTTTGGGGATTTTGTACAATACCAACATTTTACCAACACAATATCCCAATACCAACTTTAAAATTTACCAATTTTAGCTTTTTTGTTCGACTCCCAACAATAACCCAATTTCAGGAAAATTGATAAAAAAATAATTATGTTATTTGTTGGTATTAACTTGGTAATTCACAATTCCCAAACTTGGGAAATGGGTTTACCAACAATTTTCCATCTTTACCAAGTTTGGTATGGAGGGAACTTTTTCCTGTGTTGACTTGGACAGACAGAAGCCGGAGAGATGACAAATCCTAAAAAATGGCTTTTTAATCACAATGGCTACGTTTAAGCTAATATAACTCTCGTTCCGCTTCTCTATTCTTATTTCATCACAGAAAGTTTCGGTTTTCTTTGCGTTGGAAGGTCTATAAAGAACCTACAGTCTCACTCACTATAGGCCGCCATTTTGAATCGGCTAAAAGGGCGCCCGCAGTACCTTTCCGCTGATGTCCATAATTTCTGGCAATGCTGACAGTGAACAATGAAACAACTTAGTTCATGTTGGTTGGCAACCGTCAGCAGTTGGCGAAAGTCAGCATGTCAATATGTCCTCCCGAGTGTGCGGTAAAGAACTTTGGTCGCGCGGTTCACCTTAAAATGTTACCAAGATATACTGCGTTGAATTTTTTTATCTCGTAGAGAAAGCACTGAAATTATAATACATGCGTTTATTTTGAATAGGCTAGATTATTGCACAGTTTTCCTGAAAGCCAAATTCATTAGATTACGCATCAACTTTTAAAATACAATTTTTAGATACAATATGAGTGGACGTGTTGTATTACGTGTTGTATTATTATATTTGAACATTCCTATGATATTTGCGCACAAAAAAATTGTAGTAGTAGAAATTTAAAAGGAAATTAAAATTTTGTTTTATTTAGAAGCCGAATGGAGTCAGTTGTGATAAATATCACTGCCTGAGGAAAGAAGGTTAGTGGGACATACGAATATTTCCTCTTCTTTATCGTACAAACTCCAAGTTGTACCTTTTAATATTTGATGGTCGTTATTCTGGAGTACCATAGAGGTGATGGCTGCATACTTATTTCAATTTTTCTTCACCCAACAGCTCGGTAACGATGTATCCCTAACGGCGCGCACGCGTAATTTACTGCATATATTTCTCCTCCCATCTTTAGCGCTATAAGCTATCACTTCGACCTTAATCATGATTCTTCTAAACCAAAATACTCATAGTTAATGACCATAGTTTCGCTCTTTATATCTTGAGAATCTATAAACCGTACGCTAAATATTAATTCCGAATCTGGTCAGTTTCCTCAGCTACAAGGAATTATCCCACTTCTGACACCAAATATGTGACCGCCTGGCCACTAACGTAACTGGGCGCCCGCTCAACCCTCGAAGAAAACAGACTTTCATTCTCCCTCACCAGTTCGTCCGAATGAAAAATATTTTCCTTGTTATTCAGGCTCTAAGCCTGAACTAATATATTTCTCCTCCCAACTTTAGCGCTATAAGCTATCACTTCGACCTTAATCATGATTCTTCTAAACTAAAATACTCATAGTTAATGACCATAGTTTCGCTCTTTATATCTTGAGAATCTATAAACCGTACGCTAAATATTAATTCCGAATCTGGTCAGTTTCCTTAGCTACAAGGAATTATCCCACTTCTGACACCAAATATGTGACCGCCTGGCCACTAACGTAACTGGGCGCCCGCTCAACCCTCAAAGAAAACAGACTTTCATTCTCCCTCACCAGTTCGTCCGAATGAAAAATATTTTCCTTGTTATTCAGGCTTAGCCTGAACTAATCAAAGACACATAGAAGCATGTATAGGCTTGGCTAGTATCAGTAGAATCAAGATATGCACGCCTTCTTTATTTTTTACGGTGATACCAATATTCTTTGAATACATAACAAATTATTGCAATGTTATAATAGGAAAATAATAAACCATATAACAATTAAACGCAAGTGCTTAGAGATTAAAGCTTTTAGCAACTGACAAACGCTGAGACAATTTCTCCTTAACATACATATCTTTCGCGTAGTCAGACTTCCAACGACCATGTAATTTTAACAATCTCTCCTTGGAGGGATTGTTTCCAAGATTACTTACAATGGCAGATGCTCCGCCTGACCGAAAACTATGCAAGCCATATAATCTTTCATTGTACCCTAAACAATGAAGACATTCTTTAAACAATTATCTGAAGCGAGTATAGGATAATTGTCGTTTTCCTAAAGTATAAGTTCCTTTAGACTTATGAAAAACTAAGTTTCTGAAGATAAAATCCTCACTCACAAGAATGTCAATATTAGCCATGTCAAGATATCTTGTTAATAAGCCACAAGGGCAAGCATGTTAAGCCGATTTATAAACAAATACATCTTGACCTTGCCTATATACGTCGGTCTTGCTATTTGGTATATTAATAATAATGTAATCCTTATATACTTTAATGTGATTTGCCTTAATATTCAGAACCTCTTTCGCACGGAATAATCCCACATAAGCTAAAATACATAATGTGGCTGTTCTGACCTCTTTCAGGTTCGCTTGTTCATATGCATGAACTCTGATGATAGACTTTACCAGATCCTCTGTAACAGGTTCTTTTTTAATCACGGGAGATTAAATAGAACGCTTCTCTGCTTCTACTAAATTCAAGCAAAGGGAAGAATTAAGTGGATTATCTGGAATAGGTAGAATACCATGTACCCATTTAAGAGCGGAGAAAGCTAAAGACACGGCAGTCTTATTCCTCTTAGCTAGCAAAGAAGAAAGATACATTGAAATAGTTATAATATCGGCTGGAAGTGAAAATGACAATCTAGTTTTATATTGAAAATGAAAAAACTTTATAACTTGTTTGATATATTTGGCTATTGTAGAACCTGCCCGAGACTTATAGCAATTCTGAATCAGAATTCTAGTAGATGTCCTTGGCTGCGATCTCCAGCAATAAGACTCCTGTAACACCTATATATTGATAAAAGAAAAAATACTCGTAAGACGAGACAATTCGATAATATCGGACTTAATTTCAATGACGGTCAAGCGGTCTGTCAGTCAAGATGGACGTGTATTTCCTCAGCTAAAGATATGTGTGGTTAAACTGGAGAAATATTATTCACAACTACTCTAAATTCTACTATGGTTAAATCTAAAGCTCAAACGAAGGCTGATTCCCCTTCTGAGGCATCTTCTTCTTCTCCTGACGTCTTCAATGAAATCTGGGCCAAGCTCGAAGCCAAACTCAACTCGTGGGTTGAGACCACTCTTACCGGTATCGTGAAAGATCTCGTTAAAGCACAAGCGGTCTCTGCAGTGGAGAATTATGTATCTTCGCCTGAATTCTCTCGTTCTCTTGCCGAGTCCATCCAGTTTGATGCCAATGAGTTAAATGACACCATCAAGAAAACAGAGGGCAAGATTTCCAATCTTGAAATCGACAAGTTGAAATTGGAGCAGAAAATTGACGATCTTGAGCAATACACTAGGCGTACGAACGTTCGCATTTATGGCATTCCAGAGTCCTCGAGCGATGCTCCTGAAGATACTGACAATCTGGCTATTAATTTCTTTGGCGAAGAACTTGGTATTGAAGTTTCGAATAATGATATCAGCCGCTCCCACCGTGTTGGAAAACGTTCCTCGAAACCACGTGCGATCATTGTTCGCTTTACTAAACATAACACTAAAGTGGCGATTCTACGTAACCGGCGCCAGCTGAAGATCAATAAGAGGCCATTTAATGTCCAGGAGGATCTTACCCTGCCCAGGAGAGACATTTTGAAATATCTGAGTAAGTATATCGATGAGGGCATCATTGACAAAGTCTGGACGGCTGATGGCGTTATTTTTCTACGGCCCTTATCTCACACATCCACTGTTGAACGGTGTACAACCCTCTCTCAATGTCAAGCAATTATAGCTAAGTACATTAGCTAGATCCATAGACTATTAATATTAAAGCTTATATATGTATATCTCAGTTTTGATCTTGCTGATCGTGATCTTATATATTAATTAGATTTAACTTAATAATTAAACTTAAGTTACTAAATTCACAATTTTTTTCCTCAGCTTCTCCTAACTCTGCTCGTGCCCTTTTCGTTTCTATCAACTTTTATTAAAACCTTATCGCTAAAAATAAGCTATTTTTGACTAAATAATTACAGTTGTTATTTTTTTTTTTTTTTTTTGTACACTAAATGCCTATTAAGTATCCTTGTTCAGTTTGCTATTTCTCAGTTCATAACAACCATAGAGCCATATTTTGTGACTCTTGCCACCTTTGGACCCATCTGAAATGTACTCCCTTCTCTCTAAATGATTACACCTCCCTTTCTAACTCTGATGAATCCTGGTTCTGCCCAACATGTCTTTCTAATATTTTCCCCTTTAACCACTTTAAGGATGATATTGACTTTTACTTTTCTATTTTTGACTTTAATTCTATTCTTGACTCTACTTTTGACCATGAACTGCTCAAAAATAAGTGTTTCAATCCTTTTCTAGATTCTAGACACCTTCTATTGAACTCTGATATAGATCCCAACACTAATATTTTTGCTACTAACTCAAACCTACTTTCTAATTGTGTTTATCTTACTTCTAAAGAATTCAACAATATTCCTCTCTCATCTCCTGACTCCTCTTTATTTCACATTAATATCCGAAGTTTAAAAAGACACTTTGATGACCTTTCTGAATTTCTCTCCTCTCTTAATTTATCTTTTTCAACTATTGGTATTTCTGAAACCTGGCTAGACGACTCATCTAAAGACTTGTATAATCTTCCTGGATTTTCTTTTATCTCGGATAATAGACAATATAAAATTGGTGGTGGTGTTGGGCTTTATATTAATTCCAATCTTAATTTTAAACTTCGAGCTGACCTTCAATCTCCAGACAGCAAGATATACGAGTCCATCTTTGTTGAAATTCTACAGCCCAAAGGCAAAAACATTATTGTTGGCTGCATTTATAAACCTCCTGACATTTCTGTTAATGATTTTAATAAGTGTATTAATAATGTTTTATCCATTATCAGTTTTGAAAATAAATTGTCATATATTATGGGTGACTTCAATATTAATATTCTCAACACTGATTCACACAACCCTACCAATGATTTTGTCAACCTCATGACATCAAATAGCCTCTACCCTCTCATCTCTAAACCGACAAGAATTACCTCATGTTCTGCCACGCTTATTGACAACATTTTTACAAATAATCTTGAACATAACATGGTCAGTGGTCTACTTTATACTGATTTATCTGACCATCTTCCCATTTTTCAAATTACTCAGCTAAAATTGATATCCGATCCGTCACCCCGTAAGAAAGTCATTCGCCTTGTTAACTCTTCTAATATGTTTAAATTTCGTGCTAAACTAACCAATACTGACTGGTCGTTTCTTTATGACATTAATTCACCAAATGAATGTTATGATGCTTTTTCCAATCATTTAATACCTATCTATAATCAAGCTTTTCCTATCAAAACTGTTTCTTCCAATATCTCTAAACTATCTAAGCCATGGTTCTCTCCTGGCCTCTCTAACTCTTGCAAGAGGAAAAATTCTTTATATAAACAATATATTATTAATCCTACTCTTCTCAATACATCAAGATATCACAAGTACCGAAATAAATACAATTATTTGATCAAAATTGCCAGAAAAAATACTTTCATGAAAAACTCTTAGCTGTTAACTCTAACTTAAAAAACACATGGTCAATAATTAAACAAATTATTTCTAAGAAACAAACACCACATCTCTTTCATAATATGAAAGACTCTTCTGGCATCTATACTGATCCCATGCAAATTGCCACTAAATTTAACAACTTCTTTACTAATATTGGTCCATCTTTGGCGAGAAACATACCTAGTTCTCTAACCTGTTACAAAGAATTATTAACTGGCTCCTATCCTAATAGTTTCATTCTCACTCCAACTTCTCCTGAAGAAGTGTCTTCGATTGTCTCCTCACTTAAGAATACTATGAGTGAAGGTTATGACGGTATCCGTATTTCACCAATTAAACATTCTATTGATTTACTAGCTCCTCTTCTATCTTATATTTGTAACTTATCATTCTCTGCTGGTGAATTCCCTGATAAACTTAAAATTGCTAAGATTCTTCCTGTCTTCAAGTGCGACGATGAAACCAATTTCTCCAATTATAGACCCATCTCTATCTTGCCTTGCTTTTCTAAAGTCATTGAAAAACTTGTCTATTCTCGCTTCACTGAATTCTTTGTGAAGTACGGTATTCTTAATCATCATCAATATGGTTTTAGACAAAATTATTCCACTTACATGGCTGTTCTCGAACTTGTCGACCACATATTTCAAGGCTTTGAAAAAAATGAATTTACGGTTGGTATCTTTATTGATTTAAAGAAAGCATTCGACACTGTTGATCATACAATTCTTATCGAAAAACTTAAATTTTATGGCATTCGTGGTACTCCTTTAGCCTGGATCACTAGTTATCTCTATAATAGACAACAATTTGTACAAATCGACAGCCATATTTCTTCATATAATACCATCAAATGTGGAGTTCCACAAGGCTCAGTGCTTGGACCACTTCTTTTTCTTTTATATATCAATGACCTTTTTAATTCTTCAAAGCTCCTATCATTTATCCTATTTGCCGATGATACTAATATTTTCTTTAGTCACCAAGATCCTTCTTCACTCATTGATATTGTTAATCATGAACTTGTTCATGTTTCTTCTTGGTTTAATGCTAATAAGCTTACTCTTCATCCTGACAAAACTAAATTCATTTTTTTCATCCTAGGCGAAAAAAAGTTAACCTCAGTGGTATACACATCATTATTAATGGCACTTTGGTTGATAGAGTACAAAATGCCAAATTTTTAGGAATTATTATTCATGAAAATCTTTCATGGAAACCTCATATTGACACAATCTGTGATAAAATTTCTAAAGTAATTGGTGTTATTTCTAAATCCAGGCAATATCTGGCCTCTGAAACTTTAAAGACTTTATATAATGCTCTATTCTTACCATATCTCAACTACTGCAACCTTATTTGGGCATCTACCTATTCTTCTCACATCGAACCCCTCGTCTTACTTCAAAAAAAGGTTCTGCGTATTATTACACACTCTCCTCTGCGTAGTCACACCAAACCTCTCTTTCTCAGTCTGAACATTCTACCTATTTCTTCTATTTACAAATTCCAAATATCATCCTTTGTTTTTTCTCATATCAATAATTTACTACCTGCTCCTCTTTCTTCTCTTTTTCTTTTTAACTATGAATGTCATGATTACTTTACTCGTTCAAGGTTTAATCTCCATAAACAATTTCTTAAACACCAATTTTCTATTCGTTCACAGGCCCCTACTATTTGGAATAGTGTCCCCCTCTCTCTTCGCAACTCTTTAAATGTTGGCAATTTCAGAAAGAAACTTAAAACATTTTTCCTACATGATTGCTAGTACTTTAAAAAATCGTTTTATTAAAGCTTTTTAATACACACTGTTATCATTTAATAATTATTTAGTTTTTCTTTGCAAAAAAAATATCAAAAAATACAGGCAACAATGTCAATTATAAATACAGGCAATAAGGTATATATCAATAAGCAGTTTATTTATTTATTTATTTATTTATTTTAAATTTGTAAACTATAGTTATTTTGTGTGTGTATGTTCGTTAGTTAATTCACCACTTTGATTTTCTTTCCATCTTGTAAAAAAAAAAAAATACTTGTAATATTGTACTATCTCTACTGACCATAAGCCATTTAAGCCTCTGGCTTTGGCCTTTCTTCTGTACGTTCTCCCTTATAGTATTTGTAAATAAAATTGAATTAAATTGAATAAGCACAACTGCCTTCCTGCATTTTCTCTTTGCCCTTTCGGCATTTTCACTTTGCCCCAGTAGGCATGTTCTCTCTTCGCCCTTCCGGCATATTTTCTCTTCGCCCTTTCGGCATGTTCTCTCTTTGCCCTTCCGGCATTTCCTCTTTTGCCCTTTTGGGGCGTTCTCCCTTTTGGACCTTTGCCTTTGCATTTTCTCTTTTGGCCCTTTTGGCATTTTCTCCGTTTGCCCATCGGCATTTTCTCTTGCGTCTATAGTTCCGTCATAGTTAGACTCGAATAATACCGCACTTTAAACGGAATTTACGAAAGACAATCTCAATGCAATTATATACCCATTCCACTGGGGAGATCCAATAATGGAATTATTATTTCTGCCATGTATACACACCTCATTACCTATAACGTATTTATACTCTAGAATATAATCCCTGTACCTTTGCCATAAAGCGGGCCAAAACGAAGCAGAAGGCCAAGAGGGAACCACTAGGGTCCCCACTGCCCTTTGATCTTTCATAAATCTGAGCACCTTTGTGATAAGTACTACTGGAGGGACAACAAGACAGTTCTCTCCTGTCCATTTTTGAAAAAACGCATCTATGCCCGAACTTCCGGGATTCCAAAAACGGGAAAAGAATGTTGACAATTTGCAATTGTAAAATGTAGCGAAACAATCTAAATATATGAGGCCCCCACAAGGCATCTAGAACGTGGAAAAACTCCACCGTAATCTGCCAATCATCATAGTCTCTGAGTTTACTAATAAAGTCGGTTTGAGCATTCATAGTCCTAGGAATCCACTCGATTTCTAGATCTATGTGACATTGTACACATTTAGAAAAAAATTGATACCCTAACAATTGAAGGGAAAACTTCATACTCCCAGTTTCCACTATTTTTGCTGTGGCTTGATTATCAGTGAACCATTTAATTTTTGAACCCTTGAGAACATCCGCAAATGCATCCAAACAATACTCAATTGCCAGTAATTCTCTGTGAGTAAACTGTATGTTCTCACTTCTTGTGTAAACATTCTATGCGCTACAAGCTCGTTGTCGCCCACAACGATAGCCCCACAGGCATGATCACTAGCATCCGAATAAATAATTTTGTTATGCATATATGTACCTTGTGTTCAAATACTCTTCTGACGTTAACTATATTAACGTTATCAAACCAAAATTTAACTTCTGATAAACAGTATTTGTCCAGTGTAGCTTTAGTATCCCAATCCGCGGCCGCCGCAATGGCGATTTGGCAATGCCTTGTCATAATGTTAACCAAACGTCCTACGACTGGGCTCAAAGAAATAATAGATCCCACTAAGGCTGCTAATTGTCTCGCAGACATGAAATCTTCTTGTTTAGCCTTTCTAAGTAATTCTTTAGCCGTAAGAATTCTACCTTCAAACACCGAAATTATCCCCTGTTTACAGTCCCATATAATTCCTAACCATTCTATGGTCTGAGTAGGATGCCACACACTTTTGGAAGAATTGACAACAAAACCTGCCGCACATAAATCCCCTCTAATGTGGTGAGCGGCATATTGCGCTTTGTCTAGAGTTTGTTCGAAATTAATACCATCATCAAGATAGACTACCGAATGAAGGCCCCTGGCTCTCCATAGCTTGACAAGTGGTCTCATTAATTTTGTGAAAATATAAGGAGCTGTAGATAAACCAAAAGGTAATACAGTAAAAGCGAAATATATGGTAGTATTATCTGGAAAAATCCAGGAAAACCCTAGGAAGCATCTATGAGGAGGAAAAATCTCTATATGGTGGTATCCTCTACTAAGGTCAAATTTTGTGGCAAACGCGCCTAATGTGAAATAATCTAGGCCTTTCTTGTAATCTTCGAACTTAAATGTTTGCTTATAAAGATACTTATTGACAATTCTGAGGTCCAAGATAAGCCTCTTTTTTCTGGAGGATTGAATTGAATTTACAATATGCAAGTCTTCCTTATTCACCTCTATGACTAGTAAATCTAGTAAATCTTCTATAGCCTCTCTAACGAAATCTCCATGAAACAACGCTGACTTATTGTTATAGGCAACCAATTTAGATGGAGTATACAAAAAAGGTATATTATAGCCTTGTATAATGGTATCTAAAATGAAATCTGGAGCTTCAATGCGTTTCCAAAATTGTATATGTTGATTCAATCTACCCTTAACAATGGTAGCTCCCTCATTACAAACAGACGGACTAGAAAAATCTGACGACAAGTCGATAACGTCTACATTTTTTGATTTTTGATACCTTAATCAAGAACTCTTCATCGTCCCCTTGAATTAAGGAATCCATAAGGTCTGTATTATTACTTATTACTGTAAGCTCCTCCACTTGTTTGAGTAAATCTGGAGGATGGCGTCCAGTTGCGTTTAAAGGCTCCACCAAAGGCACCTGCCTGTCTGTATGTATATCCTGCGCGACAGTCGGCACTACAATGACCTCGGTATCCACAGGTAAAACAGATGTCATCTTGACGAGGCAGTCTGCGACCTTTGTCAAACGGAAATGTAAAAAAACAAAAATAAACAATATATAAATAGATGGAGTTATAAAATTTAGCGTAAGTAGTAGTGTACGTATCTAGAATCAGTAACTGATACGTGGAGGACTAACCACGCTGTTTTAATCTCTTATATAGTCACTGATTTCGCAATATGAACAATAGTTCCTAAATTAATGAACACAAGCGCATAGCACAGAATGCTATGCACACCTTCAAAGTCAATGACAACGCCTTCAACCCCAAAGGAAAATACATCTTCCTTCGCAATAAATAACGTATACGATTTTCAATTTAAGAACACACTAAGTACTTAGCTAACACTAAGAACTGAATAGAAATATATAACTAGGCTATTTTTATTTTGCCCTACTTTTTAGACACACTTTACAGCACTAGTACTCTTTACAATACTATATATTGACAATATTATTAACAATGTTCGCCCATGTTTGTTGACTAGCTGCATTTTCTAGAGAGGGAGGGACGAACCCTTTTATACCGGAATATGTAGTTACGTAATTTCTTACAGCGATATAATAATGTTAATTGTTTGTTTAGTGAAAAATATGTAGTTACGTAACTTCTTTCAGCCATCGTAAAAAAATATTGACCAGAGGGAAGATAGTTGTTCATTAATGAACAGAATGGTATTATTTTTATGACTGTTTGCGAACTATGTAGCCACTACTCTGAATTTCACATTTATTTGTTTTGCATTTTGCGCGATAAGCAATCAGTAGGGAGCACTCATGCGGAGCACCTCAGTTGTTCACTCCACAAAGGTGACAAACCCCTGGGCTCCTCTTTTTATACCGGAACTTCGTGTGTAAGGTCGCCGTGCAGGTTCGACGTGTCACCGCGGAAAACCGCTCGCGTTGCGTCATAATTTATTCTATGGGAAAGGCTTATATATAATTTTAAAGCTCTTGAATTGAACAAACAGCTACAACATTTCTTTTTTGTCTAAAACAACGCATAAAAGAATGTTTAGACTTTAAACATAATATGTCCTCTGAGGCTCTAGCGGCTCCAGTGGCTTACCGTCTTTGTAAACTCTTTATACCTTTATTCACATTGAGTCTTTAAATATATAATCTAAAAAAACGGCAATACGTTGCGTATAAAAAAAAATTCATTCACAAAGTTTGAAAATCTATTATTGTTCATCAAATTTCAACACAAAACCTATCACAAAAACAGATTGCTGCGAAAAATAACAATCGCTGGCACATTATTGCAGAATCCAACGTTTTCTGTCACTTCTGAAAATTTAAATTAATTTCACTAAAATCCGAAGGAGATGGAGCTTCGCAAAATTGATTTTTTTTCTCAAAAATAGAATGGTAGAAAAGCTCTGTAGAGTAACGATTTTATACGGTTGACTGCAAACTCCGCCTCCTAACTAATTTAAGCCTATTTCATGTATCCAAACAGAAGCGAGGTTCAAACTTAGATGCCATGACAGCTGTAGCGGTAAACGTCGGAAAGCTAAAAATGTCTGGCAGGCTTTACATATCGCGGCCTTTTCCATTGCCTTATTGTATTGAACATCTCCAGGTCAATAACTTTTAAAAATCCTTCATTCTCCGGTTGTAATCTAGGCTTGTGGAGATCTATTTTCAGCCGGCCAGTGCTCTTGTTGTCGGCCTCATCATATGGGGCAATACCTACAATACTAACATTAAACCAATTACAATACTTCAAAAGAAAGCTATTCGCATTATCACTTTTTCTAAATTCGATGCCCATACTAATCTTTTTTCCTCAACCTAAATATCTTATAAAAGTTTCATTCACAGACCTAATAACATTTCAAACTGTATCACTTTGAAATCAGTTAATGGTTTGCTTCCCCAAGTATTTCATTCATTTTTTACTTTCACTAGTGACATACATGCACTCTTAAAATACAAGATTAGCCTCAAAAGCTTCCTACTATATCTTCCACAGATTCGCACGCACTTCGGTATATTTAATATAAGATACTTCGGTCCATAAATTTGGAATCACTATAGATGATTCGCTTTAATTTATGTTATGAAACTATCTGAAATTACCTGTACAACGTTAATCTATAGCACTTGTCTCGTTTTTGTTTTTTTTCTTATTTTACACACCATATTTAATTTCTATTACGAGAATTGCAGCCTCGACTACCCTGACGTTTCCATTTTTTACATAAACATGTAGCTTGTCATCTGTCTTGATTAGCCTAGTGGTTATTACAGATGACATAAGCACTTCCCTTTGTAGCCTCCTCCGCAGGCATCTCTCGATTTTTGAATAAATCAGATTATGGGCTCCCTGTGGCAGGTGAACGAAAGAGAGGTCCTCTCTCCTCTCCGGAGTCACAGGTAACCCAATTCACGATTTTTTTAAATCTGATTTCTTCTGAAATTAGAAATGCCTGCGGAGGAGGCTATTCCTTTTGCACACTTTACAATTTCTTTTTCTCTTTAAATATTTTTCCATCTAGTACTTGAATAAAGTTGTTGTTGTTGGAACCTGAGCAACCTTTGTCGGCAGCGGACAATTCTTTACATCATTCGGCAGCGAATTCTTTCACTTCTTCCCGGCTTTGTTTTTATGCTTTTTGCGCTTTTTTTGAAGCAGAGCAAGGGCAATCTCTTTTAATTTTGTTCGGCATCGGTAGTAAACGAGGAAAGGCTAGAGCACGTACTTAAATTCGCTAGCGGTCACAATAATGAAGTAATTGTTTTGTAAGTGCGAGTTGGCGGGTGCTGTGTCCAACTAAATTAAACTGAGCTCGACTGTAGCATGGCAGTAGCACGACTTGGTTTCAGACGTCGAATTAAATTCAGTCGAACTTGTTAAATATTTTGTTCAACTTATAAAAAAAAAATTCGTCCACTGATAAAAATTATATTATTAATTGACTTCAACATGGCAGTGGCTCGATGTTTGAAACGGGTCTGACACTGTAACTCGGGAAGCTGACAAGTGATTGACAGTAGATGTCTAAACACTTTTAGCAGTAAATAGAAATTAAATCATTTTTTCGCCAGTCCGAAAGCGCTTTATGGGCATTTTTTTTACTAATACTAAAGTTAAGGAGAAAATGAATTAGAATATGCGAAAACAATGTTATGCTCTTATCCCACTGAAACTAGGCCTGAATAGATTGTGCTTGGCAACTTTTGAGCAACTTCTTGAGTTTTGAGCAACTTTTTGTACTGCAAGCAACCTAGAGCAACTTTTGCCTTCCTTCAACTTTTGAGCAACAAATAATGATAAAACACCCAAATTATCCCAAATGTTTCTGTTAAATAATGGTCCGCATAAGAACTGTAGTAAAAACAATAGAGCCGCGGCAATGAGCATATCCTCACGGTCGATTTTGCGTGAATATGACGTAAGTGCTCTCTGAGATGTGTACCGTCCAAACTACACCCAGAAAATAAAGTAGTTTTTATGCTATGGGCTATTTTTACTGTGAAAACTCAAAGAAGCCACCATCCAGCCAATGGGAAAGGGAGAACACAAAAGAGCTTTCGATCGCAAATTTGATAACTTTCCCCTCGGTCGATATTCTTCGAAATTAAACCATAGTCATTTTGATCAAAAATAAATTGAAACTTCAAAAAATATCATATAAAAATGCATTATTTCGATGGTTTTCTATTGAATTTATGAGTATCAACCAATAAAATTACGAGAGAGAAGAATAGAAAATTAACACCTTTTACATTCCTTGCCGTTCAGCGCTATCGTTGTTAACCGGACCACTACTTAATTGAAACTGGTCGACACTAAGAATGGTGTAGACGTGTATTGAATAGTATTGACCCTGCAAATGATTAACATTCCTTTGTTTTCTACTTTCCGTGCATGAATTGATGTGCGCCCACGAACTGGACAGCAGCTATCTATTTAATATCGCCCGTGAATTATCCAGCGGTTATTCGCTCCAACACAGAGCCGCCGCCATCTTGATATTTGCTAATCTGCATATTCTGCTAGTCATGGCATCACAATCGCCAAAGTGAGCAACTTTTTTCAAATTTTGGTGGCAACTTTTTCAATTTTTGGCAACTTTTGAGCAACTTTTAGCCTGTTTTTGGAGCAACTTTGGCTGGATTTGCTAGCACAATCTATTCAGGCCTAACTGAAACGAGCATACAACATTTTATAGCTAAACTGTATTAAACACAAACAACAGATAAGGGGGCGGGCATCTCGTGTATTGATACTTGTCGGACACGTATAATTACAGCAGTATATAATGCTGGCCAATCAAGTCAACATAGACTTGTAACATCTTGTACCTGAAGAAAGCTGGTTTTGCCAGCCGAAATATTGTAACATTCAATATAAAATCCTACGTTGTGTCAGCTTTGCCGTAGTCCTTGGACTTCGTATACATAGATGTGTAGTCAGTACATTTCTTCTATTCTTAACATATGTCCTAAAGAAATTAGGTATCAAAGTAGAGAAACCCTTCGAGTGATTCTTACATATTAATCACTCCTCTTTACACACCCTCAACGGTATCCCAACGGGATTACATAACAACATTCTGCACCCACTTATGTACATTCCGTAACGCTATAAAATATATTTTGAGAGCTACAGCCCAATGAACTTATTCCGAGACTTAAACCACCATAAGGCCTAGGACAACTGCAAAAAGACAATAGAGGTAATTACAAAAGACAATAACTACACGTGAAAAATGCATCGAAATACAGTGTTTGTATGGGAATCCGATGCCAAATATATAATTTCCGTAAAATATAATTTCTGAAATATTCCCTGTATAAAAACTTTAGATACCATGTAAAAGATCAACTGATCAAAATTTGAGGGATGTAGCTGTGCTGGGAAGCGTGCAATCGTGTTTTCAGTTTTGCATACATTTGTCTGTATATAACAACGAGTCAATTTACAAACAAATGTATGGAAAACTGAAAACACTATTGCATTCTTCCCAGCACAGCTATACATCCCTCAAATTTTGATCGGTTAATCTTTTAGCTGGTATCTTAAATAATAATAATAATAATATTATGTGCCACTACGACGAAATTTCACCATTTCTTTTGCCACTTTTTTGTATTCCATAAGGACAAACAATGGCAGAAATACCCAAATCAGTGAAAAAAGTTAGACCACACATTTTAAAGAGAGTTTACCGTCAAAATCACGTCCGCCATTACGCAAACCCGTTCCCTGGGCGAGGAATGCCTAGTTATTTTTAGCGTATGTGACGTCATACACTCAACGCATCGTTCTCAAGTTGCTTCGAACCCATACATTTCTTCTTATAATGGCTACAAACTCGCACTGCGAATTTTGCTGTGATTTAGTAAATAACGACCGAGAATCTGTATCAGATTCTTCAGAACATAGTAATGTGTCTTTCTGTTCAAATTCATTGCCGATAGTAGATGATTTAGAGGAAATAGAGCCGCTGGCAACTGAGTTGAAAGCAAGAATTTAATTTTAATTTTAATTCTCTTAGGGAGTGTTCATTATTTATGGTTTGGGGGTCGGTTAAATCATGGGGGGGGGGACAACAAAAGTTTTAAGTGCTTTTGTAAGGGGGTCATCAAATATTTAAGCTACTCCTTGGGGGGGGGGGGGGGTGGGGGGGTTTTCATCAAAGTTTTGACGTACCCATCATATAAAATGTAATGAAATTGTTGTTGTAATGCCAAGCCAATGTTTAGTCTCCAGAATACAAGAAACCAGTGTTTTAGAGAGTAGTAAAATCTCAAAAATTTAGACTCGGGCCTTCGGCCTTCGCAATACTCGATGGTAATTCTCAAAGCTCATGATCAAAGGCACATCCCCATAGGACAGATAATGCATTGGTGCCAGGAGATTTATATATACCAATGCTAAGCTCTTTTTCAATATGATACACTACAATGCAATATGATACACTACAATGCAATATGATACACTACAATGCAATATGATGCACTACAATGCAATATGATACACTACAATGCAATATGATACACTACAATGCAATATGATACACTACAATGCAATATGATACACTACAATGCAATATGATACACTACAATGCAATATGATACACTACAATGCAATATGATGCACAAATTAACTGAGTACAATTTAAGTACCCATCCAGGAAGGAGGTGAGGTAGAGATTTACAGAAGAATACTGTTTAGATTACGGCTGCTCACATTGAATTTTAATCCTATTGTATTCATTTGAGGAACAGTAATTTCTTTTATTCAACATTTTTTCTTTTAAAAACACTTGTATTAGCTTTCTGTATAAATATAGCACTAAACCTGAATGTAAATTTATTTATTTTTTACTTTTTAACTGATGAAGGCTGAAAGCCGAAACGTTTTTAAATATATGGAACTGTGAGAAGTTGCCAGTTGTACTCCTGTAAATTCTTTGTATAATATATAACTACAACTAGCTGTGAATCCAGAGGGATCCTTCTACAGGAAGTTCATCGTTAGTTTTTACCGCCTTTTTCTATATTCAATTTATATATATATATATATATATATATATATATATATACAGTCAATGCCAAAAAGGTTGTCCAGCAGAACATAATATAATACTATAATATCCATTGTTTTGGGCTATTGTCTAGACCAAGACAATAGGCCAAAACAATGGATATTAAAGTATTATATTATGTTCTGCTGGACAACCTTTTTGGCATTGACTGCATATATATATATAGATATATATATATATATATGTTTCTACTAAACAAAGGTAATGTATCATGGAAAATACCATCAATCTAGAAACAATCTAGAAATTTGATAGATTACCGATGTATATGAAGTTTGCATTCTTTCTTGCACATCCATCGTTTTTTATTGGGGGGGGGAGGGTCAATAAAGTTTTGAGCAATTTTATAGGGGGGTCATCTAAGTTTTAATTCATTTATAGGGGGGTCATAAAAGTTTTAACAAGAGAAGCAGATGAAAAATGGGGTTAGAGGCACTTTAAAGTTTCTACTAAGATAATGACCCCTGGACGTACTTTGTATGATTGACAGGTCTCGCGCCATTGCATAGCAGCGAAAACGGTGGTAAAAGTGATAACATATTTTATCGCAGTTTCTTATGCAAGCGTTTGGCGATTTCTTTGAAAACGATATTCAATCAATAAATCCACGGTTTAGCAGCTACGGTTATAAAGTTACCCTCAACAATCAACACAGGTAACCCAACATAACTTTTAAAACACATGTACCTCATTTCAGCTCTCGCAGATGGCTGGTACCGCTACGGTTCATCAGCGTTCAAGGCGTTCAACGTCAACAAAACCTGGAGTGAGGCGCGTTCTTCTTGTCAGTCAATGGGAGGAGATCTTGCTTCTATTGAGAACGCACACGAGAACGAGTTTATCTTTGAAACGTTGGTGAAGGTCATGAATATTAGCGCTGTGAAAAACCGTGAGTAGAGTACTGATAATAAATACAGCAGATGAAATGTTGTTACTGAGTGGACTCTAGGACAACTAAAGATGAAACAGACTGAAATGTATAAAGTTTTCAAGTTTTACAACTTCCAGTTTTGTATTCGATAAAGAACTGAAGACCCATCCTTCATTCATTCAGCACGACCATTAACTACTCGATTTTATAGCCTTAACAGAGAATTCTTCTTTCTAGACATATGGGATATTCCTCTTGCATTTGGAAGATGACAAATGAAAAATACTTTGAGGTTATCTCGCACCAAGAAGGACCCCAAACCTAATTATTAATCCGTATTCTTTGTATGTCGCTAGATTCTGCGTTGCCTGAGCTCGGACTTCACTGGCCACTAGACAGTAGGGATCAAGACATACTGTGAGTACTAGAGTAACCGTCAGTTCACTGGCCACTAGACAGTAGGCCTAGGAATCAAGACATAGTGTGAGTACTAGAGTAACCGTCAGTTCACTATAGCCACTAGACAGTAGGGACCAAGACATAATGTGAGTACTAGAGTAACCGTCAGTTCACTGGCCACTAGACAGTAGGGACCAAGACATAGTGTGAGTACTAGAGTAACCGTCAGTTCACTGGCCACTAGACAGTAGGGACCAAGACATAGTGTGAGTACTTAAGAGTAACCGTCAGTTCACTGGCCACTAGGCAGTAAGGACCAAGATATAGTGTGAGTACTAGAGTAACCGTGAGATAGTGGAGCTCAAATAGAAACTTTTACAAAACTTTCATATTGCAGTCTCTTCGGTTTAAAGACCAGTACCCTGTCGCCCCCAAACCCTCCGCCAAGTATCCAATATAGGCCTACTCCGGGTCCAAAAGTCGCGGTAATTTAACGCGATGAATAACAACTTAAGGCGACTTAAGCAATTTTTGGGGGGAAATGTGGAAATTTTAGGCGACTTCAGGCAACTTAAGGGGACTAAAAAAATGAAGAATTGCTTGTAATATTTATCTCGTGTATTTTATGACATGAAACGTTTTATGCACTAAAATGTAAACTGCAGTCATGGAAATATTTGAATAAATGTGAATTTACAATCTAGAAATTCTGTTCGGCTATTATTGAAATATTTATTTATCCTGGGAAATATAGTGAAATCTTTTCTGGGTTCCAAATTACAAAGAAAGATCAAAATAGCCCTTCTTTGAGCTAAAACAGCTCTTTTTGGGAGGGCTGTTTCTTTGGGGGCTAATTATTTTGGGGCTGTTTCTGCTTCCATAAAACCCAAATTGACCCCAGTGTCTTCCAAATCAGCACTTAAAAAGGTATAATCCTCTTAAAACGATTTAATGCGACTTAAGGCGACTTAAGGCGACTTTAGGACCCGGAGGAGGCCTCAATATATTTATCTTTGTTATCTGATTAATCTTCCATTAGCCTTCAAGGAGACCAAGCAGGATCACGATATGAAGTGGTAGATGGTAAGATCGCCTTGTACCTGAATGGACACGGTAGCTACGCTGACGTACCAGCCGTGCCGTTTAACGCTCAAGGCTTTACCATCACCATGTGGTTAAAACCTGCCAATCAGAGCAAGCGCAATGCCCATATTTTCAGTGACTGGTCAAATCCTTATACATTTGCATTTGTCGTTCAAGACTCCACTACCTCCTCAGTGAAGTTTGTGATCAGAAACAAGGACAACGTTTTTTTGCTTAAGACCAGTAATCTGGGGTAAGAAAGCCTTTGCATAAATAGATTGCATTAGTATAGGTAATCATATGAGTGTTAGTGCAATTTATTATTTACACCACGAGTTATGTTTAACTGATCTTTGCCAAAATCGCACGAAACTCCAGGCGAATTTAATTTGGCACACCTTCAAATATATATTTATCCCGAGCCTGCACAATAATTAATTCAGCCCGGCAATTGTTGAGGTATTTTCTTCCGTGAGCTCTATTACAATTGTTTGTCACTCTCGGGACTTATCGAGGGAAAATACTCCGCCACTTCTATCGCTTTTAAAACATTGACATTGGTTACCATCTGGAGTGAATGAGGTAACGAATCCCCCATACGTGGCACTATTCATAAATGTGTGTATGTTGTTACAGAAACTGGTTGTGCATTGTACCCCCTGGTCATTATGATAACCTCTCGACTTTTGAATGCACGTGCATACACCATTAGTCAGCCGTGGCCGCTCTAGATGTAAACCATATATAGTTAATAGAGTGGAATGGTTATGGAACCAGCGACCTTCTTTGTTATATGTCTTTGTTAGCTTTTTTCAACCATTACCGTGCACAAAACACAATAGAAATTCCAATATGTTAATCAATCAGCCAATAGAAACTTGTGGGTTCAGTCGCTCAGGGGACGCTAATGAACTATGACCGTGCACAATTTTTTGTCTTACCCCCTTCCAACATAAATCGCAGCGCCTTTGTTAGCCTCTTTGAAGTTTGCCGGGTTTCATAACCATTCCATTCTATTAACAATGTGTAAACCAAACACTATCCAAAACCTCTGCTCTGATATGCTCTGCTATCTTCAATTGTAGACATTTTTCAGTGATTTGGTGTATGATTCTTATAAAATATTGAATTTAATGCTCAAAAACGTTTTTTTTTATTCCCTGTTCCGGTTTCTTAGAAAACCTGAAATTTGAGTAGATTTTGAAGTTTTCCTATTTTCGACTTTTTTACTCTCTCGAAAGAAACATTCACAATTTGTTTCTGTTTTGCCAGCACAAGTATATTTGGCATCAAGATTTAGTAACGTTTGGAGAATACTTTAAGCAGCTTAGAATCGACGGTCATTTCAACTTTGACGTTAGTTATAAGGTGAGAAATTCAGAGCCCAATTTTTTCGCCACGTTCCTCCCAAGGGATTTTGATCAATTTTGCATTGTTTATGTGTGTTATAAGTGTGAACAGTTTCCAGTTGTTTGAAAAATCGTTCGGCGACTAGATTTCGAATAATGCCTGAAAATGTGAAAACGTGGTGTTAACTTGCGTCATAATTACGTCATTAGTATGTGTGATCGGGTCAATATTTTGACATTATCAGTTGTATCAATAAATTGTGTACTGTTGGTGAAAGTTTGAGCAGAATCAGGCAAAAATCCTAAAAGTTATGAGATTTTGTTAAAATTCGCGAAGTGGCTTCCGAGTTTCGATCGAGACACCTTAACATCTCTTCTTCAAAAGCCCGATGCTAGCCTGTCCACAGACTCTAGATACTGGGGAAAATGACGGGAAAAAAACGTGGTGAAAAAAAAAATGGCGGACGGAAAGAAGAGGAGCCCATTCACCTTCTCTACCCAGTCCTCCTCTTCTCTTTTGTCCGATTTTCTTTTAGTAGCCAGGGCCTGTTAACAGGCTACCTAAGCGATAGAACGCAAGTATTTGCCGTAAGAATGGCTGCAGTGGCCCCCTTTGTAATTTTGCGTACGCATTGAAGCAGAGATTGTGAACTTATCGCTATTTCGCAAAAAAATCCCGAATGTGACGCTCGAATGTGACGCTCTTTGCATGTCGATATGATGATTTGAACGAAAGGTTCAGCGGAAGAGCTGTACCTCAAATGTCCCTGCTAGCAAAGGTCTCTCTCTGTCCTGGTAAAATGGAAGCCGAGGAAGAGACCTCTCCCGACATCCGACGCTTTCTCTGTCGCGCATGCGTGACGTTTCTCACGTGTACTTATGAGCGCACGAAACAACTGTAACAAACAACTGACGCGTACAGCTACTTCCGGTAAAACGTGTTTTCGTAACTGGTGTGACTCATCCATGAATGTGGACGGCAAGCGTCGGATGTCGGCAGAGGTCTCCCCTCGCCTTCCATTTTACCAAGACAGAGAGAGACCTCTGCTAACAGGGAATACCTGATCAAATAAGCATAGACAGCAAAATAATGAACATAATATACTATCGGTTCAATTACCTGCTGCCCAGCTTTAATCAGCCATGGCTATCCCCGGATAATCTCGAAGAATTTGCTGCTAAAGTCCACCAGAAAGGTGCTGCCCTCAGAATAATTGCTGGAGGTTCATCGATGGAACTATAAGGCCAGTCTGCCTACCAGAAACAAATCAACGAGTTCTATACGATGACCACGAAAGGTTCCTCTCCATAAAGTTTCAAAGCGTTGGCCCCAAACCAACATGCATGGGCCGCTTGAAGGCAAGAGACACGACAGTGGGATGCTAGCTTGAACATCTTGACTCTTGCATACTTTACAAATGCAAAGCCATGATACAGTAACGCGTTCTTGAGGTTAAAAACAATGATTAGCATTATTTGTCAAATCGCTTTAAAATAATGTTAATCATTATCCTAAGACAAACCCTAACCATCGGACGAGTTCACGGGTAAACGACGTTTCTCACTCACCTAGAGCTAGGGTTTACAGGTAAACAAGAAGAGAAGGTAAACGAGAGAAATTTGTTTTGAGCGCTCCTACTCGGGCTCGAACTCGTAACCGTTTGCGTGTAGTGCTTGGTAGTACAGACGTCATGACCACTACACAGGCGTCTACCGCCGTTCGGAATTTGACAATTGTTCAGTTATCTCTTTTCCTTGACTGGTTTTAAGAATAATGATTATCATTATTTTGAAGTGATTTGACAATTAATGATAATCATTGTTTTAACCTCGTGGTTGTGTTGGATACAGCTGGATACCCTTTGCATTTATGGAGACACAGCCAACCCTCTGAGAGAACACCTACAAGAGCCTTTCGTTCAAAGGTGCAAACATTACGGCAATCCAGGAGGCCTACAATCAGTGCATGAGTAGAGATCGGGTCGGGAGAGTGGATTTTTATTGTTATTGTCAATTAGTTTGTTTTTCTAGATTTAAAAAAAGATCTCATCGCCAACTATTCCGGTTATGACGAGTCTGCGGTACATCAGCGGTTATTCCTGTGAATACACGTATTTTTCTCATTTGTTTAGGCATTCTAAAAGCCGAAATTATGTTTCTGTCACGGGATTCGTTCTGTTACCTTATCCTCTGTTGTTACCATGGTATCGTTAATTTGTACCAATAATGATCATGGGTCACGGGATTGGTTCTGTTACTTTATCCTCTCTAGTTACCATGGTATCGTTAATTTGTACCAACAATGATCATGGGGTACAGGATTGGTACTGTTACTTTATCCTTTCTTATCTTGTTTCTTATCTTTCAAATAGAAAACAATTTGTATCTATTGAAAACACAACATCTGCTTGCTCCTCAATTTCATGTGGTGTTCCACAAAGGTCCGTCCTTGGCCCTTTTTTATACCTACTTTACATTAATGATTTTAGTAGTTGCTCCAAGGTATTCGATTTCCATCTCTTTGCTGATGATTCCAATATATATTTTTTGCAAATAAATCACTCGAATCACGAGAATGTACAATAAATGTTGAACTGAAAAGAGTTCATACTTGACTCTGTGCGAATATATTCTCTCTAAATATCGACAAAACCAATTTTGTAATTTTTTATCCATCTCAGAAGAAAATTCCTAATTCTATCAGCCTTAAAATAGACAACAAGTCAATTAAACAGAAAGATTGTATCAAATACCTTGGTATTATTATGGACACTAATTTAAATTGGAAGGAACATATTCGCCACATTAGCAAAAAGATATCTAGAGGTGTTGGTCCGTTATCCAAACTGCGGCACTTTGTCCCCAAAAAAAAACACTAATTCAGTTGTATTATTATTTGGTTTATCCTTTTCTCACATATGGACTGATTGTATGGGGAAATACCTACCAAACATCTCTTAAACCTATCTTTTTGCTTCAGAAGAAAGCTGTAAGAATTGTAACATCTTCTAAATATGATTAACACACTTCCCCTATTTTTAAGGAACTGGAGATCTTAAAGTTTGCTGATCAGTGTTATTTATTACGAAAACTGCATTTTCCTTTTTAAGTTTCATGTTAATAGGCTCCCATCTGCTTTTAACAATTTCTTTCAAGCCATATCCTCGAAACATCACTACAATCAATACTCGGCTACCAGCCAAATCGTCTTACTTCATACCTTCTGCTCGCACCAATTATGGTAAATTCAACATTCGTTTTACAGGCGCAGTGATTTGGAATGATATAAATGAAAATACCAAACAGCTTAATTTTAATGCATTTAAAAGAGAGATCAAAAGTAAAGCTATCACAGCTTATTAAGAACCATATTTAAACCGTTCTAGTCTTCTCATATTCTTAAGAACTTCATAATTCGGCTCTGTTCTTGTTGTTTTCTTGTTACTGTTAGTCACTTCCACTAACAACTGTAGTTATATTTTTCTCATAGCTTTTTTGGTTATACTGGTTTTTTTTGTCTTGTCTTAGTAATTGTGTGTTTCCGTCTGTTGTGACCCAATTATCCATTCACTAATTAAATATTTGTAGCTACCTAGCTAGATTAGCTTTATGGTTATTCTAGGTAGCTTATACCCAACTCTTGTTTTAATTAAGTTCATTTATCATTAAATTCCTGTAATTTGTGTGGTATTAAATAAATGGTTGTTGTTATCCTCTCTTGTTACCATGGTATCGTTAATTTGTACTAATAATGATCATGGGGCACGGGATTCGTTCTGTTACCTTATCATCTCTTGTCAGGATGGTATCGTTAATTTATACTAAAACGTAAATTAATATTAAATATTTCATGCAGTCTCTGTTAGCTGAATAAGATTTATTTACAGTTTTTCTGTCTGCTGAAAAATAGATTGATAATTGTACTTACACAAAACGATATATTCGCGACCCTCAGACTCGTAGCTAAAACCAGCAATTGACGTTACAATGACAATTACGTGTTACCCATAGATACTATTAACAAAGGATTACGTCGTCTAATATCGAAAATAACTGAAGTGTAGAAGTCTACAGTATTCATCTTATCTTATCCTTAAACAATGACCTGCGCTATAAAAGGCACTAACACAAAGCACTAACACGCCTTCAGTTATCACTCAGCCTTTGTGAAGTGGACGTCTCTATTCGCCATGCAACGCGTGATGCTCCGCTTGAGTGATCTCTGACGTTGGTTATAGCGCGAAATTCAAATCAAAGACTTGAATATTCAATATATAAAATAACACTAAAGAGTTTGTAAACGCTTCTTAAACACTATCGACATAAGTGAGCAACTAGCTTCCTGCTGTTTATTGTTCTTTGGGTTATTCCCCCCTCCCCGGGAAGGGGTGACCGTCGAAAAACCTCGAAAAAGACCCTAAAAAATACCAAACCGTAAAACATTTCCAACCCTAAAATGTACCCCATGATTTAAAAACACCCTGAAAAATGGATTTCGCTTGGACAACCCCTAAAAAATACCAAATCGCCGACGACGATCACCCCTATCAGCCGAATATAGGAAGAACCCCCCCCCCCCCCCCCCCCCTCCCCGGGTTATTTTGGTCTCAGCAATTTTGTATTCTCATAGGAGAAGACTGAACGGTTGCTTAGTTGCTTTTCTGTTCTGAATTTGAATTTCAAATTTTTATTCCCAAAGGTGAGAAAGAGGCAGGAGCATTGCATTTTATAGTACACGTCTTTGTTTAACATCGATTAATCCAGCCGTTAATTGGATTGTTTCCCTAATGTGTATTTCAATTCAACTTTTAGAATCCCGTTAAACGTGTGGACGCACTTTGCAATAACTTGGAACAAAACAGAGAATGCTGTCAACATATCTTTGAACGGGACATACAGACAGACAACAAATGGCGAGGCAGGGCTCTCAACTATTATAATGACAACGGTTCGCTCTCACTGCCAACTTGGAGTAAGGAAGGGAGACTGGCCAACAACACATACCTTCCACGGTCACATGCGGAACTTGATGGTGTTTAACAAGACCCTGGACATACAGGAGATAAAGACAGTCATGGGTACGTTAATTAGCTTATAAATCAGATGCTAATAAGGTATTTCGTTTTATGGTACCGCCCACTGACTGATTTATTTTACAACACCTGTTCAGTTTCTAGTTTTCCGATTGGCTTATTACTATTGAAAATAAGAGAACAAACAACGGATTGCGTCATTGCTCGCCTGTTGTAAACTATCGTAATTTAAATACCGCCTCCCGGTTAGCTCCGATCTGACGTTGCCCCAGTAATTGATTATTACGATCCAGTAGTCAATTTACATGTAGGCACGGAGAAATCCTGGTTTAGGATTATAATAATCTATTATATCAGAAGTTCATAACCAGAAGTCTCGATAAGCAATGGAACGCGACCCATCAGTTTACAATATAACACCTATATAGGCGAGACGGAGCGAACTCTGAAGGCGAGGTTAACTTCGCAGAACATCGGCGGCTCAGTTGTACCACACCCGAGGTTTCCAAACACATTGACCAGGATTGTCTGGGACATCGGGTAACACTGGAAAACGTACAAGTTTTTGACCGCGAGGCCCGATGGTTTGAGTGCAGGGTGAAGGAAGCCATTCACATCCGGATCAACCATCCTGATTTGAACCGAGACGGGGGCCGGTACCAGCTCCCCCGCATTTGGGACAACACCTTGCAGTCACGTGGACCGAAAGCCCATGTCTGCAAGCGACCGTGACCTTCGCACACTTGTTATCAAGCTCTCAGCCGGAGAGTAAAAGCTTAAAGTGCATATGAGCCCAATTTTTTTATCATTAAAATCGATTTTCCATCAAGTAAATAGTTGAATTGTAAAATATTTCTTAATTTGAGTGTTGCGTCTATGAGTTATAGAGGTTTCTATTTCCGATATGCTAATTATGTTACGACATGTGAGGACTCATTTATTATACAATAACGTGCTGGCAGAAATATACATATTTTTCTAAACATCCATGTAATATTTGGGCCTTATATCATTGATTTTACCAAATAGTTTCATTCACAAGGAGAAAGAAGTGACCTTTTGTTGGCCTCGCATGTCGTCACATAATTAGCATATTGGAAATAGAAACTACTTTTACTCATAGACGCCACACTCAAATTAAAAAATATATTAAAAGCTCAACTGTTTACTTGATGGATAATCGATTTTAATGATAAAAAATTTGGGCTCATATGCACTTTAAGATTCAATCTTTCAAAAACTTTGTATACAGAGACTCAAAAGTTTTAATTTCATTTGATAGTTTACAATAAATTATAATCTCTTTTTAGAACGGCGGTCTGATTCTAGCTCTTCATTACCATTACTAGATCATATAATCTATTACTAGATTATAATAATCATATCTGGATTAATATTAGTGGGATTTATAGTCATCCGTTGTCTTTTCTAAGCAATCTCAGTAATCTGCCGATATGTTTAACCTTACAGTAATCTACGCATGCGTAGAAATCCAACTTATCAGCCTTGATCGAGAGAGACCCGGCCGGAATACGAGGGTAACATAACTAATAAATATTATGTTTTCCGTTTACAGATTGGTCTGAGCCAATTACCCTCGGTCCATGGATCGGATTAAACGATCAGTTAGTCAGCGACGACTTCGTTTGGTCTGACGGCTCTTCCTCAAGATCCTACAGACGTTGGGCTTCCCGACAACCCAAGCGAGTCAAGAACCGAGACTGTGTTGCTGTGGGGGGAGGGGACGGGAAGTGGTACAGCATCTCATGTCAGCAACAGATGCCGTTCATCTGTGAGAAACGATTAACATAAACCCTTGTTGAAGCGTCAACTTTGTTAATTGTTACACAAATTAAACACGACAGCTTACGATTTAGCCTGATTTTCAGACGGTACGAGGTCGTCCGTCTGAAAATCAAGCTACTTACAACTCCACTTAAACAAATTAACAAAACCAGAGATAGGTGTTCGCACGCAATATGTACGTCTGTCCTCAATCATCTAATGCTTTATTTAATTTATCTCAATTTGTCATCAGCTACGTTGAACGTTTATATGTGAATTTATCTCTAACATATTTAAACCCACCTATATAGCTACAGTGTAGTGATTTTGAAAACGTATTCTTCTTCTTCGTTTTCCTTTAAACGGGCTCCCTGTGGACAGCATTTGTAGGCTCAGTCCCAATATTTCATTGATCAAATACGGTTTCTAACAATGGAATCACGTGGTTGTACTGGATGGCAAAAATATCTGACTTCATTTATTTAAAGGCATTTGTACGAGATTGGTGACGCTATAGCTACGTCGTGACGTGTGTTGGGATATGCCATACAACTTGATTGGTTTATTAGCAGAACCTGTTTGTATGCGCTTTCATTTTTATTTTTATTTTTTTTTTGCTCCAGGAGCAGGAGCTCATCTAGGGAGCTTACACAACATTTATTTACTAACGATTACTAGAAACAAAAGGAGGAACTGAGCTACATACATGCATACATGATCATTACAAGACTTATATTGAAAGAATACAAAAATATTTATAGATGGTTGCACATGACGTCACGGCGGCCATGTTGGTGTACCTATAACAATAGATTCTTCGTTAGCTTCTTTTGTTAGGTACACCAACATGGCCGCCATGCCCTTTAAATCTCTGGGGATTGACTGCAACCCATCTATAGGCTAGACAATGACATAATATAGAAGGCGAGTTGCAAGGAAATGTGCTACTTTCCACCTCCAATCGATTATCGATCTTTCTAAACTGACAGCGCTCAGTTTGAAGATTGTTTGCCATCCAGTAAAGCCTTTCCACTAGCCCAGCTGCGTAGCGGCGCAAAAGATGGAGAGGAGAGAATAGGACGATCACAATCTTAATTCATTCGTTATTGTAGTAATATATGAGCACGTGCCAGTTTCCAGTGAAGCCTTTCCATTAGCCTAGCTGCGTATCGGCACCAAAGAGGGAGAGGAGAGAATAGCGCTGATATGCCATAGGATCACAATCTTAATTAATTCGTTATTGTAGTGATATACGGGCACGTAACTGTTTCCAGTAAAGCCTAGATGCGTAGCGGCGCCAAAGAGGGAGAGGAGAGAATAGCGCTGATATGCCATAGGATCACAATCTTGATTCATTCGTTATTGTAGTGATATACGGGCACGTAACTGTTTCCAGTAAAGCCTAGCTGCGTAGCGGCGCCAAAGAGGGAGAGGAGAGAATAGCGCTGATATGCCATAGGATCACAATCTTGATTCATTCGTTATTGTAGTGATATACGGGCACGTAACTGTTTCCAGTAAAGCCTAGCTGCGTAGCGGCGCCAAAGAGGGAGAGGAGAGAATAGCGCTGATATGCCATAGGATCACAATCTTGATTCATTCGTTATTGTAGTGATATACGGGCACGTAACTGTTTCCAGTAAAGCCTAGCTGCGTAGCGGCGCCAAAGAGGGAGAGGAGAGAATAGATCAGGGCTACTATACCATGGGATCACAATCTTAATTCATTCGTTATTGTAGTGATATACGGGCACGTAACTGTTTCCAGTAAAGCCTAGCTGCGTAGCGGCGCCAAAGAGGGAGAGGAGAGAATAGATCAGGGCTACTATACCATGGGATCACAATCTTAATTCATTCGTTATTGTAGTGATATACGGGCACGTAACTGTTTCCAGTAAAGCCTAGCTGCGTAGCGGCGCCAAAGAGGGAGAGGAGAGAATAGATCAGGGCTACTATACCATGGGATCACAATCTTAATTCATTCGTTATTGTAGTGATATACGGGCACGTAACTGTTTCCAGTAAAGCCTAGCTGCGTAGCGGCGCCAAAGAGGGAGAGGAGAGAATAGATCAGGGCTACTATGCCATGGGATCACAATCTTAATTCATTCGTTATTGTGCCCCGAGGAGGCCTTCACCTCTCAAAGCCTTGCATTTTATTGCACCCCATTTGGATTGCCCTGACAAAGAATTCCATTGTTAGGGTTAGGCATTGTTAGGGTTAGGCATTGTTAGGGTTAGGCATTGTTAGGGTTAGGCATTGTTTGGATAGCCAGTACTATTCCAAAAAAAAAAAGGATGTCACGGATGTGCGACAAGCGACAAAGGATTGTCATAATAAGTGGCGGCATCTATATGGAATGGAATACGGTGCAATTCGAAAATCCATTCGAAGGAAGCCATTTTAAAATATTCTTCTTAAAGCCTTTGTCCCGCGAAGGAAAAAATCTTTTTTTTTCGTCTGTGCTGACTTTTTTAACCTTTAAGCTACTCCAAAGACACTTTTTTTAGTTAAGCATTATTACAAACCACTTAACTGTGCGTTTTAGTCGTTAGATATGGTGGACACTGTGTTACACTAGAAGGATTGAATTAAACATTTCGCAAACATATGTGCTAAATATTAGTTTTACTCAACAAAACGCAGATCAAAGCAATGCACGTTGAATGAATTTTCACTTTTAGAATGCTTGTTGATGAAACCTCACTCTAATGGATTGAAACAAACGATATCTAGTGAGAAAATTATCCAACAAAGATTTTTGAGTGTTACAGATACAAAAAGTACTTTAATAAATACATAATGGAAAAGAGTACATTATCACCCTTCTTGATGCACATGAAATTAAATATACTTTCCTTTCAATGCATTGGCCGAGCAAACCTAGCTCCACATTCCAGACGAAAAAATAAAATGAGCGTGAGACAGCAATGTCAAAGTGTTTGTTTGTTTTTCTTTGTAAGGGTGCATTCGCGCCAAAACGTGCCCTAAAACGCGCAAAGAGGTGCCCTAAAAGGTACCTAAAAATCTTGCAGAGGCGTTAAGTTCTGTCATTTCCATGAACGCTTCTGAAATTGCTTTATCATAAACAGAAGCAATATGGCGGAGGAAGGAGCACTGCATAGTGATTGTAGAAGTTACCAACCATTTTGTTAAAACAAAAAATGCTACAGAAAAAGAGGTTCCTGAAGCATTTATTTCTTTACTTGTCAGTATTTGCAGTGTTTTTTGGGAGAACAGTGTCGCACTATTCACAAAATCTGAATTTGAATTTTCCGCGGTCTGTTGGTTGCACTTGGTTCTCCTCACTGTGCTTTCTTGTCTGCTCTAGAACTACTGTATTTATACCTGAGCCTTCAGGACTTGATGGACCCGGTCTTGCTCGATCCTTCTCTCATAACGTGAGAATGAGTCTAACTTTAGACAATTTAAAGGAAATATGGAATAAAGGAGTTTATGTCTAAAAACTAGGTTGGATGGAAAATGAGGTGTATGGAAAGTGCGGAGTGTGGAAATTGGAAAATGAGGAGTGGGGAGAAAATGTGGAGATATAATCAAATAATTCCCCTAGATGAACACGTACACGGTTGCGTAAACAATCGAATGAAAGAATGAGGGTGTATCAGGATATGAAAACTCACCATAGGCAAAAACTAATCTCACGACTTGAAAAAGCGTATTGACATGGGCAAATATGCAAAGTTTTACTTTCTTGCATATCGAAAACGTTATAGGCGTAAAGTTTGAAAATTTATCCAGAAACCTTTCATTGTGGCCTTTGCTTAAATTTTCAAATTTTGCAAGGCCACAACTTTTACTGATCTTCCTAAAAAATTACACAGATGCTAATAGACCTCCTTCATAATGACCGCCACCTGATTAATTATATTGTGTACAGAGAAACTATTGCTACCACATGAAAGATCGTACTAAATTATAGTAATTGGCCTCAGTTTGAAAGCAATGTTTCAAATTGCTGTCGAGTTAATGGCATTTTAAATGTAGAAAAAACATGAAAGCGAGGCTGGAAAGGCCTACATGGTTTTTCTCATACAAATCTCTAATTTCAAATTACTGTAACTTTACAGCCTTTTATGACACTTTCTAGTCACCGGCGCTGTCCAGTGGTCTCGTTGGAGGGGAGGGAGGGATTAGAAAATGTCAAATGAATTTGATATGTCCCTCTCAGGGAAAGAAATAATTTGTAACGGCCTGGTTACCCAAACGCCTGGTTACCAAAACGCGTTGTCAAGAATCACCATTCTATGGACTACACGGTTAGTCGGCCGTTTGAAGCTGCACGAATTGCTTCAAAAATCGTTCAAATCTAACGGGTTTGGAAAGGAGTTATCAAGCCTGGGGACTTCTGAGGGATAATTGATGTCCTTGGATTGTACCGCGGCCGAGTAAACGCCGATGGGATTGATATTTTGTGTAAAATTCGTCCTCGAGCGAAGGCCGTGGTTGTATCGAGTGTTCAGCCTTCCCCTCTGGTTAAAGGGGTGAAGCGTACGACTCAAGAATTCCATAAAACACCGTTCTAGCGACCTGAAATACACATAGGACGACAAAACAACTTCAAGTAAGTCTTCTTCCTTTATTTACCTTGTATTACAGGAGATTTATGTTATTATTCTGAGTTATCGGAAGAACTCCCATACAAACCTTGTTACACAGTCAGAACTTGGGCGGCCTGTGACGTATCGAGCTTAACCTTGCTAAATACCAAGCGCGCTCAACCGGTGACAAATCGGATTAGCAGACAAGCGTTGACAGATTTTACCAAGATCCTCTCTTTGTAAAATACAGTAAATACATGAAATATAAGATCAGAAAGTTCGCCAAATTGATCTCTGCGAGTGTAAAGAATAGTGTTACTGACAGATGTGTTAATTATGAGAAGCTATCAATTAACCACACACATTCATGCAAACACGTGGGACAATAGAAAGAAACGTGACCCGAGCCGGCTGAAAGATCCTTCCCGTATAAGGAAAGAAGTATGTCTGGTATTTAGCAGGTCAAGGGGTCGTTTAGCTTGATACGTGTAAATACCGAATATAAGCCTACTAAAATGATATGTACACGATTGCAATGTACTTTTGGTTGGTAAATCCACCCCTTGTCATCGTGGTTAGTTAATAAATTTGATTTTATTTAAAGTTTGTTTTTATGAAAACTGAAATAGGTCTCTGTTTAGTCTGCTCAAATGATAATACATCTCACATGATTACTGTTTTATGTATTAATAAAGTGCATTCTATTGTGGTGGTCATTATACTTTTAATCCATAATTTGTCTATGTCAATAAAACATAAAACATGGTAGTAAAATATGATACACTTTATAACCTTTGGAAAGCTGATCGATGCTCCGACACCTATTTGCATCAACTGAGGACAAAATTCCTCCCTATAAGCATCCCTAACCATGTTTTTCACCTGTTCCCACATCATTTTCCATCTTTCTAAGCTAGGCTCACAAATGGATGCAAAGTGGGTTTTCCCAGCCCTGTGAAATCCTTCCCCAGTCCGTCCAGACAACTGTTTTTACCCACCCCCCACCCCAACTCCTCCGCACAGAAATGGACATGAAAAAGCTTTCCTCTCCAGGAAGCCAGAATGAGACAAACACTAATCAAGCATACTGGAACATCATTTGTGATTTCTATTTTATCACTTTAAGACTGTTGTCTGCCCTAAGTCTCTGCAATCAGATGAATGAGGAACGCGACCATTTCAGACAGAATTGAAAAGAGTGAAGCCAACATGAGACAACAGAACAAAAATTACAAGACTACATAACTGGAATCATAAGCTGGCAGATAGATAGATTGCTTTAGCCATGCATGAGAAACCCATGCTCTTTATTAAACTGATGCGAGATGAATGTTACAACATTATCTTTTTAAAACCTGTAAAAAGTATAATTCACAAAAAAGGCTTTTGTACAAAACAAAGCATGAAGCTACTATAGAATACCATGTTTAACCACCACCCTCTTGAATCCATGTTTACTCCCCCAGTTATTATATACCCCTCTGGATAATCCCTACAATTAAATAAATGTCTTTGTCAATAACACTTTATTTTGTGAAATTTAGACTACTGAATTAGTATTCTGTAGATGAATATACAACAGTCCTGATGATTTTGATTTAGTTAACTTCAAAATATTTTTTAATTGTCACTATCAAACTTCTGGAACATGGCAGAAAAAAAGTGAATGTTGACTGTTTTCCATCTTTGTTGTTTCCTGCCATATTTATAGAGTTGCATAATGACAGTCCCTTTTAATATGATGGGAACCTGGAAACTTCTGTGGATGATAAACATATACTTTGAGAATGACATGCAGTGTAAGCTTTTTTAGTATACTATACATGTATTCAAAATAGGGTGTTATATTATTCTATTTGTCTAAATACAAATGGTTTTCATACAGCTATAATAATAGGATTTTTGCAGGAAATAGTCACTTGCTGATACTGTATATATATCTATATCCCTTTGATAACTGGACAAATTCATAAATTCAGTTTTAGAAAGATCAAAACATTATTGATTGGAAGTGGGGAATATTATTTACAAGCAGGTTTTCCCAATAACACTTAACTGATGTCATACCTTAGTGCCTTTAAAGAATTCAAAAAAAAAATGTCCTCCAGTACATCCACATGATTTTATCCTGCAAAAGGCCCATTAGATTAATATTTTCTAATAAGACAATTTGATTCACTGCTGTAGGGCAGCCTCTCATGATTAGCTTTTCCCACCAGGATATTTAGATTAGAACTCTATATAAAACAGAGGTCAGAAAAAAATCGAAATCTTCCAGTACCAAAAGCATACATGTGTAAAGCTTTTAATTAATACATCAAGTTCTACTTGAAGCCTTGCTAAAACTGCATAAAATGATATCTGCATAATACAAATGTTTTCTTAAGTCATGCACCATGCATGCACCAGTCATTTGAATCCCCTGCTCCAACTTTCTGTGGCCATGAGTATTTGTTTTCCTTATATTCATATTCTTGAATCTTTCCCACAATTTCGGCTCTCTCTAGGTGTATCAACGTCCTCAAATTCAAAACAATGAACTACAGCAAAACAATACCCTGTCAGAAATACAAAGAACCCTAACCCCAGAATACAATAGTTCACGTTGATATACAACTAGAAAGGCCACGTCTTGGATTACGTCTCCATAAAAAAAAACTAGTTAACATGTTTTTCATAACTCCTGGAAGCTCAAGATCAATAGATATATCGAGGGAAAAGCTGTCCATTCCCAGCAGATTACTTCAAGACTGACAGTGACAACTGAACAAGGGATCACACTCTAAGTAAGTAGTAGTTCTAAGCTCAAAATACAAGTTCAATCTCATTTAATGTAGGAGAAAGGAATACTTACTACATAGTTGTTGATTTTCAATGCTTAATATTGAAATGTTCCGGCTACTTGACGAAATATCGCATTTTGATAAATAACGCATTTTGATTACGCGCGCACGTCATCTGTATTGTGTTATTAAACACCAATCAGGGCACTCTAAACTTACGATTTCGTCGAGCATACGCAGTAAGAAATAAGAGAAGGGTCTGGGGTCGAGAATGATCGATTGACATGTTATAATTCTTAGCAGGTTACTTCATCCAATAAGAAACGAGCTTTCAGATCGTCAATGTCAAGCTGTCACAATTGAACCAATCAGCGATGAAAAATGTTGTAAACAAGTCAAGTACATTTAAATAGTTTTCGCTGTCGTCAGTTTGCTTTTAGATTCAGTTTACGCAGATAGCTTAAATTCCTTCGTCTATATTGAAGTTTATATTATAAAACAAATAACAGATGGTTCTCCTTGTTATATTTAACAATTAGACCCGCAGCCCGAATGGGCTACGGGTCAGTAGCCCATGAGGCGCAGCCGAATGGGCTATTTAACTCGTAGCCTATGAGGGCGAGAGGTCTAATTGTTTTAGTATAAACTAACAGTAGAAAATAATAGAAAGAAACAAATTGAAGTTGAAAAAAAATTATTACTTCGTGAAAATGCGTGCGGTTTTTCTCTACCATGGGCTATCACAAATAGACCTATACTAGGGTAGCCAATCAGAATGCAGGATTTGTAATAGTTCACTGGTTGGTTTATACTAAAACAAAATAATGCACTTTCGAGGTCTTGAAAAGCTGCTACTCGCATTCCACTCGTGCATCCGCAGTTTTGCAAGACCTCGAGCGTGCATTATTTTGTTATATAACAAGGAGAACCATCTTTTATTTGTTAAATAAATAATCACACGATGGCCCAAACTAGAGATGGATTTCGAAAGATTTGAGTCACACAAAAACAACACTGATCTTTCAAATCTTCGTAGCTTACGAAAATCATTTGCGCGCGCAAAGCACCATGCATGCATGGGCTCGGACACAGGGTCTTTAAGTAACTTAATACTCTGATAGATGTACGCGCTTGATTTCCGAGCCGAAAGGGATAGTGTTAAACGTTAAAAAAAGCCTGTTCCCATTGAAAACCAAAGAAGATTCGACAATCTTGGGAAAGTAGCATGATCGTAACCACTTTTATCATCCAGAGTCGTTTAGAATTGTGAGGTACATAGTTCGTCAATATATTTCAAACACGAATTGGAGTCTTTTATCAGGGGTTCCAAATATTAAGAAAACAAATGAAACGCCTCGAGGTTTTATTGTTTTCGAAATATTTGGAATTCGCTGATGAAAGACGAACAAAGAGTGTTTAAAATGTCTTCTCATGCGAATGCTAAACCGAAAATTTACATACGTTTCTTTTCAAATTAAACTTCATTCGCAATTATTGATCACTAGGGTTGGAAATCTGATTAAACACTATAGTGCGTTTGGAACGGGTGTTTCATTGGATGTCAAGACGCATCCACCTGACGAAGCTTCGAACAAGGGTTTCACCCGGTATCAAGACCCATGCATGTGACCAAATACAGTTCTTCCATTGGATGACTATCTCATGCATTATTACGGAGTTTGAGAAAATCTCCCCCACTACAAAGGCATTGGGGTCTCGAAATCGAACGTGTTTTGTGTGAATTTGGGTGACGTGAAGGCTTTCCCTTGAGCAACTGGCTCGGCTGAGGGTATGGGTCCAATGGCTTGCAAGCCAGCCTGCCGTCCCAGTCGCGATAGTGTTTGTCAACAGGGGCAGAGAGCACAAACTGGAAATGGTCCGAAAAGAAAAGCTGGTTTGGAACAGCCGTGGATATGTTCTAAAAACCAAACTACGTATGAGCCGAGAGGAAACTAAAAGCGAGAGTAAAGCTCAAAAAACAGGAAACGAATAAACTGCGCTGAGAGTTAGGCAGGCTAGCACGCCATTGAACCCAAGAAACGGAGAAAAGGCTTTCGGTAGCCTCTCCTGAGCCAGACGTTCTACAAGACATGTAAAATGGACAATCACGATTAGATTAGATACTGAGGGCAAATTCCTAAACATCCACAGATGGGATACTGACATACTTATAGGAAGTAGGGAATTTCACAAACAGCTCGAAACACCGGATGATATAAATATCCTTAATAAATAGGCTGTATTACGTTTTTTGACACCTACAAAGACACGCGTAGGTACATGTAGCAGACATACTCAGCTTCAAGAAAGTGCTCACTAGCATCCAAATCTACTAGGAATTGTGTGCTAGGTTAAGCGGTTGACGAGCAAACCCAACTCTAAGAAAAATTACGGATGGCACCGGCCAGACCTACTAGAAATTGTGTAGATTGGCAAGCATTACCCAGCTCTGAGAAAGGTATATGGCTGGCACCGGCCAGACCTACTAGAAATTGTGTAGATTGGCAAGCATTACCCAGCTCTGAGAAAGGTATATGGATGGCACCCTGACCTACTAGAGATTGTGTAGGTTGGCAAACAAACAAATTCAGGTCTAAGAAAATTATAGCTGCCACCCAGACCTTAGAAATTGTGTTGGTTGGCAAACAAATGCAGATCTAAGAAAATTATGGCTGGCACTAAGACATCCTATATTTAGGAATTGTGTAGGTTAGCAAATGAACCGCTGTACGGAAAGTGCTAAAGTCTAAGGGGATAGAGCTGTTTATATACTGACGCTAATATTTCCCGCCAGAAAAGGTCACGTGAAGGTTGTTTGTTATTTTAAATGAGCGAATTTCATGTTCTGAGTCACGAACAAACCATCTTGCCGGCTGTCTTTGGAGTGAGTATTAGTCACCGTTAGGTATCTTGTTTGTATGAATACAGTCACTCAGTTTGAACAGAAGAGTTTTGAAATTAATTGTGTAGGTGAAATTAATTATGTATGATGCATAATAGGAGCAGGTGAAAAGTAAAATTAATAAAGTAAGTTATGGTTCACGCAGTAGCATGAAAAACAAACTTTGCTAAACTACAAAACAACTGATAAAAGATTTGTGGAAACAAAAATTAACAAGGATACACATTTTCAGTTTTTTTCTTACTCTGTTGCCCGGCTTTCGTATTTTTCCATATATTCGTTCAGTTTAGGCCTTAAGAATCAATACAACGCAACATAACTTTAATTTTAACCATGCAAACAATCATTATGGTTGCAAATCTTTTTCATTTGTAATTTAATTAGCCTTGTAAATATTATTAATCTGTTACGGGACATGAATTCTGCTGGAATACGCAGTGAATAAAGATGTAAAATGTACTAGAAAAGAACGTTAATTCAATCTTAGATAAAGAACTACGAAAATGTTACTGGAAATAAAATAACTTAAGTCACCGAACAAGTATTTTTAGAGACGACCCTCTACGCGATTACTCAATGGTTGTTCAAGATTGTTTTTCTGATTGGTAGTCCCAATCATGGTACCACGTGAAGTCTGCTGAATAATTAAAGTGCCACCACCTTTCTTCGTCTATTTTAAGTCACTTTATGTTGTTCTCGGTTTGCCTGGAGAAACGCTTAAAATTCGAAACAGGCAGGGAAAAGAACTAGAGCCTGAGATGTGAAAATAAGATGAGAATGGCAAACATCCTTGTGCCGATAGTTTGATTTCCCGGAGTAGCTCCATCCCTAACTTTGTGGTAAGTAAAGCCGAGTCAACCAAGCACAGTGAGATAGAAACAATGCAAGATCAGAGTAGTCGCAGTACACCAAACTGGTCAATAGTCGGTGATACTATCTTGTTTACATTATAACATGTTGTTAATAATAGTGCTTCACACTGAACAGTATTGCAACAGTTATAATTACCCAACCAAATACAAACGAGATTCGGTGATACTATCCAATTACATTATAACGTTGTTATATAGTGCTTCACACTGAAAAGTATTACAACAGTTACCCAACCAGATAGAAACAAGATCAGAGTAGTGCACCAATTGGTGACCTCATGCACACGGGAAAACGTACACTATTTTAACGTCTTAAAACCGTTTGGGATGCGAACACTCTCAGAGAAACCGTTTGATCAGTTTCGCTTACCATTCGAAAATTTGCTACACCGTTTGAACGGTAGTACTAAACCGCTCAAACGATTCAACCAAACCGTTTGCTTCTCAAGCCCTATCCATTTAGTTAATGAGTTCAACCGTTCGAACGGTTTTCTCGAACCGTTTTGAACGCTTTAATTAATTAATTTAACCGTTCGGACGGTTTCCTCAAAATGTATCGAACGCTTTAATTTTCTGAAACCGTTTTGTACACGGGACATTACTCAAACTGTTTGTCAAATCGTTAGTCACAAATAAATCATTGTTATCCTGAGCTAGATTCGTTGATATTTTAAGTTATATATTTGAAAGCCCGAGAATGGAACTGAACCATACTTTTAATAAGATAAGTATTTCAGCTTTCGATTATCTTGTAGGTTTATTTGGTTTGATAACAGAGGTGGTTTGAAGAATCAGGGCTGTCTTTTGTTTTTGTTATTGGCAAAATATTCATAACAATAAATTGCGCAAACAATTGACGATTTGTGTTGTCGACCTCCGATACTCCAACAATTGTATTAGTATTTCTCAGATTTTAAGCTTCACAAGAGCTTTAATTGGTTCATGTCTCAGCTACGTTCACTATGCTGAACCAAAAACAAAAAGATATATCACACTCGAGTGTCGGAAAGCGGTATTGTTCAACAATGACTTTCATTTAAGTAAGGGTTAGATCTAGAGACTGATGCGAGTGCTTTTAATCGGCAAATACAGGCACACGCTGACTGTACAGTGAACGAAAAATAATGAATACCGCACGAGGCCGAATGCAGCTGTATGAAGAAATTTTGAGTTCACCGAACAGTCAGCGTGTGACTATTTGCCGATAAAACACAAATATAAAGTCTCTGACTTTTAATATTCAAATTGCATGATCATGAATCACCAGTGAGTTTCAATTGAAATCATTTGTGAATATAAGAATTTCGTAAAGAAGTCCAATATTTCGCATGGATTAAATCATTTTACGGTAAATATCTCGACAAAGAAATGTCATTTCAATAGACAATGAATAAAAACAGGACTTTTAATATCCAACTCAGTAGGGGAGAACTTTGCAAAGAATAATTTACTTTGGCGTTCGGTCAGAAGCTGACGCCTTGCGAGCTCAATTGAATCAATATGATTGTACATTTAACTCGAAAACGTTTCTCTTGGAGCCATGTATTATTCAAATATCAAGCATTTAGCCGACTAACTCCTAGATAGTCTACTTTCTTTCATAGTTTCTTTCTTTCTTAAATGACTAATTAACGTGCAGATTCCAGTGAAATGAAATCTTGAAATTGGCCTCCATCCATGTGCAAACATCCATATGCAAACATTTTCCAAATAAAAAATATTGAGTTGTCGAACCATCCACTGAATTCTCGCTTCATTTTCTCCTCTTATTGACAAAGTAAGGTCTCAGAAATAAAATCCATTGCTTCAGTAAGACTACTAGAGTGTTGTAGAAGCTTTCTTTCACTCGGACATATTGACTTGTTGTACTTTCAGCGCTTGCAAATCAGCCATTTTCAACGATCGATTATGCCTAAAAATTATATCTTCTGTCACACTGGAGACAGAATTCAACTGATCTTGCCGTTACGTTTCTAGTAGTAATAGTCTACATTTTCACTGTTAAATATGCCGGATTGGAATGAGGTTTTCCAAGCCGTCCAAACACGTAACTAAGCGAAGGCCTGTCAAGCATGATTTCATGTCTCAGGTCTCCCTTCCCGTAGGTAAGAGAGGATCTGGTTCGAGTGCTTTGTTCACCAATAATGCACGCTCATTAGCCAATCACATGCTTGGATTTTGTACAATGCACGAAACGAAATTTAAACATTAATTAATTGATAATAATAATAATAATAATGGTTTATTAACATATACCATCGCACGAATGAATTACGATCTCTTTACAAAATTTAAAATAGTATAAAAATATAAATTCAATAGACAGGGGACTGGGTGACATTATGAATAATAACTATATATATATATAAAGTATAACAATATTGGTCGAAATATATAAAATTATTAAAATCCAACCTACAACGATAGAATAAACTAAGCTAAGAGTTACATAAACGTCAGCATGACAGGAAAAGAGTTGTTTCTAAGACGTTCGGTACAACAATAAGGTACTGTAAATTAAAATTATTACTGTTATGTATTGTTGGTTTACAGTGCTAATTCTATGCTCTAGAATAATATGATGGGTGGCAAATTTTATCAAAAATCCTAGAACACAGTTCGGAACATCTATTAAGATCAAGGCGAGAACAACCTGATAAAGCTATGGTATCGGCATAATGTTCTAAAGGATAAAGAATTCTAGCTAAAAACTCTCTTCTATACAATTAAGTTCAACTGATTTTGTCTGAAGTATAATTCGGTAGGTCTGTTTGCCAAACAACACAGCTGTACTCTAAAATAGACTGAATTAAACTGTAATAGATATGAATTAGGTCCGAGGCATGACCACCGAACAATGACCTCATACAGCACTTAAGGCATATTCAAGCAAAATTGTATGTGCATGGGCATATGCCCTTTGCCGCAGCCTTTTTTGTCTTTTGCTATAATTCTTAGCTGAATCATATAATACTTAAAGCGGCATAAAACACATTACACCAATTGCAACTACATGTACTTTCAAAAACATAATGATATAAAAAAGAACTGGAAGGGTATTAAGCAGATTCATGCAGATTAGTTCTTTAAAATCTAAAAAATACATATGACTCCTAAAATATAAAAGCTGAGTAGGTACCATATCAAAATCATTGCACACAGAAGAGAACATTTGGTATTGGTCATCGCTTTGAAGTAAATGCGATTTTATTTGAGAGAGATAACAACTTCAGTCGCATTACAAGTTTATAATGTCGCTTATTTTTTACCTATTGATACCGGAACTTTACGAAGGAGAATTCTCTGCTTTCGTTTTGACCGCTCCAAAATCTGCAAAATCTCTCCTACTGCAGCTCCCGCCATTACAAAGGTGACACAGAAAAAATAGCACGAAATGGAAATTTAACAGCGATTTGTAGCACTCTAAACTCGAGAAACCTCGATGTTCTATACATCTAAACACTGAAAATTTATTCTCCTATCTGAATTCAGTGGTAGAAAGTCAGACATGCCTATTCAAGGTAAGCCCAGTTTTCCTCTGCTTGGTCGTCCATAAACGAATAACGCCTTGTAAAAATTCACTTCCCTCGCGAAAGCAAATTCAAATTTGTTCAGTCGAAATCTTAATATAATCACTTCAAACAGTTACCAGTTGCAGGTTAGATGTTACTTAACTTTGATTTGAAGGTTGAAATTTTTCATAAATCATTTTATTTGTTTTAGAAGGCAAAACTATGAATTTTTGAGTGAAATAATAATACTTTATTACACCTTATATCCCTACAGATACATTGGTAAAATAATACTAGATAACAAATACTTGTAAGCACTTACAGAGTCATTACAGCAATAATTATACAACTATTAATGCTTTTGAAGATATATCAATAACAGAATCATCCTTCATTGAAAACAAATATACAAAAATAAAGTCCTCTTATTAAATACACGAAAAACATCATTGACGCAATATAACTTTTGAAGAAAATCCTTTCTCAAGTTGACAAAATCATGATTGTTGCATTCAAATATATAATGTAACTCATCGCCAACCCTGTTATCATTACAAATAGTACAGATTCGAGAATTGTATGGTATTTTTTTGTATCGCCCAGTTTCAACCGGCAACCTGTGTGCCGAGATTCGTAATCGGGTAACAGCTTGTCGATGTTTTACATTTGAGATACTACTTAAATACTTCTCAAAACACACATCAGATTTAACAAGTCCAAATGTCCGTAATTTACCCCGCTTTACTTCATGAGTCAGAATACCCTCCGAAAACCTCATTGTTCCAAAAACTAGAGTACAGACCATATAACTTTGTTTTTAGAACTTTTGCAAACTGTCCTAACTGTCTTAATGGAACACGGAGATTTGAAACATTTTCAAGACCACACATCTTTAAGATATAATTCGCAAATATAACACTTTGAGAATTGGAGTTAATACATACGCGTGAAGCCTTGCCAACGATAGTTTCACTAAGAGTGGGGTCATTCAGACGTAACCGATATTTCACAATAAGAGCAGATACATGTAAAATAAGAGGTACCCTACCTAACTCAGCATAAACGGCTAGATTTGATGCTTTAGCGTGAACGCCTAAAATACATGTAAGTTTACAAAATTTCAAATAGAGCTTTTCTACGAGAATTATTGTTGAAAAAAGTTTCTTCTTAAAAATATCAAAACCAGAAAGCCTACCTAGGGCATATACTCCCCAGATTTCACATTCATATAATAAAATCGGAATTACCATTGAAGGAAACAATTTCAAAAGAACTTTTACTGATACATTGTCTATAGAGGAAAAGCAATTAAAAAGACTATGGTAAGCACGCAAAGCCTTGTTATAAAGCAACTTTTGTGCAGTTTTAAAGCCACCTGAATAATGAAACGTAATACCTAAATACGTAAATTCGTTGACCCGTTCTAACATGTTACCATAAAACCATTGACGTAATATTAGTTTTAGGGTGCGTTCGATTGACCGTATTCCGGAATAAGAATACACAGAATGATAACTACACATCGCTTATTTCGGAAATTTTTAGTCCATGGAATACAAGATGTATTCTGAATATCATATTTCAGCAAACTTTAGTATTTTACAGTGCAAAATGTGCCTGAACCAGTGATTTCCAGAGATTATTCCATCTATTCTTATTCCGGAATACGGTCAATCGAACGCGCCCTTAGTCTCTGAGAAGCCGTTGCAAATACAAGTACCTTTGACGTTTTTAAATTAACTTTCAACTTCCACTTGTATGTATAAGACTCAAGTCTACGAAGACAGGTTTTCAAGCCAGTTGCCGATTCAGATAGAATAACCAGGCCATCCGCATAAGTATAGAGCTCAGTTTAGTGTCTCAGTCCTAAATGAACTTAAAAATTCGTTAAAAATCTCAGGTATATCGTTAATAAAAACATTAAAAAGCGAAGGACTAAGATTGCAACCCTGTTTATAACACCTATATCAGATTGGAAAAATGCAGTCACGCCTTGACTTGTCTTTACCGCAGAATTAACAGAAGAATACATACTTAATAATATATGCACAAACTTTTTACTACAACCATATCTTATCAACTTGAAAAACAGACCCTCTCTCCAAACACTATCGTAAGCTTTCCTGAAATCAACAAAACAAGCAAATAAAGGCTTATGTTTTAATCTATACAAATCTATTAATGTCTTTAGCACCATCACATGATCAGCCGTCCTAAAACTTTGTCTGAAACCAATTTGAAACGAATTAAAAATATTGTTCTCATTCAAGAACTTGTTGAAACGATTATTCAGAATAAGCGTGAAAAATTATCCTAAACAACTACTAATATATATGCCTCTATAATTACCAGGATCAGACCTACACCCAGACTTATGTAGTGCTACAATCAATCCCTCGGACTAGCACTGCGGGAAAACTTCGCGAGATAAAACTGTGTTAAACAGTTTGACGAAAAACGGTGCGAAACTTGGAATTGAATTCTTGATTATTTCGTTGCTTACTGAATCACATGCACTAGACTTTTTGCTCTTCAATTTCTTGGAAAGATCACATACTTCCCCAATGGTTATATGGTTGTCCAAAATTCCATTACTACTCGTAGCCCATATCTGATAATTGTTAACAATCTGTGCCTCACTACTATCACTTTCCGTTGTAAAACTAACCTTGTTCAAGTCTTTAAAATACTCAAACCACTCCTCGGGAGAAATATCAGTGTCTACTTTCTGCTGCAGAGGACACTGCAAATAAGACGAATTGTACAATCGATGAGATTCAACAATACCAAAGACGAGATTGCCTTAAAATAACAGGAATCCCAGTTCTACCGGTGGATGAACCAAGAAATATAATCATCGAGTTAGGCTCTCTCTTGGGTGTTGACATCAATGAAGAGCATATCTCAACTGCCCATAGGCTCCCAGCTGATACGAAAAAGATCAAGGATAGGATCATAGTCAAATTTGTGCATCGCGACAAACGCGAAGAGTTATACAAAAGGAGAAGTAACTGCATATAGCCGATAAGACTACGAGACACCTACCATCGATAGAGAGTGAAATAGGCAAGAGTATAACGAAGAGTAACAAGATTCATATCAACGAGTCTTTGACAAGCTACAGGAAACAGCTATTCGGAAGAATACATACCTTTAGACGGGAAAATCACTTCAAGTTCTTATGGACTGTCAATGGTAAAATTCTACTGAGGGAAACGGAAACATCCAAAGTATTCGGATTCACAACTCAGGAAGATTTCGATGACTTCACGGAGTCTCAAGAACAACCCCCAACGCTGAGGAGGTGAGGTAGTTGACTGATATAAGATCAATTACTTACGCTTAAACTCTCTCCTGTGTTTACTGACGTTAAAGTAAGTGAATATTGTAGTATCTTACCATTTTATGGCCTAAATGACCGTGAGTTCAGATTCGTATTTGTCTCTTGGTCGTGTGTATTTAATCAACTAGATACCGACTTGTATAATATAGTACCTTATCCTGATAAATTCGATGAGACCGACCCTTACTTAATGCTTACTACCCCTGTATCCGAGTATTATTCAATTACCAAGATAAATAATGCTTTAAAAACATCAGGACCAAAATCGTTTACATTAATTCATTGCAATGTTAGAAGTTTACAAAAGAATTTAACCTTACTTGAGGATATGCTTTACTCACTTGATAAAAGGCCTGAAATCTTAGCAATCACGGAAACAAGGCTAAATGAAAATTTAATAGTTAATGTAGAACTCCCAAATTATATTTTTTATCATACTGACTCATCGACCTTGGCAGGAGGGGCAGCTATTGATATTAATAATAAATTAAAATCAATACATAGACCTGACATCAAATTTAATATGCAGTTAGTTGAGTCTTGTTGGATTGAAATTAATCCTTGTAATGGGAAGGCTCACATAATGATTGGGTGCATCTATAGACACCCAAATGCGTGTATAGAAGATTTTACTGTTCAACTTGAAGAAATAATGAAAAAGCTTAATCAAGATAAATATCAAGTTTATATTCTGGGTGACATGAATATTGTTTTTTTTAAATACAATACCCATTCACAAACTGAAGATTATTTAGATATGCTCTACTCTAATATTTTTTTGCCAATAATTACAAAGCCAACAAGACTAACTAGCCATACTGCAACCTTGATAGATCACATATATACAAATGCATCTACCCCACTTATTTCTGGAATTGCTACTATAGATATTTCGTATCACTTACCTACGTTCTGCATTGCTGATATAGCAATAAAAAGAAAAAACAATAAAATATTTCGTAGGAACTATAGCAATTTTAACCAACATTCATACCTATATGACATCAGTACAATTGACTGGAATGCCATCAACAATGAATGCAGAAATTTAAATGAAATAACAACTAATACAATTAAAGCAATTAATAAAATAATAGATAAACATGCACCTAAGAAATTGGTATCCCTAAGCAAAAGAAAACAACTAACAAAACCCTAAAATCAATTAAAACTAAACAAAATATGTATAAAACACATTTTCTCTCTAATAATCCAAATAAAATAGATCAATTTAAGAAGTATGCTAATAAACTCAACCAGCTTAAACCCCGCACAATAAGAAGGCATACTATTGTAAACATTTTGAATTTTGTAAAAATAATCTAAAAGCTACATGGAAATTGATTGGTACATTAATAAAACGAAAAACAAAGGGACAGACCTGCCCATCAAGAATCGAAAGAAATAATAAAATATATACTAGTAAAGCAGATATTGCCGAACAATTTAACCAACACTTTATTAACGTAGGCCCTAATCTAGCAAGTGCTATTGGACACAACAATGAAGACCCCATTAAATACATAAACTCATCACCAACTTCTAGTTTCTTTATGTCTCCCGTTACAGAGACCGAAGTATGTAAGTTATTCGCAAACCTAAATGAAAATAAAGCCTCACTTGATATCCCAAATAGACTAAATAAATTAAAATTGCCTGTAAACCACTCTCAAAACCTTTTACACATATCTACAATCAATCTATTGCAACTGGTATAGTGCCAGATGTCTTTAAAATATCCAGAGTCACCCCCATATACAAGAGTGGTGAAGTTACTGACACTGGCAATTATAGACCAATCTCAACATTGTCAGCATTTAGCAAAGTCTTTGAACGATTAATATACAACCAGCTTCAATCTTTTTTAGAGAAACATGATATTTTATATAAATATCAATTTGGGTTTAGGAAAGGATTTTCCACCGAACAAGCTATTTTAGAAATTACTGAAAACTTAAACCTTGCAATTGACAAAAAACAAATTACTTGTGGTCTCTTTCTTGACTTCTCCAAAGCATTCGACACCGTTATCCACAAAATTTTACTTTCCAAATTATATGCCAATGGAATTCGTGGAATCCCACTTAAATGGTTTGAAAACTATCTAAAAAATCGTAATCAATACGTAAAAATTGACGAAGTCGAATCAAGTATGGAAACAGTCATTTGTGGGATACCTCAAGGAACAATATTAGGACCCCTATTATTCCTATTATACATCAATTATCTACCAAATTCTTCTGCTAAGCTTTCTTTCAGGATATTTGCTGACGATACTAATATCTTTTTTGCTAGTGATAATGTTAAAGAACTTGAAACCGTAATGAATGATGAACTGAAATTAGTTTTAAATTATTGCGTTACTAATAAGTTGTCTATTAATTTTAAGAAGACTAATTATATGGTTATAACTTCGTCTAGGAAAAAAGTAAATATCAACATCAACAATATTGAACGTAAAAGCTATATAAAATATTTAGGTATTTACATTGATGAACATATAAAATGGGATACTCAGATTCAACATATCAATAATAAACTTGCCAAAAATATTGGAATCATCAATAAACTAAGATACTACCTTGATCTCCATATGCTAAAACAATTATATTATACCCTTATATATCCATATTTGAACTATGGTCTATTGAGTTGGGGTTCTACCTATAAAACAAGATTAACCAAAGTCTATACCAAACAAAATAAATGTATACGAAATATATTCTTTGCTCATAGTAGGGAAAACGCTAGCCCCTATTATAGCCTTCTCGAAATTCTAAAATTTGAAAATATCCATAAATATAAAATGTAACTTTTTACACATAAAATTCAAAATAATAAAAATAGTATTCCAGCCGTATTCTCTGATATCCTTACACCAATATCCGAAATTCATTCCTACAACACCAGATATGCTGCCAATTTTTTTTTCTACAAACCCAAAGTGAGAACAAATTATGGGATTCATACATTTCGGTCCTCCGCACCCAAACTCTGGGAATCTATACCAACAGAACTTAAAGACCTTCCATACCATGCTTTCAAACAAAAATACAAAAAGTTTCTTTTGGATGACCAAATGTAATTGTAAACAAATAAAACACCTTACATATTTTCATAAGTATTTAATGAATTTAATGAATGTATAGCTATAATACCATTATAATTATACTTGTTTACTTACAATATCTAAATATACTAGTTACTCATCTTATTGATTATTATCTAGTAGTCATAATCAATTGTAATGGCTCCAGTTCTTTCCTTTTATCCTTCTCTCTTTTTTCCTTCTTTCACATAATACATGTCTCAATGGTCCTTACTAGCAACATAGGCGGTGACCAACTCGAAAGAATTCTGCTACTTTGGTCTCTGCACACCTATTTTGTATATTTCTGTATTATGTTATATGTCTTTTTTAATATCTGTAATTAATTATTTGTACCTATTATATATCATGTAAACAGTGTGAAAATAAAAAAACTTGGAAAACTTGGAACTTGTCTGAACACTTATTGGACTTTAAAAGATTAACGAGCTTCCAAAATTCACTAGGATTTCTACATTCCAAATCTCGAATTTTATCAAGCAGAGAGTTCCTGAACTGAGCTTTCGGTCCTTTTAATTAGCCGCTTGTAATAGTGAAATGACGGCAGTGGGCCGATACCGGAAGTGAGTCACCGGATTTCGATATGTAGGCTTTTGTACGCAATGACTTTGATATAAACTGCATGGTCCCTCAGACAATTATTATTTTAGACTTTGCCACAAGTCGACTACTTTGAAAACTACTTAGTTTTCCTATTATTTCACCAACATAAGTAGTAGGAGATGCATGGAATTATCCTGTTTTTTTAGGCGTACGCCTCATTTTTGAGGCGTATGGCATTAATTCGGATGACGTCACAGTCCTATTGTCCATTGGATTAATTAAGGAATGCGCTGCAGCTCATTATTATTCCGCTGCAAGTGGGTGTGTGTTATTCATTGAATTAATTAAGGAATGCGATGCGGCGTACGCCGCATTTTTGAGGCTGGAATGCGCTGCAGCTCATTATTATTCCGCTGCAAAGGGGTGACATGAATTAAGTGCGGCGCTCTCATGAACAAACTGCGGCGCTCTCATGAATAAAAAGGAGGTGAATAAATTATATATTGGCTGAGGCTCGCGAATAAAGTGTGGTGGAATCTGATGACGGCATAGAAGGCGGAGGATTTCAATTTCAACTGCGCAGCAGAACCCCTACAGAACGCCTAAACTGTCTTTATTATTTTCCTTACAGCTATTACCTTCGCTATCACTCGTAACATAATTCTGAGATCAGAATATTTATAAACCTTTACAGTAAATCCACTATGACTCATAAGAGCAACTTTGCTATTGTCCTTAGGGGTTAGCGATAACTGAAGAGCTATCAGTACAGTTTGATAGAAACAATAACCATATTGTTTTGAGAAAAACAATGGGTTAAATCTACCTATGCAGATCGGGTTTTTTTGTGTACCAGTACGCCAAACTACGTATGTTACAATTTGATTTTGATTTTTTAGACAAATATTTAGATCGCCGTGATTTTCAATACTGTGAAATGGACACCGACTCTGCCTATATTGCTATTTCTGGAGAGTCTGTCGAATGTTTAGTCAAACCGGAACTTAGAGATGAATTTGAGCAGGATAACTGGTTAACTGGTTTCCTCGCACAGATACTGCTGCACATAAGGCTTATGATAAGAGAACCCCCGGTCTCTTTCAGGAAGAATGGTCTGGCGACGGGATCATTGGTCTTAGTAGTAAAACCTATTATTGATAAGGTTAACTGGTTTCCTCGCACAGATACTGCTGCACATAAGGCTTATGATAAGAGAACCCCCGGTCTCTTTCAGGAAGAATGGTCTGGCGACGGGATCATTGGTCTTAGTAGTAAAACCTATTATTGATTTGGAGCTTTGGATAAGTTTAGTCAGGTAAGGGAGTTAATAAGAGATGTAATGAGATCTAAATGTGTTATTAAGCAAGCAGTCTAGCTCGGGTTTTCGTGTTGTCAACAACACGATGTATACTTATCAACAAGTAAGGACCGGGTTTTCTTATTTTTACCCTAAGCGCAAAGTGTTAGCAGATGGAGTGACCACTTTACCTCTAGCTACATCGGCTTTCATTCCAACTACGTCTTGCCAAGTCCCATTATCCTTAGAGGCAGAGACGTATTGTTCTTCTCCAACGTGAGTTACGTACCTTATTGTAACTAATTTTCGCGGTTACTTAATTTCGCGAAAAATTAGGCGGCAGATTTCGCGAGACTTTATTTTCGCGATTTCGCAAAAAAGTTTAGTTAAAGGGAACTAAAATTCGCGAAAATGAAGATCCACATTTTAATTTTTTCACTGCTTTATGTTACATTTCAATTTTAAAATCGCCTACCCTTAATAAAACGAAACTAACATCATGATCGTTATGACCAAAGTACAACTGTACGTCTTGTTCACTCAAAAACGATGCCTATTGATCATGGGACATCATCGTTTCTTAGCTGATACCATGCTGATTTTTCGGACTCTGGACTCTTAGACACGTTTTAGTTTATGCATACTCGTGTAAACGTTTGTTAAAGTTGATAAAAGGGTTTTACCGAAAGGCATTAAAAAAAAAATTAATTGCGAAAATCGCGAAATTTAAGTCCCGCGAAAATTAGTTACAATAAGGTAACTATGTTTAATAGCGTTGGAATGTGGGTTTTCGATAGACATATGTTGTTACAGTTCTAAACTAGTCGTGGTACTAATAATCATGTGGTTTCGAGACGCGTTAAGTGAGATTGGCAGGGTATTTATAGCAGCCCTATCACTATCATCAACTCTAATTTGTAGCTTATGTACCTTCGCTTATTCCTCCAAAATGTACCTTAAATGTGTAACTATAACTGTATGTTGCCTTACTCTGATAGTTCGTGGCTGATGAGAGAATGATGCGCTGGTTCCCTTAATCCACTTTGTGTTCTCCAAGGTTTGAGAGGAATGTTATTTTTATCAACGAATCTAAACCCGACGTTACCATGGGAACCGCCCACTAACACAAATATTAACCATCATGATTAACCCAACATCTATTTTACTTACATCGGCTTTCATCCCCACTAAGTATCGCCAAGCTGCCACAGAGTATGTTTCTTCTCCGATGCGAGTTAAGTAGGTGTGGTCAACACTTCATCAGAATGTGGGTTCTGCATTATATATCTAGTACCAATCATAGTTTTAGTTTCCTTCCGTTAAAGTCTAAGACGTGTCCCCCAATACAGTACTACAGTAATATGGAACGTAGAAATAATCGAAGATCTCAACCCGTGGGATAAACTAACCGGGAAATATTCGACTAAGTCAAATGGGTTGCCCCTTGGATTAACGACAGCTAATACTTTTCATTCGAGTAGCTTTGAACTAGGCTACACTGAACTTTATAACTTTCAGGAACTTTCCACTTTACGGAAACCTCTCCAGTTGCTTGTGTTGTGATGCCCAACAAATTCAAAAGAGGAGCGTTAAGTGTATTAGATTTATCGACTTATAATTCGCTTTCATGGGGAAGCCCTGTTTTTAGAGTGACGTTGTGTTTGTTGAGTTCGTATTTCAAAGTCTTTGGGACGTAGTGGGAATCTGGGATAATGTTACTTTCGAACCAGTTTTACCTCATATGAGATTATACCAACTATTGTACAAACTACAACTTACCGACCTCACCTTGGACACGTACGTCGGTAAGAGGGACATCAAGCGTCACCGTAAAAGGATTCTTGACGTTTTCTAAGAATAGGATCATTATATGTAATAAGCAGCCAAACCTCCTAACAACAAAGCGCCGCCCCCCACGTACAGTAATTCTGCCCTTTCGAATCACGGCTGAACTAATAAAACAGCTGCCGAACTGGGATGAGTTTGGGAATACAGTCTGAATACCGAGTCGGTTTCTTTCATGTTTTCATGGGCTTTTAGTTTGTTTTGGTACTTGTCGGAGAGCCAATCTTGATATTGCTGTAATTTTTTTGCCAAGCACGGTAGTCTCTTTGATATTTTTCTAATGCTTTATCATGTCGGACTTTTTCGGCGTCGCTATTGCCACCAGAGTGGGAGTGGGCAATTACGTTTCCGGCAGTGAATGCCGTTGCATTTAACACTGCGCCGCCTGTCATCATCAAAATCGAAGCCAAATATTACACATTAGGTATGATTTTTTCCTTTTTCAAGTAATCTTAGGTGATAGGGGGTTTATGTGGGGTGATCTCGGCTTCTTCTGCGATAGCCACAAAAAATCTAACACGAAAGGTCTCTAGGCATGAGAAAACCGTACTGCTTGGGAAAGCGAAACTAAACACAATACGTGACCTCGTGTCTAAGGCTTTACGTGACGGGAAAATAAGCGCCCAAGAGTTTGAATTAATTATAGTCGAAGCAAATAAATATGACATTTTGAAGAGCGAAATTCGGCAAAGGGCTCGACAAGAAATTGTAAAAGCTCAAACCATGGATGTTGAGGACATGAAAGAAACGATTCGGAGCGAAGTCATGGAGACTTCAGAAAAAAAACTGGAATAAACATATCATTCGAACGAGACCATTATGGGTTTAATCTACACATTGGTCGGGTGTCTGAAAAATATTTACTTTGAACGAATTACATATCAATAAAACTACTGCTCCATAAGATACTGCTTTACTCTTTTCCAAGTGGCGTACGCGTCGTATTTCTTTATGGTCTTCTCATTACGAGGTAGCCGAAACTGTTCGGAACCAGTGATTTTCCAGAACTCCATAATTTTTCTCAACACGAAATCCAGTTTCATTATTCGCTTCGAATCACCGGGACAACAAGGCTCTTGAATTTGGTTGAAAACGTATATAATGATCGGTCACAATCTAATTTATCTATTCTCCTGCCACCCAAAGCAGCATCAACCATCTCGCGATCGGCTCTTCCCTAGAATAGATCGATGCCCTTCTAAAGTGCTTCCGATCATTATACTCTATAGCGGAGCATTCCTCGTTTTCAGTCACCCTGTAGCAGTTTTGACAAATGAACTGAATATCAACTAATACTTTGTAAGGATTATCACAACAAGGATGCATATAATAAGTTAAAATTAAATCTTACTACAATCGTAAAAAAAGAGCAAAACTGGTGGCGCCATCAGAACTCCTCTAGGGACCCTTGACCTTGACCTTCCTTCGCCTTCTTCGTCCCTAGATGAGTTTGTATTACCAAAAAGCCCTTCGCAGGGTTGAACTAGTAGGTTTGGACTTACGAGGTTTTACACCCACGCCAGAGGTCCCCTAGTACAGACACATATTCTGCCACACCGACAGACGAGCTAACGACTATCTGAGAGCGAGAGAGCTATTTACCCTCAGATAACCGGCTCATAGTCAGTGCCCTGAACAGGATTTGAACCCTTAGGCTTAGAGCTCTCTCTTTTCCTAAGCCCAAGCGCTTAACCACTGCGCCACTAATTTATCTAATTGGAATATGAGCAATTATATGGAGGCAAAATATAGTATATATACAGACAATTTTTCCAGCTGCTATGGTTATGTAAATCTCACTGAAGTTTTAATTATATTTTTTCATCTAAACAAATATGTTTTTGTATATATGAAAAATGAACTTCCCCACAAATGCAGAATTTGAAAAGCCAAAATTTTCGGCTCAGCCTAGTTTAGCTTTTCAGTTATCCTGAGCCTCCTTGTACTAAATCGGGATATTATTATTGTTTAATATCTTTTTGTAAATTAGAACAAAATAAACTTGTTGTAGTTATGCTAATAATACAGCAGCTGTTAATATGCTGTTAATAATCCGGATTGGTGCAAGGTGGCGCGGTGGTGGAGTAATATTAATTGGGGATCATTCATTACCTATTCAAAATGGCGGTGGAAGGGATATTGAATAATAATAGCGAGGAATGAATAATTAACGACCAATAATAGAGCGCAATGAATAATTAATGAGCAATTTAAAAAATTAAAAAAATAAAATTAAAAAATTTAAATGAAGGTGGTGGATCATTACCTATTATAACATAACCACGATAAACCAAGCGCTCTGATCGGCTAATAGCCATGGACCATTTGCCGATCGATGGGTTGCACGCTCACGTCGGATTTTGTTCACGATTGGACCAATTTTTTCTTTTCTGTTCCCACGAAAACAATTTTACAGGACAATAAGGGAAAAACTCTAATCCAAGTGAACAGGGAATTTTGTTCAGCGACTGTCTTGGCAAATTTTGAGCTTCATTTATTTTCCGAGCCACCAGAAAAGGAGAGAAAGGAAGAGTTGAGACGGCTTGCAAATCTGTACGAACGACGAACAAGAATTACGAGCTTTTGCACTGAGTTTTGGTTCCTGAAACATTCAGAAAGGACGGCCAAAAAAAGACGACGAACTGTTCAATCTCGATATTTAGAGGTAAAGGGGCAGCATTTTGATTATTAAAAAAATCCAAACGAATTTTATGAGCTAATTTAGTAATTAAAAGAAACAACAATGGTTTATTTGGTAGAAACTAAACTTATAATTATATCAGTCGAGTCGAAAACCGCCGAAGAGCCCGAGAGGTGTACATAGTGGAATTAAACGAATAAACCTAATTAAAACGTTCTCTAGTATCCTGATATTAATGCCAACTACAGAATAATGAATAAGCTCCACATTCAGTGAGTTTTATTGCCACTTTTGGATGTGAGAGTAATTAAACTTACAAATGTTTAGAACAACAAACAAACTTACTTAGTTCACTTGTCTCAAGCCTCAAGGTATCCCGTACTGGCACAAATGGCAACAGCAACATGCAAGCCAAACCCAGGAGATTCAACTGACAGTTCACTCCAATCCATAGGAAAAACGACGAATTCCAAACCTCTGGTGTGCAGATCATCGTTTTTAATTCCGCCGAAAGCTATTCAGTTTTTAACAGACGAATGTTTTTGCTTTACCAAAGCGATTGCTTCCAACAAAAGGAACTGAATAAATGTCTTTTTCTTGCAGTTCGAGAACTTTTTAATTTTAGCTGCAGGCTAGATCTTTTCCTCGAGACCAAGGTTTGAATAAACATTTTGTTGAGCAGAAATCAATGAAGGTCAATGAATGATCATGACTTGTTTTTGCACTTGAAACAGTCGCGCGAGCGCTCAACTTAATTTGTGCATTTTTTTCGCGCCCTTCGTGTATTGAGAATTTATATTTCATCACCAACAAAAACATTAGTTGCTCTTTAATTGTCGTGGTTATGTTATAAAAGAAATGGTAAACGCCACAGCTGTGCGTCCATCGAGTTATGGACGCACTTGGGAGGTTGCCTAAGCACTCAAGAAGCTAGAGTCGCTCTCGGCTTTGCCTCGAGCGACTCTTACGCATTTTTCGTGCTTAGCAATCTCCCGCGTGCGTCCATAACTCGATGGACGCACGCTGCACGTTTACCATTTCTTTATTGAACATGGCAACAAATGGTAAATAAAACAATTCTCTAGCCGCCATTTTGAATAGGTAATGATACCTCGACCTTACGCCACCTCGCCAACCCGGAACATTAACCCCATACAGGAGCACATTACCAGGAACGTCCATATATACTATGCCCGTGAGGCAACGTATGACCGGTTTGAGTTATTTTTAGAAAATGTTTCCCGGGTAACTGCCTTCTGACTCTGCTGCGATCGTGCATATGCTTGCCGTAATTATCGAGATTAAGAATGATCTATTGTTCTTTGAGGTGATTTTAGTAACGCTGCATTGTCCTGACTATGGTTTGATTGGATTACCAAAGTGTGGGCACGTGAACTCCCGTGAGATCACAGGCAGCCCAAGCTAATGATTTTTACAAGGAATGTATGGGAATGTTTAGAAAAAATCTAAAACTGTACTAAAATTATCAATAAAGTCATAAAACCTTACCTGTGTGTTGTGAATTTGTTCCTCATCATCACTGATGTGTTTATTTCTGGTTTGAGGCACTTCTGGGATTTTTTCCCCCTCCCCTATATAGATAGTGAGAAGGCAGGAAACACGAGACGCCATTAGTCCACGTGGCGACTCTTCGAAGCCTCGTAATTCTTCGAAAATCCAAACTTTCAGCATTTTACATCCAGAAACCCTTTCTTACATTCCTCTAGCACTCATTCAATCGATCCGTCGCTTATTTCCTCGCTTTGTAAGTACTCAAATTCGACAGTTTCTGCAGCCAACCTAGCCTGTAACGATCCGGGGTTCGATCACTTTAGCCTTTTTTCATGGGCTGCCTGTGCTAGTTGAACCACAGGCAGCCTGTGGTTGAACGTGGCTTTTCTTCGGAAGCACCTCGTGTATTTTCGAAGAGATTCGGAGAAGAAAGCCATTGTGCTCAATCGACCAATCGCTGAACGGTGAAATATGCAGAACAGAAGGCATATCAGCCATAAGAAGAGCGTAATGGGAATGGACAGTTTTCTTTGAATCGTCAAATACAGTAGCGGAAATGCCACTAGAACACACCATTACAACATTTCGTCCAAGGCTTTTCAGACGCGTTACGGTTTCGTTTACTCGACATGATATTAATAGGGACTTTTAAGCAAAACACGTCGGCAATGTCTTCGACGACGGCATAAAACAATAGCCTTAATTACAAAATACAATAGCTGCACGTGAAAATGCACGCAGTCGCCTACATTTCACCGTTCTCTGCAAAAACACAACGTGAAAACCCCAAATTGTACGTTTTAAAGAGAACGCGAACGTATAAGAAAGTAAATCAATCCGTTTTTCGTTCGGCGTGAACGGAACTCTATACTCGGTCATATTTTTCGAAAAACAATTCAAGGTGAAGAGGGAAATAGTAGACACCAAATTTCGGGAGAAATGCATTTTTCCACGTCCCGTACGCGTCGTCATTGCCGTCGGCTGGTTGCTTAAAGTCCCTAATATGTCCTGCTTCGGCAGTTCTAACTGCTCTTTGCTCATCTGTTAGGCTCCAAGAAAGATAAGGGTCAATACGAGTTCTCACTGACCTATTTGTCACACCATATTCTAGCCGCTACACGGACGTATTTTTTCACTCTCATATTGCAGTCAGTTCAACGGAATCGTCTATAACAAATTATTGTACAACTTACCTTGGTCAGTTCCGTTTTTGGTTACTTTACATTTGAAACAGCTTTTGAAGAAAACTAAATCAAGAAATCGACTAAATTTCTATTTGACATTTACTTCACCTATTGTTTGCTGAAACTGTCCGTGGGTCTCCCCAGCGATTTCACCGTTCAGCGATTGGTCGATTGAGCACAATGACTTTCTTCTCCGAATTCCCAAGAAAAGCCACGTTCAACCACAGGCTGCCTGTGGTTCACCTAGCAGAGGCAGTCCATGAAAAAAAGGCTAAAGTGATCGAACCCCGGATCGTTACAGGCTAGGTTGGCTGCAGAAACTGTCGAATTTGAGTACTTACAAAGCGAGGAAATAAGCGATGGATCGATTGAATGAGTGCTAGAGGAATGTAAGAAAGGGTTTCTGGAGGTAAAATGCTGAAAGTTTGGATTTTCGAAGAATTACGAGGCTTCGAAGAGTCGCCACGTGGACTAATGGCGTCTCGTGTTTCCTGCCTTCTCACTATCTATATAGGGGAGGGGAAAAAAATCCCAGAAGTGCCTCAAACCAGAAATAAACACATCAGTGATGATGAGGAACAAATTCACAACAGACAGGTAAGGTTTTATGACTTTATTGATCATTTTAGTACAGTTTTAGATTTTTTCTAAACATTCCCATACATTCCTTGTAAAAATCATTAGCTTGGGTTGCCTGTGGTGAGATCTGTTCTAAATATAGCTCAATCCGGTCATACGTTGACTCACAGATCTAGTATGGGAGATGGACACTCCTGGTAATGGGTTCCTGCCCCATATAATACTACTAATGTTCCTTTTGGAATGCTTTTAATTATCAGATATATAATATGGACCGTAGAAGTTTGGCCGTTATATTGATGTCCCTTACCTTGAGCCTTTACCAGTCTCCTGCTCATTCGTGTGAGGCGTTTCGCTTTGTCAAGGAGGAAGGCCTGGCACTAGTTGGTCACGTGATGTCAACCATGGATACCAGCCTCGATTTCATGTGCTGGAAGGAGTGTGTGCGGTTACCTCGCTGTATGTCAATCAATGTTTGGCAGAAGGCGGGAAAGGTGATGTGTGAACTGAATAACTCGAGTAAAGCGAGGGATCCTGGTCACGTGGTGTCCAGAGGAGGACACGAGTATCACCAAATGGCGGTAAGGTTTTTATTATTTTGGACACAAAAAATCCAAGACAAGGATATCTTTATTGTTCACTATTTATTCTAATAAATTATTGGATCACATCTTCCCTATGCAAATGCATACGCTAATAATACCCAGCTATACCTGTCATTCAATGCCAACGATTCTGCTGGTCAGATGTGTACTCTAGAGGCTGCGGGAGATAACATTTATACACACAAGAAAAGGGATGCTTAACGAGAAACTGACAGTGAACATGAACAACTTAGTTCATGTTGGTTGGCAACCGCCAGCAGTTGCGAAAGCCAGCATATCAATATGTCCCCCCGAGTGTGCGGTAAAGAACTTTGGTCGCGCGGTTCAACTTAGAATGTTGCCAAGATATACTGCGTTGAATTTGTTTTATCTCGTAGAGAAAGCACTGAAATTATAATACATGCGTTTATTTTGAATAGGCTAGATTATTGCACAGTTTGCCTGAAAGCCAGATTAATGAGTGACGGTGTGATGAGATTGCTTGTGCTCGCTCAGTTTACCGCGCCACGAAACTTTGCCACATCACTCGCATTTACGCGAGTTACTAGTTGGTTATCTATTACGCTACGCATCAAATTTTAAGATACAATATGAGTGGACGTGTTGTATTATGCATTTGAACATTCCTATGATATTTGCGCAATAAAAATTAGTAGTAGTAGAAGTAGAAGTAGAAGTAAGTAATTAAAGGAAATTTAAATTTTGTTTTATTTAGATTCCGAATGGAGTCAGTTGTGACAAATATCACTGCTTGAGGAAAGAAGGTTAGTGGGACATACGAATATTGTCTCTTCTTTATCGTACAAAATCCAAGTTGACCTTTTAATATTCGATGGTCGTTATTCTGGAGAACCATAGAGGTGATGGCTGCATACTTATTTCAATTTTGCTTTACCCAACTGCTCGGTAACGAAGTATCCCTAACGGCGCGCACGCGTAATTTACTGCATACTGATTTCTCCTCCCATCTTTAGCGCTATAAGCTATCACTTCGACCTTAATCATGATTCTTCTAAACTAAAATACTCATAGTTAATGACCATAGTTTCGCTTTAGATATCTTGAGAATCTATAAACCGTACGCTAAATATTAATTCCGAATCTGGTCAGTTTCCTCAGCTACAAGGAATTATCCCACTTCTGACACCAAATACAGACCTACCATCGCAATCAATAACGTATACGATTTTCAATTTAATAACACACTAAGTACTTGGCTAACACTAAGAACTGAATAGAAATATATAACTAGGCTATTTTTATTTTGCCCTACTTTTTTAGACACACTTTACAGTGACTAGATTATTGACAATATTATTAACAGTGTTCGCCCATGTTTGTTGACTAGCTGATTTTTTTAGAGAAAGGAGGGACGAACCCTTTTATACCGAAATATGTAGTTACGTAATTTCTTACAGCGATATAATAATGTTAATTGTTTGTTTAGTGAAAAATATGTAGTTACGTAACTTCTTTCAGCCATGGTAAAAAATATTGACCAGAGGGAATAATGAACAGAATATCAATGATATTATTTTTATGACTGTTTGCGAACCATGTAACCACTACTCTGAATTTAACATTTATTTGTTTTGCATTTCGCGCGATAAGCAATCAGTAGGGAGCACTCATGCGGAGCACCGCAGTTGTTCACTCCACAAAGGTGACAAAGGTGACAAACCTCTGGGGCTCTCCTTTTTATACCGGAACTTCGTGTGTAAGGTCTCCGTGTAGGTTCGGCGGGTCACCGCGGAAAAACGCTCGCGTTGCGTCAGAATTTATTCTATGGGAAAGGCTTATATATCATTTTAAAGCTCTTGAATTGAACAAATAGCTACAACATTTCTTTTTTGTCTAAAACTACGCATAAAATAATTTTTAGACTTTAAACATAACATGACCTCTGAGGCTCTAGCGGCTCCAGTGGCTTACCGTTTTCGTAAACTCTTGATAACTTTATTCACATTGAGTCGTTAAATATGTAACCCAACTTCCTGTGTTATTTGATCGGGTTCGGTGATAATAATCCCAAAACAACCACAAGAACAACCATTTGACTCGACCATGTGCTTTCTTCCTTTATCTGCCCGCAAAGGCTTATGGGTTATACAACTCTCGCGGGGGTGCATGGGAGGCGCCCATCACATTCTCCCCCTCTAGAAAAAACTGTCGTCCTCGACGTTTACAAATATGTATTTGAACTATGTGTTCTTACAACCTGGAAAAATACAATCCAAAACTCTTACATGTATATCTGTGAACTATCCATATCTGGCGGTTGCGCAGGCCCACAGAGTATCGTACCTTTCCACTCTTCTTAAAATTCCAAGTTTGTTTCCGATTACTGTGCATCTTCAAACTGTACTGACTCAGTTACAACTACATTGTAATAGTTCACAAGGTCAATATAAATCAATATTCTAACACCATCTGTTCATCTGTAATGTTCTTGACTTGATGTCACCAACAGGGTGACGTAGAAATCTTATCACTCTTTCCTTCAGCTGTCGCCAACAGGGCGACGTAGAAATCTCGTAGATTGTCCATCAGTATTACATCTGCTGCTAAACAGCTATGGGTGAATACACAACGTTCAATGGAACTGGGGAGCCACACTGGCGCCAGAACAAGTTGAATTGGTGGGGCACAGGTATCCACGACCACATTTGGGGTGATTTATCTGTTACTGACACGGCATGCATGTTAGTTGTAATTACTGGATAGTATACTGGTTGACCTGGAACATCATACGTCATACGAGTTGGCGCTCGTCTTGTTCACTGTGGTCGGCCTTCCTCACTATGGCTAGTTTCTGGTAGATGTATGTTATATTCAGGTGGCATCATATCTGCTGGTGTATCATAAGTTGTAGTCGCTCCTCCTGTAGACTGAAACTGTTATGTTACCTCGTTCATCTCACTCTGCGAGTTTGTTTCTGGTCTCCCTCTTCCCTTACACTTGAGCCAGTAGCAGCATCCTGGAAGGTTACTAGGTCAGGTTCATGCACCCGTCGTCCCACCATGTATGGGATAGTATTGTTCATGTCATAGCTCTGTAATTGACTTGGTACAAAAGACGGCATGTCGTCATCTTCGTCTTCATCTTCGTGGCTTGACATGTGGTTTGCAGATTCTAAGGTTTCTGTGGACCGTGTGTGAGATTTACTCTGTCTACGCTTAGGCCTAATGCTGGAAGTCTGTGGTCCCTTCAGATTTGACTTGTCCACCAGTAGGTATGTACATGGTAGCAGCATGTTGCGATGCAGAACTCGCAACTAGCCTTGGTTGACCCAGATTCCGGTCGGACTTCATACACTGGGGTATTCTCTCCTTTCTGTTCAACTACAACATGTACGTCATCCTCCCAGTAACACCTCAGCTTGTCTAGTCCACCTTTTCTCCTCATGTTTCGTACTAACACCCGATCACCTGGCTGTAGAACAATCCTACGGACCTTATCATACTGTTTCTTCCCTTTGGCCGCGCTTTGTTTTGCCTTTTCCGAGGCCAGGTCATAGGCTTCGCATATTGCACTGCGCCATTTCTCGACATACTCGGGATACGTACTGAATCTTGCTGGGGCTTTAAGACCAAACATCAGATCAATTGGGAGGCGAGGGACTCTGCCAAACAAAAGGAAGAACGGAGAATACCCAGTGTAATCATTCTTAGTACAGTTCTACGCATGTACGACTTTATTTAGGTGTTCTCGCCAACGCGATTTGTGTTTTTTTCTGGCAGCGTACGTAGCATGGAGAGTAGCGTTCTGTTGAATCTCTCAACCTGTCCATTGCCTTGGGGATGATAAGGCGTGGTTCGCGAGTGGCATATTTCACTGAGCTTGTCCAGATGGTAAAACAGTATATTCTCAAATCCCCCCCCCCCCCCCTCTTCATCATGATGGACAGTTTCAGGAAATCCGAACCTCAGGATAAAGTCGTTCTCTCGGCAGCCGTCTTTGCAGACTTGTCTCAAGTTGGATACGCTTGAGCATAACGTGTAAAGTGGTCCATTACTACTAAAATATATTGATAACTCCCTGTGCTTGTTTCAAGATGAAGTAAATCAATAGACACCATTTGAAAGGGTGCTGTAGTAATGATAGGCTGTAAGGGTTCTCTCTGTTTAACTGCTTCAGACATCTGCAGACTTTGGTGACATAATGAGTGATATCATCTTTCATGTGCGGCCAATAAAATCGTGCACGTGGCAAATCGATTACCCTTTCTGCCCCTAAATGGCCCATGTCTTCATGAAGTTGTTTGTAAACACTTTTACGCAGTTGCTGTGGAAGTACAACTTGTTGGCCTAAACCTGTTTGTCGGGGAAGGATATCATCATTCCCTAGTGCCAGCTTGTTCCACTCGTACAGGAGCTGCTGAACAGTTTTCGATTCTTTCTTGCTTTCCTTTACCGAGGGTCGTTTACCCATTTTCACAAGGTGTGCCACTATGCTAATGTCAGAATCTAATCCTTGAGCTTCCTTCAGATCTACTTCCCTTGCTACCTGTGCATTGTCGCCTTCAGCCTTCAGAAGCTCAGGAGAATCGGTCAAGGCTGTCAGCCATGTGAGGCCACCACTTTCTTGTAACTGTACTGCTGAAATGGCTGCCTGCATAGCTTCCTGGCTAGTCTCTTCACAACAGGTCTCTACGTACTCCTCGATATCTAATGGCATACACGAAAACGAGTCTGCGTCAACATTGGACTTCCCTGGACGATACCTTATGCAGCAGCGCAGACTTGCTGCATTCAACTTTGCAGAAGTAAGGATGTAAGTTAAGGGATTATTGTCAGTGAAAACAATAAATTCAGGTGCATAATAGAGATAATCCCGGAATTGTTCTGTTATGGCCCATTTAAGAGCTAGGAATTCTAACTTTCCAGCATGGAGATTATTCCTCTTCTCAGCAGGTGTAAGGGTACGGGAAGCATATGCGATGAATCTGTTCTTTCCCTTATAATACTAGATGTCCTTACATGGTACTTGATCTAGACTTGAATGCTACTTGATTTGTCTTGAAGTATACTTGTTATTGTTATGCATGTATTTGCACTGTATTTGAATATACTTGACTGATATTCAAGCCTTTCTTGAAGTAGTCTTGCCACAATACTTGTGTTGTACTTGATGTCAAGTACAACTCGAGTAGTGTATTGAAGTGTACTTGACTTGTATGTTTCGTATTCTTGCATATCAAGTACATATCAAGTAGGTGTACATGAAATGTATTTGCAACAGACGGCAGGTCTTATATGATAAGTATATATCAAGTAGGTGTACATGAAATGTATTTGCAACATACATTTTAGCAGAACATTAGGTCTTGTGTGACAAATACATATCAAGTAGGTGTACATGAAATGTATTTGCAACAGACGGCAGGTCTTATATGATAAGTATATATCAAGTAGGTGTACATGAAATGTATTTGCAACATACATTTTAGCAGAACATTAGGTCTTGTGTGACAAGTACATATCAAGTAGGTGTACATGAAATGTATTTGCACCAAACAGCAGGTCTATATATGACAAGTACATATCAAGTAGGTGTACATGAAATGTATTTGCAACATACATTTTAGCAGAACATGAAGTCTTGTGTGACAAGTAGATATCAAGTAGGTGTACGTGAAATGTATTTGCAACAGACGGCTACTTGACATGTACTTGTCATATATGACCAGGTGTACATGATATGTATTTGCAACAGACACATTAGCAGAACATTAGGTCTTGTGTGACAAGTACATATCAAGTAGGTGTACATGAAATGTATTTGCACCAGACAGCAGGTCTTTATATGACAAGTACATATCAAGTAGGTGTACATGAAATGTATTTGCAACATACATTTTAGCAGAAAATTAAGTCTTGTGTGACAAGTAGATATCAAGTAGGTGTACGTGAAATGTATTTGCAACAGACGGCTACTTGACATGTACTTGTTATATATGACCAGGTGTACATGATATGTATTTGCAACAGACACATTAGCAGAACAGTAGGTCTTGTGTGACAAGTACATATCAAGTAGGTGTACATGAAATGTGCTTGCATGCATACATGTTTATTAATCGTCACAGATCTGAAAATGAACTTGAAATGTGCCTAAATATACTTGAAATGTGTACCTGCAAACTACTTGAACTGTAAATTCAATTTTCATGCAGGCCGCTAGGTCTGTATTTGCACACTATTTTATTACTGGTTGAATGGTACTTGACTGATCCTAGGGCTAGGGCTAGAGGTCTTGCAATATACTTGACTTGTACCTTTTTGTCATTGAATTATATTTGAAATGTTCTTGAAATAGACCTGTATGAATTAATGTGCCACTGAACTGAAAACTATCTTGAAGTGTACCTAGTATATACTTGAAACGTGTAAATAATGCGAGTAGTAGCATTAATTCACCTTCCAATCTCTGACTCGTTGTCAGTGGAATGGGTCCAATATTCCGCCATATTAACTTAGATGCATCACTAAAATGTTAAATTATTGAGTGATCGGTTTCCAAGCCTTGATTACCTTGATTGTCAATGCAATTTGAAATTCATATCATATCCAAAATTGGGTAACTCCAACCGTACCGAATTCTTTTTCAAAATGGCTGCCAAGAAGGGCTTCATTGCATTATGGGATGCATTGGTGCATTGTGGGATTGATTTGAACGGTTGGAATTGCATTGTGTATTGTTGGCTATGTTGCGCAATTTTTATTTTACCTTTCGGTACGAAGTATGTGTGATCTCTTCACGATATCTGTATAATATGGCTTCAAGAAAAGGCAAACCTTTGGAGCAAGCCTTACAAGACAAACGAGGTAAGATGGGATCATTAAATTTGTGATTTGTGATTTGTATAAACGGCTATAAAGGCTTCAACACCGGGCGGGTTCAACCCTACATCATTTACATGTATTGATAGCTGTATGCCCTGCTGGCAGAGGTCTCTTTCTGTCTTGGTAAAATGGAAACGAGAAACATTAATTTTTACCAAGAAACGAGACCACAAAGACAGAGAGAGACTCTGCTAGCAGGGAATATTTGAACTTGAATAGTAATTCTTTTATTAACGAAGTGATTGTATATACGCCAGGTTTTATATCATTTTATAGCGGCATTTTACATGATTTTTCGAATCGCGAAGCATTTTACCGTGGGCCGGTTCCAGAGGCCCTCGCTTGGATAACTAGTACTATATCGGTATATATAGAGAGAGTGAGATGAAGAGACGGCTGAGAGGTTTAATTGATCCTCTGGTACCCAGGGTACTAACATTTACGAGAAATAAATATAACCTACATATCATGAAGAACTTAAAGGTGTTATGTCACGGTACATGTTACAGTGTCCAGACATTGAATTGACAGCTTCATTGTGTAACATCCAATGAGAATCAATCAAAATAAATTGCCGAATCGGGTGACAGGCATGATTCACATGCGAGTTGTTTACAACTGTAGAATGTAGTTTAACACATTATATGGCGAGATTTACGGGAACTTTATTCTACCTACATGTACAACCAAGATAAACGGCAGTTATGAATGGTTTCTATATTTCATTATTTTACTCGCTTGTATTTTTGGCCGTGTTTCTAGTCATAAACAGTCCGAATTCTACCAAAGTGAAGTCGCTAACAGCCCGCGTGTTAATGTAAATCTTAAAGATTACAACTTTGCGATAAAGGTGCTTGTCGAAGAAAAAAAGTTGAGCCTAAACGACAAGAATGTCCAATCATGTAAAACGGCGCCACATGGTTTTGCTGTCTGCAGCGAAAGAGCGAGAAGATGGCAGCGCAGTCAGGTATAAAACAACATTATGTTGTTGAAAATGCCATGTCGTTATAACTTGAAACGTTGCCAATATTGTCTCATGAACTCTGTTCTGATCTACGTACTGGCCAATCCAAACCCTGTTCTGGTTGTAACTCAAAATGCTTTCAATTTCTTGCATTCTTCCCTGCCGGGAGGCAGCACTCGTGATTAAACAAATAACTAAAACTTATTTAGGACATCTTACATCTCCAAAAGGAGGCTAAGATGAGTTCAAACAGAACACTGATGGAAGCCGATTTAAAAATGAATATCTCACCGCTCTGAGAATGTCGTTCCGGGCCGGAATCATCAGCAATACCGTGACATAGCGACTTTAACCGTTTGAAAACTCGTACGCGTCTTGCGTGATGCCCGCCACGCGCCAGGAACCCATTGCGTTGTATTAAACTTGATAATTACATGTAGAAGAGCGAAATGAAAATCCACTGGAGAGTTTTCGGTAAGGAAAGAATACATTTGGATGTATTCCTCTTTTACCCGGTCGTTCACCATTCCAACCGAAATGACCGAACATGTTGCACTATTAAATAAACCTACTTGTTCCACGGCCTGTCTGCAGCCAGATTTCCAGCATATTTTAATAAAAATATGTTTTTTTACTGTTATTAAATGCATGAACATAAATGTATCTGTATTGTATTTAGATGCTCTTAATTAATTTCAATCACATCTTTCAATTTAACAGGAAACAGAAACTGCATGGATGGAGACAAAATTGTGATTTTTTAACTTAAGTTGAAAACGCCAATCACAGCCATGGCAATAAGTTAAAATGTAAAACATGACAAAGAGCTGTACAAGTATGCGAAGAAATTTTGTAAGTATTACTTATTTATGCCAAACAAAATACATTTCTTTCCAGTAACAGAGCTAAAAATAACGGCCGGTCAGTCGCCGGTTAAGATCAGTATTTGGTTGAAACTGTAGTAACATTGACCGGTCAAAATGACTGGCAAGACAAAGGTTTGACCAGACAATTAAGTTCCAATTCTGGCTGGACATCGTCCGATGACCGGCCGTTATTTTTAGCCCTGCAGTAATTTAACTCATCGACCTGGCTTTTTTCTTGCCAACTTCAATTTTTTTATTGATATTTCCCAATACTTGAAACAGATTAAATAAGCATAAAAATATAAAACAATTAAATCAATGATTTATTTTGTTTGGCTGGCTAATAATTAATTTAGCTACACATTGTCATTTAATTACCAATTTTAAATGCAGAATTTCTTAATCTCACAGTAAATAATCGGGGACTTAACGTAACTTAGACATGGTCAAATATCCTGTGACTATAGGGGGCCCTGTGGCGTGCAGTGGGGCCCCTGGGTTGGTTGCCTCCAGGACTTTTAGTGGTTGTTATTGCTATTGGCTGAAGTTTGCTGCCAGTTGCACGTCGCTGTTTTTATTTTACACTAAAAGTTACTCAACTGTTTTGTTGATCATAGCACTGAGATATGTAGATAATATATTGGCAACAGGGCTATTTTCCCAGTTCAATTACCTACTGTATATAAGTACATTGCAAGAACCCTAAGATCAGTCAAGTACATGTAGCATTCATCCAGTAACAAAAGGGTGCAAATACAGAACTGCAGGAATGTTGAAATTACAGTTCAAGTAGTTTGCGGGTACACGTTTTAAGTATATGCTAGGTAGATGTACATTTCAAGATCATTTTCAGTTCAGTGGCGAATTAATAAATACTATTGTTTGATGTTTCACATACAGGTCTATTTCAAGAACATTGCAAATATAATTCAATGACAAAAAGGTACAAGTCAAGTATATTGCAAGAACTCTAGGATCAGTCAAGTACCATTCAACCAGTAATAAAATAGTGTGCAAATACAGACCTAGGCCTGCATGAATATTGAATTTACAGGTCAAGTAGTTTGCAGGTACACATTTCAAGTATATTTTGGGCACATTTCAAGTTCATTTAGAGGTATATTTCTAGAACATTGCAAATATAATTCAGTGACAAAAAGGTACAAGTCAAGTATATTGCAAGAACTCTAGATTAGTCAAGTACCATTCAACCAGTAATAAAATAGTGTGCAAATACAGATCTGCAAAAGTATTGAAATTACAAGTCAAGTAGTTTGCAGGTATACATTTCAAGTATATTTAGGGTACATTTCAAGTTAATTTTTAGATCGACTAGATAAAATAAAATGTGTATTTGATGTTTCAAATACAGGTATATTCCAAGTATATTTCAAGAATATTGCAAATATAATTCAATGACCAAACAGGTACAAGTCAGGGAGGGTCAAGTATATTGCAAGGAGTCTAGAACTAGTCAAGTAGCATTCAACCATTAACAAGTAGTGCACAAATACAGACCTGCATGAACTTTGAAATTACAATTCAAGTATTAATCAAGTATCAGCTACAAGTACACTTCAAGTCTGGTTTAGGTACTATTTCCCCCTAACTCTGAATTGCTTGTCCATTTGTGCAAATATTGCTCAAGTAGTAAACTGGAACACTTCAAGTACTATTTTGCAAATATATTTCAAGTACTTACCAACTACACAACAAATATGTACTTGATGTTTCAAATACAGGTACATTACAACCATAAAACAAATATATAACAAATATATAACAAATATAAAACAAATATAATGAAAGTACAAAAAGGTCCAGCTCAAGTATACTCTATACTTTAGCCATCAAGTAGCTATAAGGGATCAAACAAATATAGTTCAAGTACACTTTTCAAACACAATGCAGGTACCTTGCAAGTACAAAAAAAATATAAACTACAAATACACATCAAGTAGTCTTCAAGTATTGCTTATTTTCATAAGGGTTCCTTCCTGTTTCTAGTAAAGCACCGCTCCAAGTCCATATTTGCATGCATCAGTGTGTACTATGAATGACTTAGTATACTCTGGGTATGCCATGACTGGTGGGCTGGTCAGGTAATTGATCAATTTCTCCATTGCTTGCATGCTGATGATCTTCAGTCCAAGTAACAGGTGTGGCAGATGGTGGTTGATCATTACCTTTGTTGGGCCTTTTCTTTGGCACAGGCTGTCTCAATCCTTCCACCTTGGGCTTGTTTAGCAGCTCATACATGGGTCTGGCTGTTCTGGCAAAGTCTGGGATATATCGGCGGTAGTAACTCAGCAGGCCGACCAACTTTCGCACTTCACCGACGGTCTGAGGAGACTTGTTTGCAAGACTAGAGACAGCTGCTATCCCCTTAGGATCCATTCTGTGCCTCTCTTCCAAAACAATACGCCCAAGGAAACAGACCTCGCGTTTGAACAGATTACATTTACTGCGTTTTAGATTCACACCATGTTGTTTCAGTATACGTAGTACTGTTCGTAGTACTGTTCCACATGCTCGTCAAATGATCTACTGAAGACAATCACATCATCTAAATATGGTATAGCAATGTTATCCCGTAATTCTCCTAGACATCCCTCCATAAATCGTTGGAAGTTTGCTGGGCATTCATAAGTCCAAATGGTATACGTATCCACTCGTACAACCCCCATGGTGTTATGAATGCTGTGTAAGGCTGACTCTTCTTCCCCATGAAGCCTTGGTGATATGCTTTCCCTTGGTCCAGCACGCTGAACCAAGAAGTCTCCTGAACCCTAGGAATTGGATGCCGGTCTGTAATCAATACATAAGCGTAATGTTCCATCCCTCTTCGTAACACATACTATGGGAGAGGAGTATGAAGATTTGGACTCTACAATGAACTGCTTATTTAAAAGATCTTCAATGTAATTTTTAACCTCTTGATGTAGTGGTCGGGAAAAGGACACGTAATTTATCTGAACAGGTCTGCTGTCTGATAAATTTAACTCCATTGAAGTCCATCTATACATCCCACATCACCCTCACTTTTTGCAAAGGACGCTGATTCTTCTTTGAGCATCTTACGCACTACCTCTTGTTGTTCTTTTGTCAGATCCGTGACATCCACGTCTGGTAAGGTGTCATCCTCTAAATGAGAACCCTCCTTTTCGGCTGTCGTACTACCATTTGATTCTGGGAAATGTTCTGACCTGCACCCCTCCCTCGTCATGGTCTGTGGTTCCCTTCTTTTGACTTCCAATGGTGTAACTGACTTTACTAATTGTAATCTGCCCAGAGGTGTCCTATTTTTCAGCACAATATCTAGAAATGGTACATGTACTTCTTTAGCCCTCCCTGTATGAGATGGAAGTCTTACTCTCATCTCTGCCTAACCAATGAAAGGAATCTTGGTTCCATTTGCTGCAGTTAAGTCTAGTTCCACATCAATCAGTTCTGATATCCCTTTAACTCTAGCATGTGGGAATTAAATGTTCTTCCAACATGTCTCTGGTCATGATTGATACCTGGGCACCAGTGTCGCACAAAGCCATACACTCAATGTCATTCAGAAGGCACTTCACTGTACATTTTCGTCCTACTAGACCAATAATTCTGTCGTGTTTTCTAGAGCTTAAATAGCTTATAAATGTAGTATCATCAGTATCTGAGGGCTTCTGTTGTGACAGCTGCATTATAGCTTGACATACCTCTTTGTGCTGGGGCCAATATTGCCTCTGGCATCTCTGAGAACAGTACCAAACCACCTTACACTGAACACAACGTCTACACCTGATGTCTTGTATTTCTAACTTGTCACAGTAATTACATTGTTGGGACACTACAGGGGTCTCGACTACTTCCGGTCCCGTGGAGGCAGCCGATTCTCGTTTAACAGTTTATGTACATCTTGTTGTTGCTGGCGGCACCCCACAGCATAATGGTTATCACTTCCGCACTTAAAGCAGTGGATGCATTTCTCTTCCCCATTCTCCAAACAGGCTGAGCATTTGAGTGGACGTTGCCCCGGGCTACCCCTATAGTCTCGTTCTGCAGGGTAGAATATTCTTTCTTTGAAGCCTGCATGGGTGTCTTATTCACATGCACTTCCGGTTCATTGTTGACCTGAGACACTTGAGTTGGTCTGGTTCTTGCCTGGAATTTCAACTTCCGGTTTCTCTCTACTTCTGGTGACACTGTAGTATTTAACTGGTGAATTAGTTCTTCATCCTCTATTGACTGGTCACCCAGATATATATATGGACGAAGCTTGGTCCTTATACTCTCTTCCAGGAGCCCGGTTTCAAAGGTTCTAAGGAAGAGTCTCTGGATATGATCTGCCTCTATACTTGCAAATATAATCTTTTGTCTTAAGTCAAGAGCACGCATGAGAAATGCCTGGAGGTTCTTTTGCACTCTGACACATAGATGCTATGCTTTGGTACAGTTCTATAGTATTCTTCACTCCATAATGGCTACGCAGTATTTTCTTAAGGCGATCAAGTGAGAGTTCCTTATAGGATTATTCCAGATAACTTCTAAGGACAAGCCCTGGTATAATTGGACGGATAACACCATCGACAATCTCACTTTCCTTATAACCTTGTCCCACCCCAGCACCTATTTGCCTTATCAGGGAATTAAATGTTAATTTGTCCTTTTGTTCCGGTTCGCCTATCTGGCATATCATTTTAAATTGGCGTCGCAGAACACTTGTGGACCCAACGAGAGAATGAAGGGTTGGTGTGTCAACTACTTCTGTTTCTTTTGGCTTTGTCTTAGTGCCATTACTCTTTGTCTGAATTTCTTCGATTTTCTGGTTTTGCACCAACTTAAGCTCTTCGATTTCCTTTTTTAGAAGTAAAACTTATTTCTTATCCTTCTTTACGTATACCTCCTCTCAGGGCGGTGGGATATCGATGATGGAGGAAAGAAACCTTTTCTTCTTCAGTCACTTTAGTCAGTTCTTGTTCAATTATAGTACCAATCATGTTGACCACTGTAACCTGCTTCTTTCCCTCTATATCCGCCTCATTTATCTTAAGGTATTTCGGCACTAACTTTACCATTCCCAGTCCCGCTTTACAAAGTTCTGTCTGAAGTCGAAGCTGAAATTCCTCAGCCATCTTGTGTTGCACGATCAATTCTCCAGTATACAAATCGCTAATTATAAGACCCACTAAAACTCGGTTCCAACGAATAACTGTAGTCCCAATAAGGACAGTTCTCGGGACACCCCTTTCAACTTAATATATTTAGTCGCTAACCTCTTCGCAATGACCAAGACAGGGCAAAACAATCGACTTCCACACCATCCTGTTTCTCATTCACGACGACACGAGTGGGTTTCCTCTATGAACTCCGGTATATTCCATTCAAAACACAAACGCTTTTATCTAGGTTTTCTTGTTTAAACTTTCCCGTCTGAGCCCCTAATTTTGTAACCTAACTTCCTGTGTTATTTGGCCGGGTTCGGCGATCATAATCCCAAAACAACCACAAGAATAACCATTTGACTCGACCATGTTCTTTCTTCTTTTATCTGCCCGCAAAGGCTTATCGTTTATACAACTCTCGCGGGGGTGCATGGGAGGCGCCTATCACAAATAGATAATCTAAAAAACGGTAATACGTTGCGTATAAAAAAATCATTCACAAAGTTCGAAAATCTATTGTTCATCAAATTTCAACACAAAATCTATCATAAAAACAGATTGCTGCGAAAAATAACAATCGCTGGCACTGTATTGCAGAATCCAACGTTTTCTGTCACTTCTGAAAATTTAAATTAATTTCAATAAAATCCGAAGGAGATGGAGCTTCGCAAAGTTGATATTTTTTCTCAAAAATAGAATGGTAGAGAAGCTCTGTAGAGTAGCCATTTTATACGGTTGACTACAAACTCCGCCTCCTAACCATAAGCCTATTTCACGTATCCAAACAGAAGCCAGGTTCAAACTTAGATGCCATGACAGCTGTAGCGGTAAAAGTCGGAAAGCCAAAATGTCTGGCAGGCTATATATATCACGGCTTTTTCCGTTGCCTTATTGAACATCTCTAGGTCAATAACTTTTAAAAATCCTTCATTCTCCGGTTGTAATCTAGGCTTGTGGAGATCTATTTTCAGCCGGACAGTGCTCTTGTTGTTGGCCTCATCATATGGGGCAATACGTACAATACTAACATTAAACTAATTACTATACTTCAAAAGAAAGCTATTCGCATTATCACTTTTTCTAAATTCGATGCCCATACTAATCTTTTTTCCTTAATCTAAATATCTTAAAGTTTAATTCACAGACCTAATAACATTTCAAACTGTATCAGTTTGAAATCAGTTTTATAATGGTCTGCTTCCCCAAGTATTTAATTCATATTTTTACTTTCACTAGTGACATACACCCTTACCATACAAGATTAGCCGCAAAAGCTTCCTACTAGCTTTTATTTCAACGCAAAGGAAGTGATAAAATGATTTGGCCGCGTGAAAATGGAAAAAGGAGACTGGCACGAGAGAGAAGAAGGGCCTGCAGGGCCTGGTCAATTAGTTGTCATCGCTGTCATGTGTCACGAAATGTCGCACATTCCTCCTGCGAACTGACTGAAATGGCGGCGACAAGAGAAAAGTGATTGAGCGGTTGAGCATTAATCCAGGAAAGTATCTAGAAGAACAAAGCAGGCAGTGAATACTCTACATTTGTACTTTCTAGGCGAGATATTTTGGCGGTTTTACCAACAGGTGAAAGCCTTATTTTCCAACTGTTTGTCATGGAAGTCGAGTCAGACAGGACGCAGCGCTTCGGCATTGTCCTATTTGCAAAGCATTGTGAAGGATAAGTTAATCGAAACTAAATACACTGGAACTTAAAAGCCATCTCCCTCTACGATCTGGAAGTAGAACTGAAGGAAATCACGGAGTTTCCTAAAGTAATTTTCGCTTCTGCTATCGAGTGAAAGAGTCAGTCAAGTTACGAGCACACACATTTTGATTGACACGTTTAATAATCACGTTAATCCATGCGGGAAAGGAGCAGAATTCAAATTTCCGTAAGATGGCGGCAGGCGCTAATTTTTTTTCGCTCGGATCGATATCAGAACTCGCTTCACTCGTATCTGCTATACCTCGCTCCATCGGAAACGCGCCTGTTCTGCAGGCTAGCTTCCTACTATCTTCCACAGATTCGCACGTACTTCGGTATATTTAATATACTTTGGTCCATAAATTTGGAATACCGTATAGATGACTCAGTCGCTTTAATTCATGTTATGAAACTACCTGTACAACGTTAATCTATATATCACATGACATGTATTGCCGCTTGTATTCTCGCGTCGTTTTTTTAAATGATTATTTCTTTCTTATTTTACACACCATAGTTAATTTCTATTACGAGAATTGCAGCCTGACGACTACCCTGACGTTTCCATTTTTTACATAAACATGTAGCTTGTCATCTGTCTTGATTAGCCTAGTGGTTATTACAGATGACATAAGTACTTCCTTTTGCACACTTTACAATTTCTTTTTCTCTTTAAATATTTTTCACTACATTAAACTGAGCTCCACTGTAGCATGGCAGTAGCACGACTTGGTTTCAGACGTCGAATTAAATTCAGTCGAACTTGTTAAATATTTTGTTCAACTTATTAAAAAACGTTTCGTCCACTGATAAAAATAACATTATGAATTGACTTCAACATGGCAGTGGCTCGACGTGCCTGACACTATAACTCGGGAAGGTGACAAGTGTTTGGCAGTATACATGTAGATGCATGTCTAAACATTTTTTCGCCAGTCCGAAAGCGCTTTATGGGCAGTTTTGTTTACCAATACTAAAGTTAAGGACAAAAGCAATTTGTATATGCGAAACACAAATGTTATTTTATTCTATTATCCCACTGAAACGGGCATAAAACAGTTTATACCTAAACTGCATTAAACAAACAAAAAAACGATAAGGGGCGGGCATCTAGTTTATTGATACTTGTCGGACAGTCACGTAAGTAGTATGAGAGGGACCGAATTAGCCGGTTTTTTGCGGTGTTATGCTAATTTTTGCGGTGTTATGCTAATGTTTGCGGTGTTATGCTAATTTTTAAGGCGCTCATGAATAAAGTGTGATGGTATCTCATTAACGTGTGGTGGTTTGTGGTGGTATCTCATTAACGTGTGGTGGTAGGTATGACGTCACGGTTCTATTGTCTTGGACTCATGAATAAAGTGTGGCGCTCTCATGAATAAAATGTGGCGCTCTCATGAATATCTATTGTTCCTTTGGATGAGGTCATCGATCTATTCGGGCATGTTTGGGCAAAGCCTATTGTTTGGAGCAGCTATAAAACCAGAACCGATCGCCCCCAAATCCATTCGAAGTTGAGTAAAAAATAAATAAAACATACCTCGCAATATCTAAACCCCTTTGTAGCGTAAATAGTAAGCACAAACTACTCGTGATAGGCTCTAAACTGTCTTTATTATTTTCCTTTACAGTTAATAACTCATAAGATAATTGTATACAAAATCCACTGTGACTCATAAGAGAAATTTTGCTATTGTCCTTAGGGATTAACGATAACTGAAGAGCCTATTGTTTGGAGGAAAACTCTTGTGATGCAAATTCTTCTCGAAAAACTGAACTAAATTACCATACGAATATAAACAAACTACTCGGAACAATATTTTATTGATTCAAACCATGATAAGAGACAAGATTTACATCGAGGCATAAAAAAATAAAGAGTATTTTAGCATTTAAGGTTTATTTACGATCAGTCCTAATCGTCACTTGTTGGGTGATAAGTTTCTTCCTTTTTACTTTTGGGATGAATATGCCGTACTGTTTGACAATGTTGGCATCGTACCAAAATGTTCTTAACCGACTTGGTTGTCAATGGAAACTCATTCTCGCAAATTGTACATGTGGTGATGGCATTCTTAACAATCGGGTCAAGTAAAATATCATGCCACAGACATTTGGGGCAGCCAACAACACCCGTTGCGTGAACATTGGTAGAGTTACAATGATCGCAAGAGGCATTGATTTTATTTTCGTTGTTATCTTCGTTGTTATCATCACTGTCCTCTTCATCACTACTCTGTTCTTCCTCGTTTGCAATAGTACTATCTTGGTTTTCGGCATCACTGTTATTGTCACTCTCCTGAGACTCGTTCTCATTTTCACTCTCTTCTTGCTCACTGCTGCTAGTTTCAGGCTCCTTTTGCTGATATGTTTTTTTCTTTTTCGATAAGATCGCTCAAAACCTTTTTGTTGTGAATTAGACTTTTGTTGATTCCTAGCTCACAAAGACCCTCTAAAAATGTATTGAGAGCGCGAGGTCTCAGCATATCCTTGTTATAGGGAAGTAAGACATATTCTACCAGGGCCGCTATATTCGTCACCGGAATTCTACGCTTGTTAAGAAGCAATTCGCCTCTTGGCGTCCAAAATAAAATATCCTTAGAGGAGGCCATACTGTGCAATAAATCCGAAACATCTTTATGGGAGACGGCTCTCGGAAGATCATCCAAAACATCTTTAATTCTTGGTTCCTCTTCATCTTCACTCTCATCATTCGATGTGTCACTTTCTTCACTTTCCATGTCAATGTTTCTCTTCATGTTCACCGCAGAGTGACTTCAGTAGCAAATGAATTTTGAAAGACGTAAGACTCCCCTATTTATACCATCAGAAGCTCATCATTCGATGTGTCACTTTCTTCACTTTCCATGTCAATGTTTCTCTTCATGTTCACCGCAGAGTGACTTCAGTAGCAAATGAATTTTGAAAGACGTAAGACTCCCCTATTTATACCATCAGAAGCCCAGTGAGAATAGGGGCTAACAAATGTTCAATAAATCCACCTCCCTCTTGAATTAGTAGTTGCTTCTTTTCTTTGAATGGAACCTCTGGATCCACGAGTGTATAAATAGATTCTCTGTATGGAGTTAGTCTTCGCCTGTCTTCCTCACTGATAGGTACATATCCTCTAACAACATTATGTGTCGCTTGGACGAGCGAATGTACTTGTTCTGGAGATGCCGTTTCGAGGTGAAATTGACGTTGATGGTCGGGACACGAAGCTAAGAGTTGTAGAAACCCACGATTTCTCTTTACTGTTCGAGACATGGTTGTATCTGAGATTTTCTTATGAGGGCTATTTATAGTGAGGAGGAGGAGGAGGAGGAGGAGGAGGAGGAGGATGATATAAATCTAGAGTATATAGTGTTTCGGCTCATTCATCTAAAATCTGTTATAGGGTAAACATGTTTTTTAGACATTGCCCAGAGTGCGGAGAAGAATTCTCAAGGAGTGATAATCTTAAACGACACATGGATAACAAACACAATTCCTTCAGATTTTCTAAGTCCAAATCAACTGAGCCTGAAACCTCTTGTGACTCTTTTCAACTACAACATCCCTTCACATGTATGGTTGCTGGTATGACAGGATGTGGTAAAACGGTCTGGATTCAGAAGTTACTCGAACAAGCCCATCAAACAATTTCCCGGCCACCCCAGAGGATTGTCTGGTACTATTCACAGTGGCAGCCTGTGTATACAGTACTCCTTAGTACGGTACCTGATATCGAATTTGTGAAAGGAATCCCCCCTGATATCGAGCAAGATCACTATTTTGATGTACATGTACGAAACCTGATTGTCATTGATGACCAGATGACTGAAACGGGAAATGATAATAGAATTGTCAACCTGTTTACCAAAGGATCTCATCACCGGAACCAGAGTGTCCTCTACATTTTACAGAACCTATTCCATCAGGGTAAAGGCAATCGCAGCATCAGTTTAAACAGTCATTACTTAGTGCTGTTTAAGAATACACGTGACAAACTACAAATTTTAACACTGGCCAAGCAAATGTATCCCAGGCAGACGGAGTATTTTCTCAACAAGTACGAAAAGGCTGTCAGGAGACCTTATGGTTATTTGTTTGTCGACTTAAAACCAAATACACCCGAGGGCTGTAGGCTAAGGACCAATGTTTTACCCGGTGAACAGCAACAACCACAAGAAATAGCTAACGAGGATAGCGTTTCTAACGTACTGCGTAAGTACGTCGAGCAGCAGAGCTTTACAATTTCCCCGCAAGTACAAAAAATGCAAAGCTTGAAGGATATTATGAAGAGGGTATTAAACCGTGATGATCTCAGTCAGACCCAGAAAGCAATACATTATGTCCAGCTTCAAAACAACTTTATGAGGTACAAACACCAAATGAGTCAATATCCTGTACCTCCTACAACTCTTTCACCTGGTATCACAACCCAACCCCAAGAACAAGAAATAGCCGATACACCCATCACACCGCAACAAGTATATCTCGATTCAGCTGAACCAGCCACAGTGCCGTATTCAGCAAAAGTATATCAGTCCCCAACCACGAACATTTCTTTGAGCTCACCAACCATACCGCCACAATTACACCTAGATTCGTCTGAACCAGCCACAGTGCCCAATTCAGAGAGAACCTACGAATCCCCATTCCCTAATATTTCTTTGTCTTCTTTGAACTCATCAACCAAAAAGCTACTCTCCCCGCTACGAAAAAGAAGAAAACGCCGACGTTTGGAACTCAAGAATTACTTGGATGATGATGCCGAAGAAAGTGTTGGATCTTATCTAAAAGCCGATCGGATCAGACGATCGATGCGAATTCGGAAGCCTTACAAGTATTAACATTGTTTTAGAGCTGGAGACAGTTAGCGTTGGGACACAGTGGAGTGCATTGGGGGCTAAATTTGCATTGTAAATTGTATCGCTTATCATGGTTTGAATCAATAAAATATTGTTCTGAGTAGTTTGTTTATATTCGTATGGTAATTATAGTTCAGTTTTTCGAGAATAATTTGCATCACAAGAGTTTTCCTCCAAACAATAGGCTCTTCAGTTATCGTTAATCCCTAAGGACAATAGCAAAATTTCTCTTATGAGTCACAGTGGATTTTGTATACAATTATCTTAGGAGTTATTAACTGTAAAGGAAAATAATAAAGACAGTTTAGAGCCTATCACGAGTAGTTTGTTCTTACTATTTACGCTACAAAGGGGTTTAGATATTGCGAGGTGTGTTTTATTTATTTTTTACTCAACTTCGAATGGATTTGGGGGCGATCGGTTCTGGTTTTATAGCTGCTCCAAACAATAGGCTTTGCCCAAACATGCCCGAATAGATCGATGACCTCATCCAAAGGAACAATAGATATTCATGAGAGCGCCACATTTTATTCACGAGAGCGCCACACTTTATTCATGAGGGCGCCACACTTTATTCATGAGGGCGCCACACTTTTATTCATGAGTCCAAGACAATAGAACCGTGACGCCATACCTACCACCACACGTTAATGAGATACCACCACAAACCACCACACGTTAATGAGATACCACCACACTTTAGTCATGAGCGCCGCAAACATTAGCATAACACCGCAAAAATTAGCATAACACCGCAAAAAAACGGCTAATTCGGTCCCTCTCATACTACTCACGTATAATTACAGCAGTATATAATGCTGGCCAATCAAGTCAACATAGACTTGTAACATCTAGTACCTGAAGAAAGCTGGTTTTGCCAGCCGAAATATTGTAACATTCAATATAAAATCCTACGTTGTGTCAGCTTTGCCGTAGTCCTTGGACTTCATATACATAGATGTGTAGTCAGTACATTTCTTCTAATGTATTCTAAACATTAGATATGTCCTAAAGAAATTAGGTATCAAAGTAGAGAAACCCCTCGAGTGATTTTTACATATTAATCACTCTTCTTTATACACTCTCAACGGTGTCCCAACCGTATTCAGTTACATAACAACATTCTGCACCCACTTAATATGTACATTCCGTAGCGCTATAAAATACATTTTGAGAGCTACAGCCCAATGAGCTTATTCCGAGACTTAAAAATAAGGCCTAGGACAACTGCAAACGACAATAGAGGTAATTACAAAATACAAAACTGCACGTGAAAAATGCATCGAAATATAGTGTGGGAATCCGATGCCAAATAATTTTCGTAAAATCGAATTTCTGAAATATTCCCTGTCTGCAAACTTAATATACCAGGTAAAAGATCAACTGATCAAAATTTGAGGGATGTAGCTGTGCTGGAAAGCGTGCAATCGTGTTTTGAGTTTTGCATACATTTGTCTTGATCAAGAGCCCATATATATAACAATTTACAAACAAACACGATTACATTCTTCCTAGCACAGCTACATCCCTCAAATTTTGATCGGTTAATCTTTTAGCTGGTATCTGAAGTTTGCAAAAAGTGAATATTTCACAAATTGGATTTTATTTGGTATCGGATTCCCAAACAAACACTGTATTTCGCGCCATGTTTGCACCCCAGGAGGAACAATCATGAATCCTCAAGCGTAAACGTAGTCTTAATATAAAGTTCCCCTAACTCCATTTTAGTTTTATTTATTTTCAAAGTCTAGATAAAAATTGAGGACGGAAGTAAAATAAAAAAATAAATCGGTATAATTCCTGATTTATAAATTGTGATTAAAAGTCCCGCGCATTTTGTTTCACGACTGTGGCCGAGTCGTAAAAAGAGCCTGGTCGCTTTTCGCAAATGGATTCTTGATCTTACGTCACACACAATGCACGATGTACTAGGCCCATGCTTCTAATTAGTGTACTGTGGCTCGGTCGTGAAAAGAGCCTGGTCGCTTTTCGCAAATGGATTCTTGATCTTACATCACACACAATGCACGATGTACTAGGCCCATGCTTCTAATTAGTGTACTGTGGCTCGGTCGTAAAAAGAGCCTGGTCGCTTTTCGCGAATGGATTCTTGATCTTACGTCACACACAATGCACGATGTACTAGGCCCATGCTTCTAATTAGTGTACTGTGGCTCGGTCGTAAAAAGAGCCTGGTCGCTTTTCGCAAAGGGATTCTTGATCTTACGTCACACACAATGCACGATGTACTAGGCCCATGCTTCTAATTAGTGTACTGTGGCTCGGTCGTGAAAAGAGCCTGCTCGCTTTTCGCAAATGGATTCTTGATCTTACGTCACACACAATGCACGATGTACTAGGTCCATGCTTCTAATTAGTGTACTGTAGCTCGGTCGTGAAAAGAGCCTGGTCGCTTTTCGCAAACTTCAACAGGCTGTTGACAATCTAGGATTGAAGGCAAACAAAACTTATTTCGCAGAATTACTCTAAACATTATAAGAATTAATGTGAAAAGAAATGGGGTTAGGGGCACTTTAAAGTTTCTACTAAGGGAAGAGGTCAAAACAATGGTACTCTGGCGGGACCCAATTTTGATGGAAGGGGGTTGTACCCGGAATCCACCACCTATTTGGCAAAATCTAGATTTTTGACCACAAATATCTTCTTGAATAAAATACTTATTGAAGAAGTAACTATATTTCTAGTTTCTACAGGCAGAGAAGAACATGTGTCTGCATTAAAATCAGGTATCCCTATTTTACAACGCGAGAAAATCAACCTCGAAAAAAGGGGTAGGGGTATTACACGCCACCCCCCCCCCCCCTCCCCTGACAAAATTGGGTCCCATTCGAAATCCATTATTTTGACCTCTTCCCTAAGACAATGGCCCCTCGACGTACTTTGTATGATTGACAGGTCTCGCGCCATTGAATAGCAGCGAAAACGGTGGTAAAAGTGATAACATATTTTATCGCATTTTCTTATTCAAGCGTTTGGCGATTTCTGTGAAAACGATCTTCAATCAATATTTCCAAGGTTTAGCAGCTACGGTTATAAATTTACCCTCAACAATCAGGACAGGCAACCCAACACAGTTGTTAACTCACATGTGCCTCATTGCAGCTCTCGCAGATGGCTGGTACCGCTACGGTTCATCAGCGTTCAAGGCGTTCAACGTCAACAAAACCTGGAGTGAGTCGCGTTCTTCTTGTCAGTCACTGGGAGGTGATCTGGCTTCTATTGAGAACGCACACGAGAACGAGTTTATCTTTGAAACGTTGGTGAAGGTCATGAATATCAGCGCTGTGAAAAACCGTGAGTAGAGTACTGATATTAAATACAGCAGATGAAATGTTGTTACTGAGTCGACTCTAGGACAACTATAGATGACACAGACTGAAATGTATACAGTTTTCAAGTTTTACAACTTCCAGTTTTGTATTCGATAAAGAACTGAAGGCCTAGCCTTCATTCATATTTAATGGTTGCCCAAAGCACGACCATTAACTACTCGGTTTTAATTTTATAGCCTTAACAGAGAATTCTTAAGGGATAACTATCCTGAAAAACATAGGGATAACCCACACCACCTCCCCTAACCAGGCCTCTAAATTGAATTATGTAAATGAGCCTCTGTTATTTACTGTATTTAAATGTGATATTGACAATTTATAATTTCATACTGTTCTGTTATTTATTTGAATATTATATTGACAATTTCAAATGTAAAAGAAAGTCATTGATACAATTAAATATGAATAATTACAAAGCTTACCAACTTTGTTATCTTAATTTGTAAATTTCATTCTGGGTGAAATACAACTGACACTGGTGTGAATCATTTCTGAATTCAGAAAAGTGCATTAAATGCATCCAATATATCCATTTTGTTTGGCTCGAATCAGCCCTTATGATATGCTACATGTAGGTCCAAAATAGCTCCTCAAATGTGTACCAAAATAGCTAATTTGTGAGGCTATTTCAGCCCCCCGAATAATCAAATTGACCCCAGCTTTTTTTCAAATCAGTCCTTAGGGTGGGTCTATTTGACCCCTAATTAAGGGCCATATCAACCCCTAATTAAGGGCCATATCAACCCCTAATGTAGGGCTAAAATACCTCTTGAATTGGGTACCAAAACAGCCAGTTTCTAGGGCTATTTCAGCCCCCTGAAAAATCAAATTGACCCCAGTTTTTCAGCACTTCAGGGGGTCGATTCAACCCCTAACAAAGGATCAATTCAACCCTAAATAAGGGTGAATTTAGCCCCTAATTTTAGGGCTAAATTAGCCCATCAAAATGGGGTCAAAACAGTCCTAAAGTATGTGCCAAATTTGACTCACCGTTTTGGCCCCATTTTTGGGGTCAATTCAGTTTTTTTGGATTTACAGTGAATTCTTTCTAGACATATGGGATATTCCTCTTGCATAATTGGAAGGTGACAAATGAAAAATACTATGAGGTTATCTCGCACCAAGAAGAACCCCAAACCTAATTATTAATCCTTATTAATCCTCGCTAGAATCTGCGTTGCCTGAGTCCGGAGTTCACTGGCCACTAGACAGCAGGGATCAAGACATACTGTGAGTAGTCTAGAATAACCTTTCAGTTCACTGGCCACTAGACAGTAGCGACCAAGACATAGTGTGAGTACTAGAGTAACCGTCAGTTCACTGGCCACTAGACAGTAGGTACCAAGATATAGTGTGAGTACTAGAGTAACCGTAAGATAGTTGGAACTCAGTAGAACCTGTTACAAAAAATTGCTTTGTTTTCATATTGCAGTCTCTTCGGTTTAAAGACCAGTACCCTGTCGCGACACTTTTACATCGCATCTCCTCCAACCCCTCCACTCAGTACCCAATATATAGGCCTACTCCGGGTCCAAAAGTCGCTGTAATTTAAGGCGATGAATAGCAACTTTAGCAATCTTGGGAGGGGGGGATGGGGAACTTTTTGGCGACTTCAGGCAACTTAAGGGGACTAAAAAATGAAGAATTACTTGTTGCAACTTTGGGCATGCAACTAAGGCGAGTTTAGCAAAACTGATTATAAGGAGTAGCTGTTGATTACCCTCTTAAAGCGATTTTATGCGATTTAAGGCGACTTTAAGTGACTTTAGGACCCGGAGTAGGCCTCAATATATTTATCTTTATTGTGTGATTAATCTTCCATTAGCCTTAAAGGAGACCGAGCAGGATCACGATATGAAGTGGTAGATGGTAAGATCGCCCTGTACCTGTATGGACACGGTAGCTATGCTGACGTACCAGCCGTGCCGTTTAACGCTCAAGGCTTTACCATCACCATGTGGTTAAAACCTGCCAATCAGAGCAAGCGCAATGTCCATATTTTCAGTGTCTGGACAACTCCTTTGACATTTGCATTTGTCATGGAAGTCTACAATACCTCCTCAGTGCGGTTCGTGATCAGAAACAATGACAACGTTCCTTTTGTTAAGACCAGTTATCTGGGGTAAGAAAGCCTTCGCATAAATAGATTGCATTAGTATAGGTAATCATATGAGTGTTAGTACAAAGTTATTTACACCACGAGTTATGTTTAACATATTTGCCAAAATCGCACGAAACTCCAGGCGAGTTTAATTTGGCACAATTTCAAATATAAATTTATCCCGAAAAGGGCTTTTAAGCCTGCACAATAATTAATTCAGCCAATTGTTGGGGTATTTTCTTTCGTGAGCTCTATTACAATTGTTTATCACTCTCGGGACTTATCGAGGGTAAATACTCCGCCACTTCTATCGCTTTTAAAACATTTACATTGGTTACCATCTGGAGTGAATGAGGTAACGATCGAATCGCCCATATGTGGCCCTGTTCATAAATGTGTGTAGGTTGTTACAGAAAATGGTTGCGCATTGTACCCCCTGGTCATTGTCATAACCTCTCGACTTTTGAATGCACGTGCATATTCCATTAGTCGGCCATGGCCGCTCTAGATGTAAACCATAGCTAATAGAGTGGAATTGTTATGGAACCCAGCGACTTTCTTTGTTATATGTCTTTGTTAGCTTTTTTCAACCATGACCGTGCATAAAACACTATAGAAATTCCAATATGTTAATCAATCAGCCAATAGAAACGTGTGGGTTCAGTCGTTCAGGGGACGTATACGCTAATGAACTATGACCGTGCACAATCTTTTGTCTTACCCCTTCCAACATAAATTGCAGCGCCTTTGTCAGCCCCTTTGAAGTTTGCCGGGTTTCATACCCATTCCACTCTATTACTATGTGTAAACCAAACACTATCCAAAACCTCTGCTCTGATGTGCTTCACTTTACAAAATCATATCTCCAATTGTAGACATTTTTCAGTGATAGACTTTGGTGTATGATTCTTATAAGTTATTGAATTTAATGCTCAAAAATGATTTTTTTTATTATTCTCTGTTCCGGTTTCTTAGAAAACGTGAAATTTGAGTATAGATTTTGAATTTTTCCTATTTTTCGACATTTTTACTCTCTCGAAAAAAACATTCACAATTTGTTTCTGTTTTTGCTAGCACAAGTATATTTGGCATCAAGATTTAGTAACGTTTGGAGAATACTTTTAAGCAGTTTGGAAGCTACGGTCATTTCAACTTTAATTTGACGTTAGTTATAAGGTGAGAAATTCAGAGCCCAATTCAGTTCCGCCACTTTCCTCCCAAGGGATTTTGATAAATTTTGCATTGTTTGTGTCTGTTATAAGTTTGAACAGTTTCCGGTTGTTTGAAAAATCGTTCGACTAGATTTCGAGTAATGCCTGAAAATGTGAAAACGTGGTGTTGACTTACGTTATAATTACGCCATTGGTATATGTGATCGGGTCAATATTTTGACATTATCAGTTGTATCAATAAATTGTGAACTATTTGTGAAAGTTTGAGCAGAATCAGGCAAAAATCCTAAAAGTTATGAGATTTTGTTAAATTTCGCGAAGTGGCTTCCGAGTTTCGATCGAGACACCTTGACATCTCTTCTTCAAAACCCCATGCTACCGAAGCGATAGCCTGTTCACAGACTCTTCATATATACTGGGGGAAAGCATTGAAGCAGAGATTGTGAACTTATCGCTATTGCGCTAAAAATATCCCGAATGTGACGCTCTATCCATGTCGATATGATGATTTGAGCGAAAGGTTCAGCGGATTTGAGCTGTACCTCAAATAAACCAGGAAAATAATGAACATAATATACGATCGGTTCAATTACCTGCTGCCCAGCTTTAATCAGCTATGGCTTTCCCCGGATAACCTCGAAGAATTTGCTTCTAAAGTCCACCAGAAAGGTACTGTCCTCAGTATAATTGCTGGAGGTTCATCGATGGAACTGTAAGGCCAGTCTGCCTACCAGGAACAAATCAACGAGTTCTATACAATGACCACGAAAGGTTCTTCTCCATAAAGTTTCAAAGCGTTGGCCCCAAATCAACATGCATGGGCCGCTGGAAAGAAAGAGACACGACAGTGGGATGCTAGCTTGAACATCTTGACTCTTACATACTTTACAAATGCAAAGCCATGATACAGTAACGCGTTCTCGAGGTTAAAAACAATGATTAGCATTTATTTGTCAAATCGCTTTAAAATAATGATAATCATTATCCTAAGACAAACGGCCCTAACCCAAACCCCGACCATCGGACGAGTTCACGGGTAAACGACGGGTTCTCACTCACCTAGAGCTATGGTTCACAGGTAAACAAGAAGAGAAGGTGAACGAGATATTTTTTTAGCGCTCCTACTCGGCTCGAACTCGTAACCGTTTGCGTGTAGTGCTTGGTAGTACAGACGTCATGACCACTACACTAAGCGCGTCTACCGCCGTTGGGAATTTGACAATTGTTTATCTTTATCCTTGACTGGTTTTAAGAATAATGATTATCATTATTTTGAAGTGATTTGACAATTAATGATGATCATTGTTTTAACCTCGACGTTGTGTTGGATACAGCTGGATAGTCCTTTGCATTTATGGAGACCCAGCCAACCCTCTGAGAGTACACCTCCAAGGGCCCCACAATGGTGCAAACATTACGGCACTCCAGGAAGCTTACAATTAGTGCATGAGTAGATATCGGGTCGGGAGAGTGGGTTTTTATAGTTATTGTCAATTAGTTTGCTTTTCTAGATTAAAAAAAAAGATCTCATCGCCAACTATTCCGGTTATGACGAGTCTGCGGTACATCAGCGGTTTTTCCTGTGAATACACTTATTTTTCACATTTTTTTAGGCCTTCTAAAAGCCGAAATTTTGTTTCTCTCCGGGAATCATTCCCTCAAGAGAGGTGAGGAATGAACGTCGTGTGTAAAGTACAGGTCACAGGTCAGGTTATTAATTCTAAGACAAATCCTAACCTAACCAAATCCTAACCACAAACCTAACCACAGACTTTTGACACTGTCAAAACTCAAGACATGTGATACTTAAAATCTTTCAAAGTTGTAAATATTAAGAAAGTCGGACATTTGGAAAAATAGTGATTTAAGCTCATGAGGGAGATGAAAATCATGCGGTTATTTTGGTTTTAGCGCGAACATTTTAGCGGACGTGAAATGGTTTAACTGCTGCGCAAATCTACCGTTTTTACAGCTATCCCACAATTAACTGCATGCTTGGATAGCTGAGTTTTCGGCGTAAAATTTGATACCAAATATATGAACCTTCGAGCGATTTTTCTGGGTTAAAATCACACCGAGATTCACATCAATTCACGAACCAGATATAACTATAACGGATAGAGCATCGTGTTGGATTTTAGTTCGATTCGTAGCGACTTTACGGGCATACGGAAAAGGGAAATCGTAATGGTCTGAATGTATAATTTTGGATTACGAGAACCAGGTCTAGTATGTGTATCCAGTCCGGCAAATTGACTAATCGATATTGGTATAGAGATATGAGAGTGAGGCGCGATATTGCAGAATATACAGTATATACATATAGGGTATATAGTGTATATATATACAGAATATACTGTATATATTGTATACATATACAGATTATATTACATGAGTATATTCTGTATATTCCCCAGTAATATATATACACTATATACACACTGTATATGTATAAAGTGTATATAGTGTATATTCAGGCATCACCTTGTAAAGAACGACAGAGTATATTCTGTATATAGTGTATAAAGTGTATATAGTGTATATTCAGCCTGAATATACACTATATACACTTTATACATATACAGTGTGTATATAGTGTATATATATACACTATATACACTATATACAGAATATACTCTGTCGTTCAGGCATCACCTTGTAAAGAACGACAGAGTATATTCTGTATATGTATAAAGTGTATATATAGTGTATATAGTGTATATTCAGAACGACAGAGTATATTCTGTATATAGTGTATATAGTGTATATATATACACTATATACACACTGTATATGTATAAAGTGTATATAGTGTATATAGTGTACGTTCAGGCATCACCTTGTAAAGAATCGAACGACAAAGTATATTCTGTATATAGTGTATATATATATACACTATATACACACTGTATATGTATAAAGTGTATTTAGTGTATATAGTGTATATTCTGTATATAGTGTATATATATACACTATATACACACTGTATATGTATAAAGTGTATATAGTGTATATAGTGTATATATATATACACTATATACACACTGTATATGTATAAAGTGTATATAGTGTATATTCAGGCATCGCGTTGTAAAGAACGAGAGTATATTCTGTATATAGTGTATATATATACACTGTATATGTATAAAGTGTATATAGTGTATATAGTGTATATAGTGTATATAGTGTATATTCAGGCATCACCTTGTAAAGACCTGAATATACACTATATACACTATATACAGAATAGACATATACAAATATAAAGTGTGTATTTTTATTTCTATACAGTAGTGTATATTTATACAGAATATACATAGAAATATACAATGGTATATTCTGTATATTCTGCAATATCGCGCCTTAGTGAGATATGAATGGTTAGGATTAGGTTTGTGGTTAAGGTTAGGATTTGTTTTAGAATTACCTGTGGCCTGTGACCTGTATTTTACACCCGCCGTTCATTCCTCACCTCTCTTGAGGGAAATTTTCCCGGACAGAAACATAATTTCGGCTTTTAGAAGGCCTAAAAATCTTAAAGAGTTACTCGCGCCTTCTAAGTTTAAGGCTGATCGGTCAGCGCCTTTAATCAACAACCAAGAGGAGTCACCTAACGGCTGCTTCAAGTGTAACAAGCGGTGTGATCTTTGCCAGAATTATTTTGTAGAATCAGAACCATCTCACTAGTTTCGCTACTGGCAAGCAATTATACCGCATCAAACAACACCTTTCTTGTGCTTCGAAGAATGTTGTTTATTTAGCCTCTGTAACAACTGTAAGCTACAGTATGTAGGCTCTTCTAATGAATTCAAGGTTAGATTTCGCAACCACAAATCTTCTATGAAGACCAATAAGAAGGCGTATGAAGTAGCTACCATTACAATAAGGCGCCACATTCGCTTAATGATTTTTCCTTTATTTGTATAGAGGCACTAGGCTTGCACAGACCGTAGCAAGGCCAATGATATTTTGGTTAATAGGGAGGCATACTGGTTGCACAACTATTTAGTACATGTCAGCCCCATGCATGGTCTTAACAAAATGTGGTAGTTTTAATCTACTGAATACCGCATCAGTATAGAAGCTAAATTTAGCAGGCCGTCAGTATACCGCACCATAGTTCGTGCATTTTCCGGTCTACAATTTCATTTATACCTTGTAATTATAATATAGGCATTGTTCTTATAATTATACCACTAGTCACCGCGGCTGTATTCTTAACTAATTTTAGTGACGTTTTCTATACTTAGAAACGTAAAATTAGCTACTTTAAGATAACAATACCTTTCTTGCAAAACAGCCTGAGTTGCTCTTGTTCGCATTTTTATTCAATTATATTATCTTTTGATGTTTTCAACCCAAGGCTGCTAACAACTAGTCTGGTTTTGCATCATTTTCTGCTGTTGTTAGAACTGTTATTGCTGCTGCTGCGTGTTGTAGAACATTTGTGTGCTGCACAAAAGCAACTGCTGCTGTTTCTGGGTCTCCTGTTGTTGGTTTTGTTCTCTCTTCTTCACTTCCATTTCCTCCTTCCTTAACCCCTTTGCAATCTTCTCTCTCAAATAATTGATTGTCTCATTTTCCACTTCCCTTCCAGTATTTTTCCCGCGATAGTACTTTCCCCATCATTGCCAACTGACTTTCTTTTTTTGTGTTTCACTTAGCCTCTCCATCGATTTTCTTCGCATTTCTGCTACCTTTTCCTTGTCCATAATGTCACAGTATCACGTGACTTATTATACATGTCACTCATTAGTATAATGACGTATGCTACATGCAGGCACGCGGAGACGGAGATCCGCCATGTTGTTGTTGGCCACGGGGCTTAGTTCATAACTCAGAAATTGGTTTACTTGGATGTAAATATACTCTACGAGAGTGCGACAATAAACAGACCATAAGACATGGATGTCAGAACGGGCATTTACGCCTGAAAGAAGTCGTGTGCAACCAGGTAAAAGCCATTCGCGGACGATTCGCCGACTCGGTGAGAGAAATCGCCAAAGCACGTGGAAAATACGGCGGCGGTATTTTTCGTTAATGCAGAACGCTGAATGCAAATTAGACAAAAACGGTCAGCGGAAATACCATGAGCTGCGTACCACGTGCTCTAAGTCGTACTCTCCTGTCAAGATGGCTTCGCCATTTTCGTGAGAACTCGTTTACCTGTGAAACCTTAATCCACAAATCAGTTGGCCTTAAAACCTCGTTATTTACCTGGGAACTTATGTTCACTGAGCGGTTAGTGTATGTTTTATGGTTCGGGGTTTTAGTTGACTGCAACTTAGAGCACGTGGTTCAGGGCTCATGGTATTTCCGCTGACCGTTTTATCTAATTTGCATTCAACATTCTGCATTCTGCAAAATACCCCCGCCGTGGAAAATTAAGCGTCAAACTGTAAGTGAATAACTAGATGCATGATATATATATAGCTATACTACACCAAAACATTCCCTACCGCGAGAATTAGCAATTACAGTACTGTATCGGGAAACTCGCTGCTGTATAAACTAGCGCTGTATAAACTAGCACTATATAAACTAGCAAACATATAAAAATGAGCTATTTAGTTGGCCCAAAATTAAAAAACGGAATGGACCTCTGGCCCAGACTTGTCTTGCGTGCGCGTCTCAAACAATTTCGCCAAAACGGTGTGAATTATTATTTGACGGCCCACTGAAAGCTCGAGCGAGCGAGCAGAAATGCAAATATCTGCTATTGCGGACAGGCGATTACGGACTCGACCTGTACAACACATGGGATATAAATGCAGAACAACAAAACTATGGCTCGGATTATAAGACTTATGCTGACAACTTGCTGAAGTTTCATGAGATTGGATGTCTCCCAATAAAATTTGAATACTCAAGACTCGATGATGGCTGTGGGATAGAAGAAAGCCTGATAAATCACAGAGTTTCATGGCATAAGTCATACTTTAACAGGTGTAGTAGGCTTAAGTTAGAGAGAGCACAGAAGAGGAAACTCGAAGACAGTTCAGTTGCAGATATCAGCTGACCTTATATAGTAACAGTGTGTGTGTGTATACAGTTCGAAGAAGATGTCGTTTGCCCACCAAGACTTAAGCGGGTCATTGTTCACAACTGGAAATGTAGATAATATCGATCATAATCCGGCTAACGAACAGCCAAAGAGTCTTGTCATGGCACCGCCATATCCCTTACTCACTGAACATCCCAGCACAGATCAGCACTTGGTACTGATAGAAATCTAGTACTTATAAACAGTGAAGCTCCAAAAAAGAAGTCCTTATCATATCTTCCAGATTCATTGCCGGATATCCAACCTGTTGTTGTGGAGGCGAAAAAAGGTCAGTTTGTCCCAAGAAACAGTGGATCCTCGAAACCGCCATCAGGTCTGATCGATACTAGCATGGTGTCTGAGTATCCTGATGGTTTAATAAAGTCGAAGAGCTGTTACTATAGATAAAGACAAACTAGAAGAAAGAGATTATATTTCTTGGTCAGCTCACGTTGCCGCCTTACAGGTCCAAGTACTCAGACCTTCAGCCATAACTGGTCTGCTACCACTCTTTTACGAAAATGCTCACACAGTAACAATGATACAGCATTCTATGTGATAAAGGAGGCAGTACATGCAGTACCTTAATACAGGGCAGACACCTATCATCGCAATGTACCAACCTCTTTTCAGTTGCCATTGCAAAGCAGATCCAGTGGGAGAAATCAGACATGCAAGTATGGCTAGGATAGGTTTATCGTTATGATGGGAGGGCTGCACATTGAGATAGCCTCACTGAAGATGGTGGGACATTGGTTGGACAACAGTGGGTGGGACGGTGCTCTAGTTCAAGCGGATATAACGACTCGATGGCCGCGCATGTTACAGGTCTCGTTATGCGCATCAAGTGACTACCTGTGTGCTATTCATTCTACAACGAAATGGATATAAGGCATACACAGAGAACAGTGATTCTGAGGATATCACTTTTATCACATGGAGTCAGAAACAGTTTCTGTTTTGGTCAATTGGAATGCATTAGAGATAAGAGTTACTGGTTTTAGAATTGATCAGATCCACAAGAGAAGCCGGCAACTTTTCCTTGTATATCCAAGTTCTCGGGAAACTCGCACCTTGGATCTTTGCTCTAGATTTGTCCAACTGTTCTAGATGGCTCCCTGTGTATATCAGAGACATGATGGCTTTGAAGAGGAAACGTCCTACAGTGTTTGCTGAGCTCAGTCACTTGAGGCAGATTTGTAGTCCAGAAGCCGCAACATTACTTTTCAATGATTGCCTTAGATCATAATCACGAGCAGGAGAACGAGGCCATCAAAGGGGTTGGGGGAGCAGTAGGATTGACCGAGAATCCTGTGCCCATCCTGTGGCTCTTAGATGTTGGATGGTGGCAGGCCCTGAAATATTCAGAGTCGTGAAAGAATTCGAATCGAGGTTTTTAGTGCAGAAACCAAACGATGTTCACCATCACGAGCAAGTACCTGGAGTCCAAAAGGCCTTTGCAAAAGATGCACAAGCTCTTCTCGCAGTGATCGAAGAATTGGAAAACGCCTTGACAGAGGATAGTGCATACCTAATTGTTTTTGATACTAAGGACATCATCCCGGTTTGCGTTGTAGATGCTGTGAAGAAGGCAAAGAAAACGGGTGAGTGGCAGTTTGCGAAATTTGTGGAAGAGAGGATAGATAAGTGCTCTAAATCTATAATTGACACCATACAAAAAAAACTTACCCTCAGTGTTTGGGACGTCGGAAAAGACAAGCAATAAGATTCAGACTCAAATTGCAGCACTAAAGAGTGATTGCAACCTTTTTGCTAGGCTCTACATAGCATGCCAAGCTCGAGAGGGAAACTATATATAAAGTGAGCGTTATATAATTTAGCGACCAAATATTTTACCATGTGGGAGATTTGTGTGCTCGAGCGATGAACCAGTAGCCAGAACCAGTACATGTATAGATGAAAACAAATTTTAGGCTGAAATCGAATCCGCTCCGTTCCACATAGCAGAAATCTTTGACGACCCCGATGATACGCTTTGGGCCTGGAACAAGATATTTCTGGAGATATCGGACAATCATGCACCGTGGAAGGAGGTGAAAGTACGAAGTCGCTCCTCGCCATGGATCAGCAATGAGATTAGATGGAAAATGAACAGACGATTCAAGTTATTCAAGAAAGCCGTAAAATTGAATGACCAAGAGCTATGGTCTGAGTACAAAGCGATTAGAAACGAGATTACTTCCGAATTAAGAAAAGCCAAAGCAACCTACTTCTCCGAAATGTTCAAAGAAGTGAAAACAACAGGAGCATACTGGACGCTTCTGAATAAGGCTGCAAATCCTAAAGTACGCAAGCCAATTGGACCCATCAAACGTGACGACGACAGCCTAGCTGTACTCGATAAGGAAAAGGCAAACTTAATGAACATATATTTTGCGAAGATCGGAGAAAATCTAGCAGATGCACTACCGCAAACACAATTTCCGGAAACTGGCATAAATCATACTAGTCCACCCAAGCCCACTATTCAGAACATGAACTTCCCAACCAATAGCCTGAAGCATAAGGTATTAAGTATAAAGGCAAATAAATCGACAGGGCCTGACGGTATCTCACCCAAATTGATTCGATTAGCAGGTGAAACCATTATCCCTCCGTTAGCTAACCTATATATACACAGCATGAAAACCTCCACTGTCTACAATGACTGGAAAATCGCGAGATTGACACCGGTCTACAAGAAGGACGATGAAACTGATAGATGTAATTATAGGCCTTTATCTATCTTGAGCGTACCTAGTAAAATCATGGAATCTTGCGTCAATGACACAGTGGTTGAACATGTTTTCGAGGAAAATCAATTAGTCACTGACAGACAGTGGGCATACCGCAAGGGTCATTCTACTGAGCTATTACTCGTTCATTTGACTGAAACTTGGAGAAAAGCAATGGACTCCGGCCTAATAGTGGGGGCAGTATTCGTGGACTTCAGGAAAGCGTTCGACTGCGTATCTCATCCTATCTAAGAACATAAGCTGCAACATCAGTTCGGCATAGGTGGCCCACTGCTGGCATGGCTAAGGAACTACCTTAATGACAGAAAGCAGTTTACCGTAGTAAACGGCAAGGAATCAGAAGTGACCCCAGTTAAGACTGGCATACCTCAAGGATCCGTATTAGGGCCCATCCTCTTCACCCTGTACACGAGTGATCTTCCTACAGCAGTCAAATCAGCAACAGCTTATATGTACGCAGATGATACGACCTTGTTCTGCGTCAGTAACACCGTCGACGAAGCCACAGCTATGCTTAACCAGGCTCTTGAAGAACTTTATATTTGGTGTATTAGAAACAGGCTCACCCCTCACCCTACCAAATGCGAAGCAATGCTACTCTACAGGGGCACATTCACCGGACCATTGGCATTAATGACCATAGGAGGATCAAGTATTAAATGGGTGACCCATACTAGACTCTTGGGCTTAACTGTAGACAACAAGCTAAGTTGGACTCAGAGCACACACATGTCACACACACACACATGTCAGAAAGAACTTCGCAAATAAGTTAAACTTAATCAAAAGATGTAAATTCCTACCAATACAGGTACTTTTAAATTTATACTTCAAAGTAATACTCCCGTCTATAAATTACGGTATCACCGTGTGGGGAGGTTTAAACTGTCAGGACAACTTTAAGGCCCTCGAAATTCTTCATTGTAGGGCGGCTAAAATCATTTACCATCTCCACAGAGACACATCTACTGATGAGGTCCTAACAAAGACCGGATGGGACACATTACATTTAGGCTACAAAATCTCTATACTCAAGTTGATGTATAAACTGTATTATAATATTACCCCATCACAAATGATAACTCATATAAATAAGCGCAAATCAAAATACAACCTTAGGGGAGTTAATCAATTAGTCACTCCTAGATTCAATACGAATATTATGAAACACTCAATAGCCTACAGAGGATCTGTGCTGTGGAACGCCCTCCCACGTAACTGCCACCAAACGACCACTATTTTAGCCTTCACCGAAACCGCCTCTAAATATGATCTGATAAGAAATCTTGACTTTACGGATATATCTGTGCAAACTAATAGAAACGTAAGAGATATTTAAGATTTTAGGTTTTAGGCTTAGATTTAGCACCATCAGCTCTATTTATTGGTATCAATTACTATTATTATAATTCCAGTTGTTATTGTTATATACTAGCATTATTTAATATAAGTATTAGTATCTTAGTTTTACAAATTACTTATTTTAGCTCGTTAATTAATTACATTTATGTTAAGTCACGACCCCACAAGCTCCAAGCTTTAAACTTTATCGTGGATAAATAAAGGTCATTGATTGATTGATTGATTGATTGATTGAGTACATAATAGGAGAATTTATGACATATTAACTCTAGTATATATAAATCAATACATGGCATTGCTCCAAACTACATCATAACTCAGAGAAATTGTACAATTAACTTACGTGGTCTTCACTCCCTTAAAATAGTGCTAGAACCAGTAGATATATGGTTTGCACTTATTTTCATATAATGGTAGTTAACTCTAGAACTCCCTCTCTGACCTCATTAAAGCATCATCAGAGCCTTTAAATCAGCTATTGCTATACTTGATTTCACTTCTGACTGCTGCACGTTTTGTAAATAATTCAATATAATATTTTTGTAAATGATTATACATATAGTAGGTTATACATAGCTTATACATATTTTATCATGTAACATTTTTTAATTATTTAATCATAATGTAATTATTTTATTGTATTTCTCTCGAAGATATTAGCATTCAATTCGAGTTGAAATAAAAACAAGCCATCACGAGGAACGCAATAATGACATTTATGCTGGGACATGAAAGTGCATGTGACTCCTGCAGGTATCATGAAGTAGCTAGAGACGAGTGATAAGTTGATGATAGGGTGCAAATACCGCCCCTTTTCACTGCAAACGCCGAGCGAGTGAAGGCAACAACTTAATCGTGAGCCATACCACTGAGGTGCAATTTGTTTGTGATCCCGCCTCCACCCCTTATCGCCTCCCAGCTGGCTAATTGGTGTTTTTGATAGTGGGTGCTAATTTTGCCCCACTTTTTCACTGAATTACTGTAACTGATATTGAACATGTAAATGACATGTACAATGATATCATGTGTGTTATGTTTTATTAAAAAGCCACAAGGGTGGCCTGCTTTTAATCCAACTACATGTCTATGTAATTGTTCAGTAAAGTATTACTGCGGGTACCAAATGAAGTCCAAAAACTGGTTAAATTCAGTAACTGACCTTCATGTCTCAGCATAAAGTTTACTATATTGTATTGTATTGTATTGTATGCGCATTTCGGTCCGGCCGATAGTCACGTAAACCCTTGTACGTTTTCATGCCTATCTCCCTCATTTCTAAGGCCAGGTGGCTCAAACTTTGATATACATGGTATTGGGTCTCCATAAATCAGATAACTGTGGTGATGACGTAACGATGACTTAATCGGTCACGTGATTTTACAGGCTACACAGGCTACCACAACAGCAATAATAACTTGACCTATTAACACTTAGATAGATAGATAGATACTTTATTATGCACAGAATTCAAAAAAGCTAACACTTATTTACATTGAAGCTGTGCGTCTAAGATATAATACAAATACAAACATAACAATAAATACAGACAAGCAATCATATCTAAGATAAAAAACTAACCTAACTACTAATAAGTAACTATATATAATAATAATAATAATAATGTTAAACTACTGATAAAATAATAACAATAAACTATAATGATAAACTATAATGATCTGGCAGACGAGTCCAACCAGTAATTGGCGCTGAAGGTTCTGATAGAATGAGAGCTCTTAATGGTTGAACTGAGACTGTTATAAAACTTAGCTGCTGAATAGGCAAAGGATCTATAACCAGATTTAGAGGATATTTTAACCATATGGAGATTATACCTATTGCGAGTATTGTAATTATGGACATCAGAATTACGAGAAAACAAATTCCTAAGATAAGGTGGACAAAGTCCATTCAAACATTTAAAGACAGTAAGACATTTATGAAAGTGCCATCGATCAAGTAAGGGGACCCAACCAAGCTCTCTGAATAACTGCTCTGTGCGTTCTTCTCGGATTTTCCTCCGGAGTATGATGCGCGCTCCTCTCTTCTGTAACCTCAGGAGTCTATCAAGGTTAATTTTATCCGCATTAGACCAGATTACATCACAGTATTCATACAGCGGCTGAATGAGAGTTCCATGCAGAAGCTTACAAGTGTCAATATTAAGATATTTCCGGATCCTCCCAAGGAGGTTAAGTCTACGAGATACTTTAGAAGCAATGACATCAATATGGTCATGCCAGTTCATTGTAGCATCGAAAGACAAACCTAGATACTTAACAGTCTCTGGTAGTTCTAATAGTGTTCCTGATAATGACAAAGAAGGCTTCTGTGATCTTGCTAAACGTTGATTAGAACCAAATAACATAACTTTAGTTTTAATACAATTTACAATTAATTCGTTATCAGTAAACCATCTACTAAGAGAACTAAGTTCATCCTGAAGTACAGATTGTATAATCTGAACATCCTTATCGGCAAAAAAGAGAGCAGTATCATCGGCATATATTACTATCTTACAACGGTGAACATTATGTGGTAGATCATTGATGAAAATGATAAATAGTAATGGCCCCAAGACCGAGCGCTGAAGTACTCCTAGTGTTATTTCTATAGTATCAGATAGAGTTCCATTAATAATGACAGACTGAGTTCTATTAGAGAGATAGTTATCGAACCAGTCCAAGGCGTGTCCTTTAACACCAATGTTGGCAAGTTTGACCTTAAGAGTGGAGTGGTTAATCATGTCAAAGGCCTTGCTAAGGTCTAAGAATACTGTTCCGATGAGGTTTCCGTTGTCGATGTTCTTCAGAATATAGTCTGAGACGTCTAGGAGGGCAGTACAGGTGGAATGGCCAGGCCTAAAGCCAGATTGGTATGGTGATAACAGCTTGTTGGTAGACAGATGGTCATAGAGCTGCTTATGAATGGCACGTTCAAAGATCTTCATAACGACTGGGAGAACTGAAATCGGTCTAAAGTTATTAGGATCTGAAAGTGATCCGGACTTATGGAGAGGAGTAATAGTAGCTGATTTCCATGACTTGGGTATTTCACTGTGCTGCAATGATAAGTTGTAGATGTGGGTAAGTGGGGCAGCTAGAACACTGGCACCGGCTTTAAGTATGCGTGAGTGAATATCCTTCAACCCAGAAGATTTATTGGCACGCAATGATGATAGTTCTTTGCGCACAAAATCAACCGGTATGTTTTTGAACGCAAAATCTGGAACCTCACGAGATGTAGAACAGTTTCTGCGCCCGCTTACATTCGGTATCGAGACAGTGCTCTTGAGGCGTGCACCAACTGATGTAAAGAACTTATTAAAGCAGTTAGCTACTCCAGAGTTGTCCGAATAGATCTTGTTGTCAAGCGTAACCTCTTGCACAGAGACCTTGTTCTTCTTAGGTATAAGCTTTCTGATAGCAGACCATAATTTGGAAGCATCATTGGCATGTTCCGTGAGCAAGTCATTATAATAATCACGCTTGGCTAGTTCAATTTGACGAGTGACCGTGTTTCTCAGGTCTTTGTAGCTGACCCAGTCATGATCCAATTTAGACTTGACAGCTTTGCGCTTCATGTTATCTCGTTGTTTCATTGATAATCTGATCTTGTCTGACATCCAGCGGGCTGAGTACCTCGTACACGAAGCGTCCGTAGAGGAGCATGTCTATTGCAAACATCCTTCAGAAACGTTTCCATACCAAACCAAGCATCTTCAGGGCTGTCAAATAGATAGACAGTATCCCATGGTTGGCTCTGAAGATCAGCAACAAAAGCAGATGGATCAAAACCTTTGAAGCTGTGAACCTTGATCACCTTAGGTTTAGCCTCGAGAACACACTGAAGTACACTTTACATCCACGAGTTCGCCATTGCCTTGCTATGTTTAAAATACTTTTTAATTTATTATCAAGTACTTCTACAAATAACACAGTTTTGGAAAATCACTTTCTAAATGCCGTTCAGTAATTTATATACTTATCAAAGCAAAATAGATTTTGCTCGTACGAAACAACGCGCTGATCAGTCTTTCACCAGCGATTTCGCCCCCCCCCCCCCCCCCCTTCCCCCGTGAATTCGCGTGAATTTATAATGTGTATAAAAGGCATGTGATTCAATTTTATTTTAAAATTCACGCTTCACTTTTCTTCAACAAAATTCGTTAAGGTAAACGTAACGCTACGGTAAACGCTGCAATTTTCATTCGCGCGAGCAGTGCAACAAGAAACTCGACAAGGGATTCTGCAATCATGCACCTACAATCTTCGTCAATCTTCGAATGATTAGTTGTTAGTATTTCTAGATGATGTAATTATTGTTGACACTTAAAGGTTTTGATAACCCGTAAATCCGCCTACTTTGAAAAGACTTTACCGAATAAAAGAAGTGTTACCGACTAGCGTGAAAACTTCCTGAATAAACAAGCTAATGAACTAACTAAGATCTAAAACGGCGGGAAGTTTTAAAACTTACCTTAGCTTGTAGCGAGTGGAACTCATATTTGGAAACAACTGCCAAATATCCTGATGATTTTTTGAAGTTGTCGTAATTATCGTGGTACATGTAGGTAAGATCTTTATAAGCAGTAATGCTCGCGTCCATCCATCTATCCATTTTGAAATAACTTTGCCGAATAAAGGAGCGTTACCGACTCGCTAGACTTTCTCAAAGTCACTTAAAACGAGATTTTCATTTCCCACATTCGCTTCTCTTAAAACGAGATTTTCACTTCTCTGGTTCATTTTCATTTTTGTTCACTTCTCTGGTTTAAGGGACTTTTGCTACCTGTTTCGCGCCCAATTCACCGGTGGATTTTTCCACCGGTGACGTAAGCAAAGCTGTCCAATAGAAATAGGGCATTTAGCCATGACGTCATGATCGCTTGACGACTGTTTCTCCACTTCGTTTTCTAATTATTTCTTGAGCTGCCTTGAAACTTTCAGTTTTTTTATCGACTTTCTTCAATAAGGTCACATTCTTTTCCGAACAAGAACGGCAAATAACGTTCGATAAGTATGAAAACCCAGATCCAGTTGGACAGAGTTCACAGGAAATTTCAAGAATTCTGTCGAGATTCTTGCAAACTTGGGTCTTTTTAGAGCCGTCAAATAACTTTCTCCTGTCTACATCAGAAATCAGGTAACCACATTGCAAACAAATAGATCCCTTTGATTTTGGTGTCAGTGCAACTCTACAAAACGATTTTGTGGGAGTTGATCCAGCTGCTTCCAGTACATTGAGACATGACTGTTTGTAATGGCTGTAAATATAGCTTCCCGGGAAACGGACGCGCACGTGCATATCACATAGGTCAATCAACTTTCGCGCCAGAATATTTAATTAGATTCAAATCCTCACAAGTGAAACAAGTCGTCCTCTCGCTACTTCGTCGCTCGCTTCCGCTCGCGCTTCGCGCTCGTTCTCAGAGGAAAAGAGGTCGACTTGTAGCAAGACTACCGACTCGCGTGCTTTGTTCTATTTCAGTTGAGCTAACGGCGCTTGTTAATTCGGTAATTAGATCAGTTCTAACTTGGAAAACCTTTGTGGATAAACAGCTTAATATTAACTAATGAGAAGATAAAACGCTGGTAAGTTTTGCAATTTTCTAGCAGTATAATTAATTGAAATCCGGAAAGAATTTGAAACGACTTTCCGAAGAAAAGGAGTGTTACCAACTCGCGTATTTTTGTAGTCAGTTTTAGTAATAGTAGCTAGGGGTCTTAAAAAAATACTTATAAAAACAAACCTTTTTATTCAGTGCGTTGACATGTACTGCCTCTATTTTCTGAGGCGGGGCGAATTCACTGGGGAGGCGAAATCGCTGTGACACCGGTATCATGCATCGACTTTTAGAAAGGAAAAGATAAATCGAAAAGCTTAATACAATTGCTACGAATTCTGAAAATGCTATTAGATTTAAGTTATTTTAGGTCGTTTTCAATTGACTGAAATGATCAAATTCACACAAAATCTGAGACAAATTGCATTAAAATAAGAACATCTTCATAATCAAATTTCTATTAAAAGATCATTTGCCTGTTTGCTTTCCTTGTTACATATAGCCTTACCATATGCATAGAATTAGACTTAATTTTCATTCATCAAGTCATCGCCACTAAGTGAACAAACTGAATAATTTAGGGCGTATCGCAGAACCTGAGTCGACAAAAGTACCAGCGAATATGAAGTCTTTAGTTTCAGGATTTTTTCAAGAAGCTAATACGATATATTTATTTTCTATCGGCTTAAACGCAATATGTTATCTGTATACAGCTATCGCTATTTGGAAATAATAATTAATAATTTGAAATATCTGGATAAATGAACTAACGTTTTCCACGTCGTCGACCGCAGAAGGACATTGATGTAAACAGGAAATTGCGTAAGGTCTCTAACGGTTATGCGGCACGCGATTCGTTCTATTACCTTATCCTCTCTTGTTACCATGGTATCGTTAATTTGTACTAATAATGATCATGGGCACGGGATTCGTTTTATTACCTTATCCTCTCTTGTTACCATGGTATCGCTACTTTGTACTAATAATGATCATGGGGCATGGGATTCGTTCTGTTACTTTATCCTCTCTTCTTACCATGGTATCGCTACTTTGTACTAATAATGATCATGGGTCACGGGATTCGTTCTGTTACTTTATCCTCTCTTCTTACCATGGTATCGTTACTTTGTACTAATAATGATCATGGGGCACAGGATTTGTTCTGTTACCTTGTCATCTCTTGTTAGCATGGTATCGTTAATCTATACTAAAGCGTAAATTAATAGTAAAGATTTCATGCAGTCTCTGTTAGCTGCAGGAATATGATTTATTTACAGTTTTTCTGTCTGCTGACAAATATATTAATAATTATACTTACATAAAACGATTCCCGACCCTCAGACTCGTAGCTAAAACCAGCAAGTGACGTTACTATGACAATTACGTTTTACCTATAGATACTATTAACAAAGAATTACGTCGTCTAATATCGAAAATAAAAGTGTAGAAGTCTACAGTATTCACCTTATCTTATCCTTAAACAATTACCTGCGCTATAAAATTAAAGTGCCCCTACGATCAAATTTTGATATATCAAATTTTTCTCATATTCGTAAAGAAGAGTGGCTATATTATTACCAGTTCAAACCGTTTTTCGATACGACGATGGGAAGTCTTATTTTTCGAACTCCGAATCTTGAATTTTACATCCGCCATTACGCGAACCCGTTCCTATGGGCGAGGAATGCCTGGTCATTTTTTAGCGTACGTGACGTCATACACTTAAGGCTATCGTATACCTTCAGGGTACTGATCCGGATAAAATTAAGTAGCGTCTCGAATATTCGTCGTATTTAGATAAATTATACCTCATTTAAAGCTTAGAAAATTGGCTACAACGATATACCTAAAGTTTGTAATTTTGATAAAAGTGCGATTTTTAAATAAACTTATTTTCCGAACAAGCGAGTTGGTTTCCAAGAGCTCCAAATCCACGGCAATTTAATGAATTTAAGATCTGTTTGCTTTTCTGGACTTCCACAGACCTTGTTTACGAAAGTCTGTCGGCGATTGTGGAAATTCGAAGCCGTTCTGAATATATTTTGGTCTTCGTGAAACTGCTAACGCGCAATCCAAGTATAGATGCGGGAATCGCTCTCAGCGCCTCTCTTTTAAAAATAAAAAAACATCGCCGACATAGTTTTTTAGCTGATATAAATTGCGAACAATCTGTGAAAATTTGAGGTAATTCGCACAAATTCGCGTCGAGTTGGAGCTTTTTTCAAACTATGTTTAGAACGAAAATAGAAAGTCAAGAAAACGCTCTGAAAAGTTTTAGCCGGCCGGCGAGACTGATTCTTTCAACTGATGCAGTCACAGGAAACCCAAGCTCTGTTTGTGTTTTAAATTATAAGGGTTTGTATGATATTTTTAACGAGTATTTGGTTGTATCCGTTAGGCCAGAAATACTGAAATAAAATCAATGAAAACTCCCCTGAAGTCTTTATCTGTTCTTCATTGGGCTCTGTATGCAATTTCAGCGAATTCTGTTGACATTTTAAAGAGGTCGAGGGGTAAAATGTCAACAGAATTCGCTGAAATTGCATACAGAGCCCAATCAAGAACCGGCAGGTACAAAATGCAGACTGGAAAATGCAGACCGGAAAATGCAGACTCGAAAATGCAGACCAGACAAAATCAATAAGAAACATCTATAGGTCTGTAACAGGGCGACTCTGCAAGGCTTTAGACGACTTAGACCCTTCTTTTTGGGGGGTTATACACGTCTTAGCGGGGTCTTTGCTTTTATCTCGACTGCCGGCGAGCCACGTATGCGAGCCATGCCGAATCCGAGCTTTTCATGACAAGATTTCCTTAAAAACAGAAATGAAAAGCTAGGTATTCCGAGATATTTTGAATTATTTACTTACTTTTTAATTACGTTCGTATTTAGCCGGGTCTTGTATTCAGTTACACTGATTCAGTCCCATCTTCTTCTGTCCACCATTTTAAATTTATTGCTATGCACAGGAAGCCCAAATCAGCCTCTCCAATTATATATAAAGGCTATTAAATTAAGGATTTTCTTGTACTTTCTTGTCTAATAAAACGATCGTCCTTTACCTGTGAACTTAAGCCACAAACTAGTCCTCAACACTAAACGTCGTTTTCCTGGGCGCTCAAGTATGAAACGTTTTTCAGTTAACGTTGACGGGCCGTAAGTCGTAGGAGCCTAGGGTTTTTGAGGACGAGTGCTAACTCTCTTATCCACGTTTCAAAGACGGATCTAAGACCTCAAAAAAAAATCGGCCATAGGTATTGCATTTAACAGTATGGTCACCGTGAGATCTGTTGCCGCGCGGCCAGTCATCCATGATCCAACAACAAACCTCGCCCAATCCGTATAAAGTGGACACCCCGGCAGAATAATCTCATTACTAGAACGATTATGAGTATTATGTTGCAATCAATCAACTTCACACCAGGACCTAGCTTTCTGCTGATTATTGTTCTTTAGTTTATTTTTCTGTTAGTGTCAATTTTGTATTCTAATAAGAGAGGAGCTGCTTAGTTGCTTTACTGTTCGGAATTTGAATTTCAAATTTTGAATCCCAAAGGTCAGAAAGGCGGGAGAAACATTCCATTTTATAGTACACATCTTTGTTTAACATCGATTAATCCAGCCGTTAATTGAATTGTTTCCCTGATGTGTATTTCAATTCAACTTTTAGGATTCGATTAAACGTGTGGACTCACTTTGCAATAACTTGGAACAAAACAGAGAATGCTGTCAACATATTTTTGAACGGGACATACAGACAGACAACAATTGGACAAGCAGGGCTCTCAACTGTCCTGATGTCAACGGTTCACTCTCACTACCAACTGGGACTAATGAAACTTAAATGGCCAACAACACATACCTTCCACGGTCACATGAGGAACGTGATGGTGTTTAATAAGACCCTGAACACACAGATACAAACAGTCATGGGTACGTTGATTAGCTTATAAATCAGATGTTAATAAGATATTTCGTTTGGTCATAGTTAATAGAGTGGAATGGTTAGGAAACTTAGGGACCTTCTTTGTTATAGGTCTTTGTTAGCTTTTTTTGACCACTACCGTGCACAAAACACAATAGAAATTCCAACATGTTAGTCAATCAGCCAATAGAAACGTGTGAGTTCAGTCGTTCAGGGAACGCTAATGAACTATTCTCGTGCACAATCATTTGTCTTACCCCTTCCAACCTAAATCGCAGCGCCTTTGTTTGCCCTTTTGAAGTTTGCCGGGTTTCCTAACCATTCCACTCTATTAACTATGGTTTGGTGTACTGCCCACTGAATGATTTATTTTACAACAACTGCTCAGGTTCTCGTTTTCCGATTGGCTTATTATTACTATTGAAAATAAGAGGACATATCACGGATTGCGTCATTGTGCTCGCCTGTTTAAACTATCGTAATTTAAATCCCCATCTCCTTGTTAGCTCCTGTAGTATTTCGCGTTTACGTATTATTTAGTGAATATCACGGAGAGAGAGAAGTACGTGTTCGAGAGACAGGCGGTTGTTTATTGACTGCCTTAAAGGGACTCTGTCATGAATAACAGGCCTGCATGGTTACTAAGCCGCCCAAAACGTGAAATCGTTCGCCAACGTTTTCAAGTTTGAAAAGCAAATATATCCCGAGGAGCTCACAACATTGATTCAATCCGTCTACATCGCAGCCATCTCTCATTTTAGTATATAGTCGTTTATCTGTCATATTTAGTTGTTCAAGTTTTATATTTAGCAGAAATGTTCGTATTCATATGTAGTTGTAATGAGATTTTGGTATGGCATCGACACGAACTTCGAGCTTCAATGGCAGCTCAACTGCCAACTGGCCGTGATGGACGAAGAAAACTAATCTGGCCGCAGAAAGATTTTGAAGAGCCTGAAAGAACACTGGAGAACGTGTCAGGAAGGCCATCAAGAGTATAGTCCTTGTCTGGAACATTTATGAAGCCTGAAACGATTTCAAACACCGCTTTTAAGATGCGAGTTTCGTGTTCTGACAGTGCCTGGGTTTCGCGGCGGCCAGTGAAATTACGCTTCGGTTGTTCATTACTGCTTGCATTCAATTCCCCTTTAATACGTTTCTGACTACAAGAACTCTTGCATTTGTAAGTAATTTTGTCTCACTGAAAGTTGGAGAGAGAATAGATAGAGTACATTTTGTAGGTTCTCATTGAGAAAGCACAACTCGCATACCTAGAAATGTAGTTTACGGTAAAACACAATAAATTTGACATCCGGTCACTGAAACTCGCCAGAATGTGTTTCTCGTCAGCCTGAATCTCCATTGCAGCAGTGACAACAATACAAAGATGTTTTTCTAACTGAATGCCTTCGAGCAAGAGCCAGTTTGTATTGTAAATATAACTGTCGTTGTATCGCAATCGCAAAGAACTGAAACTCATCACAATTTTTCAAGTGTTATGTATATCATTAAATTGCTTGAAACCTGTTCATGCGCATCTCATGACAGAGCCCCTTTAATTCCTTAGTACATTACAATATATCAAGTAACTAGTGATATCGTGTTACATTAATTATGCAGACTGGAAGTGCTACTAAATATACCGACAGCTCCGATCTGACGTGTCCCCAGTAATTGATTATTACGATCCAGTAGTGGATTTCCATTGTAGGCACGGACTCCTGAAATCCTGGTTTATTTCAGGAGTTCATAACCAGAAGTCTCAATAAGCAATGGTCAAGGAACGCGGCCCATCAGTTTACAGTATAATCTATTTATTTAGAACGGCGGTCTGATTCTAACTATTCATTACCATTACTAGATCATATAATATATTACTAGAATATAATAGTCATCTGGATTAATATTAGTTGGATTTTAAAATAGTTATCCGTTGCCTTTTCTAAAATAATTGGCTCTGGGTTAAGTGCCGTCAAACGAATTAGACCATACAATGCATGTATCCCAAGACACGTTAATCTCGGTTTATACCTCTCTAGTTCAACTCTAGCAGACAAATTGCAAAATTTCAGAACAGAGCTGCGAGAATAATTATTTGTGCAAATTATGATCATCACACGGGTACTCAGTCATCGTTCAATATTCTCGGATGGGAGAATCTGCATAATCTCAGAGACTAGAGCCAAACGCAAAGCAATACTGATGTTCAAAGTACAAAACAACTGTGCACCTAAGTCTCTCACAGATCTGTTCATTACTGTAGATAAATGCAACCCTTACAATATCAGAGGTTCCTGTACTAAACTCCAACTTCCAAGACCAAATACTGCAACTTCTAACTGAAAAAGGAGCTTCAGTTTCAGTCGAGCTAAATTATGTAATTGTCTACCCCCTTGACATGCACCACACCAAGTCTTTGTCATCCTTTAAAAACACATTGAAGGCTACCAAGCTCATTGACTGAATGGCTATTTTACATTGTAGGTATAACTGAATTAATTAAGTGCCTTTTATGGATGTTATTATATTTTATTTCTCGACTTCGATAGCGTGTATTTTACATTTTTAATCACGGCATTCATGCAAATCAATGTAATGTTGAATTTTCCGTGTTTAAATAAAATATATCTATTTAATCTCAGCAATCTGCCGATATGTTTAACCGCACGATAACCTGCGCATGCGTAGAAATCAAACTTATCAGCCTTGATCGAGAGAGACTTGAGTACGAGGGTAACATAACTAATGAACATTCTGTTTTTCGTGTACAGATTGGTCTGAGCCAATTACCCTCGGTCCATGGATCGGATTAAACGATCAGTTAGTCAGCGACGACTTCGTTTGGTCTGACGGCTCGTCCTCAAGTTCCTACAGACGTTGGGCTTCCCGACAACCCAAGCGAGTCAAGAACCGAGACTGTGTTGCTGTGGGGGGAGGGGACGGGAAATGGTACAGTACCTCATGTCAGCAACAGATGCCTTTCATCTGTGAGAAACGATTAACATAAACCCTTGTTGAAGCGCGTCAACGTTTTTAATTTTTACACAAACTAAACTAAACACTAACGATTACTAGAACGAAAGGAGGAACTGAGCTACATACATACATGATCATTACAAGACTTATATTGAAACAATCCTTGGTTGTCATGTGACGTCATCAAAAAACCTAAAATCCAAACTATAAGTCCTACAAAGCTGTTCTTTGTATATATTCTAGACATCGATAATAAAAGTCTACAACGGAAAAGTTTACATCGTATCGATGGGGTGTATTGTTCCGGTGTAAATACATTTCGAATTTTATGACAGAACGACCCAGCGTGTTTTCCTGAAGGCATAAAAATCTATCTTATTGTGTAAAAAAATATTTTAACTCAATAATTATTTTATGACGTCCCAAAGTACTGTAAAATTGTCGTCGTACATTCATTGACCCACAGATCCATTTGGAAATAATCTAATGTTCCAAATTTCGGGTTATAAGTCTATTTTTGGTAGTTCTGTCAGGGAGCCTTTTCTTGAATTGAGGGGATTCTCCTAGAGCTGACGACAACCAAGGTTGGATAGTAACGTACTTTATTACTGGTCTCAATGACTGGCAACTTACAAGAGTATTGACTGGCCATGACGAATCATGGACTCGCCATGACTTCTGCTTTCTTCGACTATTTTACAAGATACTCGTTCTGTATTTAAGTCATTTACAAACAATAGTTATTGAGAACCAAACAGGTGTCTTTACATGGACCCCTATTGTAAGTAGGGTCGTGACCTGAACAAAGGAAAACTGACCTTGAAAGAAAGATGTTTCAAACGATCGACAACATATAAATAAGATATGTCAAAGGTGAAACTAGAAATCAAATATCATAGTTTGAGCGTAAAACATTATATGAGTTTTTGGATATTTTCCATAGAAATCCAACTTGAAGTTAGTAACTAATTTGCATTGACGGAAAGTTCAATGAGTTTGGTACCTTTCAAAGTACGGAACTGTAATTATAAATACTCAAATCTTATTGGCTAGTTGTCGGGATCGCTTGATATCGATAGCTTAAGATAATCAATACTTAATTAGTTCCTTGTAACAAACACAGGTTATTGGAAAATGAGTTCTATTCAATGTTGTCAATGGATCGAAAGTGACCTTAGTAAATACAGGCTCGTGATCCAAACGAGTTCAACAAAAGAACGTTTTAATTAAAGTTACTCAACTTTGGATGCGTTGAACGTGGGCTAAACTAGAACTTGTTAATTTATTATATGTTTCTCCTAAAGTAGGATTTTGTCTAAAATCGTAAGATCCTTTTTCTTAACAGTTCTACAAAGAACCAAGAATTTTTATTTGATTTTATCATTTCAAACCAATTTTGCGATCGCGTGTCATAACGATGAAAACGACCAATACAAAAACATTACTGAATTTATAGGCTGACAATGACATAATACGTATACTCGAACGTGCCAATCGATAATTTCGATAATCGATAAATATCGATAGTGATCAATAATAATCAATATCAATCAATCGATTAATATCGGAAATCGATGAAAATCGATATCATAGCTTTTGGACTTTTTGACTATCGATTACTATCGAATTTTGTCGACAATCATGAATGAATTCATGTTTCCGTCGAGAATAACTAAACGCAAGACATATACCATATATTATTGGGGAATAACCCGATCAGTTAATGTCAATGTTCCAGCTGATTACAATGTTTCACTGCAGGCTCCAATTTTATGCTGTTCAGCAGTTAACTTGTAGTAACTTTAACTAATAACCTCAATTCATACATAGTCTTCTTCGGGTATCTTTTGTAAAACGCCCCCGGATAATATATCGTAACCAATATTTAGTCAATGATAATCGATAGTAATCGATCATAATCGATATAATTAAGGACGCCAAATGCGTTGTGAGTATCGATTTTCATCGATTATCAATATCAATAAATATCAATGTAATGATTATTATCGATTAATATCGAATAAATCGATTGAAATGGTTTTCGATGATCGATTTTTATAGATTGGCACGGCCGGGCATACTGATAGAAGGAGAGTTTGCAAGGAAATGTGCTGTTTTCCACCTCCAATCGATTGTCGATCAGCACTCAATTTGAAGATGGTTTGCAATCCAGTAAAGTCTTTCCATTAGCCTAGTTGCGTAGCGGCGCCAAAGAGAGAGGAGAGAATAGCGCTACTATGCCATGGCCATGGGATCACAATCTTAATTCATTCGTTATTGTGCCCTATTGTAGTGATATATAAGCACGTGACTGTTTCTTGCAAAATACCTATTTCGTGGTTAGAAAGGAAGAGAAAAAACACCACCTTAGCAACTGCAAAACTGCATCAAACTAGTAACTCACTCATCGACTTTGAAAATAAAGATGCCATGAAAAAGGTTTACACAATTTAGTTTGTATTTTCAGTGTTGCCATACTTCGCTTGTTTTTACTATTGTTATTCCAAATTTAAACATTCATAAAATTACTTAAACGTTATTGTTGAACAAACGTTTTTTTTTTTCCCAAAATACAACGGAAATAAGTTGTTCAAATGTTAACTTGGAATTTCTTTGAATAATACCATGGTCGCCATGTTTTTCTTTGTTCTACGAGGCGGGACATTTAATCTCTAACATCCCTCATCAGCATGCATACTTTCACTAAATCTTCCTTATTAACCACGCAAGAGGGGAAATTAGAACTAAATTTCCCTCATTGACATGCATGAGGGACATTTAGTTCTAATTTTACCTCATTAACAAGGCATTAGCGAAATTCAGGAGAGCATGCAAGCTGGCGAGGGAACGTTAAGGTGACCTGACCACATCGGGTTAGAATAGGTACTGGGTAACCCTATTTTTTAATCTCATCTAACTCTGCATCCCTCTGTCGACTGATGGCTGCACGAAGAACCAGTCTTGATTCCTTATTACTCCCGGCCGGCTATGTGCACAGTGTTGGTGTACATTTCCCGCGAAGGACAAAATCTTTTTTTTTTTCTCAAAACAATCGCTTTCCATCATGGGCTCGTCTGTGCTGCCTCTTAACCTTTAACCTACTCTAAAGACACTTTTTTAGTTAAGCATTATTACTTAAATGTGCGTTTTAGTAGTTAGAAATGGTGGATCCTGCGTTACACTAGAAGGTTGAATTAAACATTTCACAAACATATATATGTGCTAAATACCAGTTTCTACTCAACAAAATGCAGCCGTAAAAGCAATGCACGTTGAATTAATTTTTACTTTTAGAATGCTTGCATGTTGACGAAACCTCACTCTAATAGATTGAAATCAAGCGATATTTAGTGAGAACGTTATCCAACAAAGAGTGTTTGTGTGTTTAGAACAAAAAGTACTTTAATTAATACGTCACTGGAAAACAGTACGTTATCACCCTTCTCGCGTTGCAGGCTTGATGCACATGAAATATATTTTCCTTTCAATGCATTGGTCGAGCAAACCTAGCTCCACATTCCAGAGGAATAAAATAAAATGAGCGTGAGACAGCAATGTCAAAGTGTTTGTTTGTTTTTCTTCGTAAGGGTTCATTCGCGCCAAAACGTGCCCTAAAACGCGCAAAAAGGTGCCCTAAAAGGTAGCTAAAAATGCGTTAAGGAAGGTACCTAAAAATGCGCCCTCAAACGCGCCTAAATCCAAGTAAAATGTGCCCTAAACGCGCCACCAAAACGCGCTATTGGAATGCGTTTATATAATTCATTTTGTTCAAGACCATTCAGACCTCAATTTTCGTCCTAAAAAAACACATTCCTCTAAAATTCTAATAAACACGAAGAATGAGGTACTTGTTGAGTGGGAGGACGGGACGGGAAGGTATTCGGCTCGAGGTCATGACGCATGCGTACGATATGACCGAGAGCCAAATATTTTCCCGTTTATCCCGACCTACATTGTAACTCGGTCAATTCGCCACTTTGGAAAAGAGTAGGGGATTGGGGCGAGGGGATCTCGCAAAGACGCTTGGGATCGTTACAGGGGACACGCATCGTACAAAATACAAACAAACACGGCGAATATCGCAATGAACTCATGGAATACAAGCAGAGAAAGTGAAATAAGCTTGAAAGAAGACACTGTACCAGAAGTAAAGCTCAACAGAAGTGTCCAGAAATTTGGGTTCATAAAAGCCAACTTATTAAAGCAGAGCAAAGAAGTGAAAACTACCGTGGAACGGGAGTCAGCAGAAGTAAAGCGAAGTTGTGTAGCCGATTGCTATGATCCGAATACGTTATACTTTAGCCAATTCCTACGTTTCCCATCATCATGGATTTGTCACTTTAAAGTATTAAATACTTTGTAACTTTAAGCTACACAGGTCTTGTTCTGTTCATGGGATTGTAGGCCGTGAATAACTACTGACAAGAGAAATAGCCGCGAGTCTGACTCGACAAGAAAATGTGTCTCTTTACAGCTCGGACGGGAAGCGGAGTTAAATTTATTAAAAAGAAATATCGTCTAGGATTTTTTTCCTTAACGGAGCCACAAGATTAAGCAATAACAGATATATATACAGTTGATATCTCCAGTTATTACCTCCAATCTCTAATAAATCACTGATGTTACGTTGGGAAACGTTGAGCCACTTGAAGTCCGCTAGGGTGACATGTGTTTGTAGCGATTGACCACATACCAACTCCTTCCCGCTCTTCACCCTACAATCCCATGAACAGAACAAGACCTGTATAGCTAAAGTTACAAAGTATTTAATATTTTAAAGTGACAAATCAGTCCATGATGGTGGGAAACGTAGGAATCGGCTAAAGCATAACGTATTCGGATCATAGCAATCGCCCACACAACTTCGCTTTACTTCTGCTAGTCCCGTTCCACGGTAGTTTTCGCTTCTTTGCTCTGCTTTAAGTAAGTTCGCTTTTATGAACCCACATTTCTGGACACTTCTGTTGAGCTTTACTTCTGGTACAGTGTCTTCTTTCAAGCTTATTTCACTTTCTCTGCTTGTATTCCATGAGTTCATTGCGATATTCGCCGTGTTTGTTTGTATTATGTACGATGCGTGTCCCCTGTAACGATCCCAAGCGCCTTTGCGAGACCACCCTCGCCCCAATCCCCTACTCTTTTCCAAAGTGGAAAATACGTTTTTTATCACGACCACTTAGTTTGTTGCGCTTAGGCCTTTAAAATAATCCACTCCCACCATCTTGCAGAGGCGTTAAGTTCTGTCATTGCCATCACGCACGCATGCATGCTTCCACTTTCGTCCGGGTCAGCTCAAGGTCGCCAACAACAGAGGTCTTCAAAGAAAGGTAGATTTGCGTGTCGTCGGCATAACAATGAAATGACACTCCATGATGCCTCATAATGTTACCCAGGGGGGCACTATATAGCAATTATAATATAGGGCCAAGCACGGATCACTGTGGAACGCCACAACTCAAGGCGCGGCTGGACGAACGTTCCTTTCAAATAGCAACAAACTGCTTTCGTCGCGTGAGGTAAGATTCAAACCAGCTGTAAGCCGTGCCTTCAGTGCCAAAGCGTGAGTTGAGTCTTGCGAGGAGGATTTCGTGATCAAACGTGTCAAACGCGGCAGAGGTCCAGCACCTGTCCTCATCTATCGCACACAGGATATCATTTTGCACCCTAATCAATGCCGATTCCGTGCTGTGTCCAGTTTTGATCCATGTCGATAGACTGCTCTTGTCTGCTCTAGAACGATTGTATTTATACCTGAACCTTCAGAACATGATGGACCCGGTCTTTCTTTCAATATTCATGCGCTTTTTAGCAATGACTAACCAGCCAATGACTAATTTAACTCAATCATTTGTATACAAGTTTTTATTGCATACGTCATGACCTCTTCATTTTTAACTCGTGGATGCACGCATGTGCATGAACGAGTTATTGGATTTAGGTAGATTTTCATTTCCGATTGTCGTATCCTTTTCCGAATGGCGTATCTTTTTATGCTCTGATTATGTTCAGGATAGAAGATTTTCATGGCTAACTCGCTCAATATTACTGGCAGGTGGCTCAAACCTGGACAGACATGGTAGTGGGTCACCAGAAATCAATTTCTAGCGATGACGTAATGATGACGAGCTGGAACGAGCACTCAATGCTAAATAGCTTTGGACATATTCCGCCGCATAAGCCTCCATTTAGTGCTCGTTCCAGCTCGTCCGTGAGAATACGAATATTGCCTATGGACCTCATTCATAATGGCCGTCACCTAATTTGCATAAATTGGACGATTAATGTGTACAGAGAAACTATTGCCACCACATGATAGATTGTAACTAAATTAGTAATTGCCACAGTTTGAAACCAACTTTTCAAATTGCTGTCGAGTTATTGGTATATTTTAAATGTAGAAAATACATGAAAGCGAGGCTGGAAAGGCCTACATGGTTCTTCTTATACAAATCTCGCTAATTTCAAATCGCTGTAACTTTACAGCCGTTTATGCTACAACACTAAATTTCTACATGATCACCAATGTTGCTATGCTCTTTTGCAATGAACATGTGGCTAAACTGTTAAAATACAGAGACCACGCCCTTATGAATGAGGTGTATTCCACAACGGGCAGTTCTCTAAAATAGCCGTAGTGTATCTGATTTAGAGCACATTTTTATTGCTGCGAAAAACCTGGTGTATATTACGGTGTACAATAAAACAAAAGTCGGTCCTAGCGCAGTAATTTGTGTCTTGACAGAACTGATTTCACCTTAATTTGGCGAAAGCACTGTGAGATATAGTATAAATTGTGGTATCGCGTATTTGCATCTTATAGTAGCAAAAAGTGCAAAAATATGAAAGAAAGTGCACGGCAAAATGTATCCTTTAAACACACACTCAGATATCAACGTTCAAAGAGCACCTTGAAATATCTAAATTGTGATATCGCGTACCTTTACCTTACATAATATACTTTAGTGTTATTTGCTTGTTTTGTTGAAAAAGTGCAAAAATATTAAAGAAAGTGCACGAAAGATTATATTATTCGAACACACATTCAGATGTCAACGCACCGAGATGACCAAAGCAAATTTACTAATAGGAAAAGCTTAATGTTCGTGGTCGTGAGAAACTCTTCATATCAGGTTTACTACAGACTCTATGGTAATCGTTTCTCACAGATGAACGGCATCTGTTGCTGACATGAGGTGCTGTACCACTTCCCGTCTCCTCCCCCGACAACAACACAGTCTCGGTTCTTGACTCGCTTGGGTTGTCGGGAAGCCCAACGTCTGTAGGAATTTGAGGAGGAGCCGTCAGACCAAACGAAGTCGTCGCTGACTAACTGATCGTTTAATCCGATCCATGGACCGAGGGTAATTGGCTCAGACCAATCTGTACACGAAGAACAGAATGTTCATTAGTTATGTTACCCTCGTACTCATGTCTCTCTCGGCTAGGTAAGAGAGATATCTGTCAAAATTAGATATCTACACATGCGCAGTTTAAACATATCGGCAATTGTATTACACTACTGGGTCATTCTCGATCCCAGACGCTTCTCTTATTTCTTATTACGCATGCTCCACGAAAACGAAAGGTCGCGCGTACGTAGTAAGTCTGGGGTCGAGTTGAATGGCTACTAGGTAACATTCTCCACGATTTCTCTCGTTTGAGTAAATTTGAGTGATCTTTATTTACACACGGAGACTCGTTTAAATATAAGTTTATTGCGAAACACACAGCCTTGCAGCCAATAAGGCTTAATTACGCTAGTTTACAGTTATACAAGTAAGGGAAGCGTCACATATCGATTTTTCCACGGGAAATGTCCAGTGAAGTTTGGGGGTGGGTGGGTTTTGATCTGTAACGTTTCTCCGTGGAAAACGTTTTCAGAAACATCGCATCACATATCTCTGCGATGATATATAAATACCTCTAAAGAGAAATGGCAGATTGCGATTGTCCCACAGCTATCGCATCTCATTTCCTAAGTTTTTGAGAACTCACCGACATATGTAGCAGTACTAGTATTAGTACTACTAGCACTAGTACTAGGTAGTGTATGACTTCTGAAAAACAATCGATAAATCGCTCTGACGTTTCTTAGGGGGTGAAAAAGAAACTTCGCTGGACATTTCTCGTGGAAAAAATAGTATGTGACGCTTTCCTAACTAACAGCTGATTGTAAATTATAAACAAAACTAATTAAAAGTGCGAATCGAGGAATTAATAAATCAATCAATCAATCAATCAATAGTTTATTGGCACCTTGTACAAACAACTTGTTTACATTGGTGTGTATCCAACAAAGTGAAAGAAAACTAAACTACAAACTCGTTGTAAATAAGTTTGAGACATCTACCAATACGATCCTGACTTGGAGGGACCTTACCAAGGGCTGCATCTACCAGATCACGAAGATGACAGAGTCTGAGGATAGCGAGTTTCACTTGATGATCCTGACACTGGTGACGAGAGACGGTGATGAAGTTCAGCTGTAGGCCCCCTCTAGGCTGGCGGACGAGCTCAGGGAGCACCTCATCCCGCTCCCCGAATACGTGAAACCCTTGGGATCGAAGGCGTCGAAGAGCAACACGCAACAACACCCTCTTTGGGCACTATGGTGGGGGTCTGTCACCGGATGAAAGGCAACTCTTGATGGCCGCGCTAAAGGCTCACAAGCACGCCGACATGTGATTCTGCTTGCGCCATCCCTTCTCAACCGTCTTAGAGGTTCCTGCGCCCAATAGTATTGTGCGTGCGAGTCATGGCAGACGTTAACTTCCTACTTTAGATGAATTTGTAGGCGAAGACGTGACGGGTCCTCCTCCTCAAGCTGTAGAGGTATCGAGTCAACAAAGGGAGAGCCACGAGATCTTGGTCGCCACTGGAACCACAATGGAGTACCTGGGTGTCAACCTATCTCTCCGGGACGTCAAGATGTTGCCTGAAAAGGACGTCCTCAGGTACCACAAGACGTCTCAGGCGGTCGTCGAGAAAAGGTGATGGACTGTCTGGTTGATGGAGCTCTAAGGCTAGCTACCCGCATGGTGGGCCTAGTTGTCCCCATAGACAGCCAGGAGGAGCTGTGTTGGGACCTACGAGACCTACGACCTAGGACCACCCAATCTCGGCTGTGGCGGGTCTATTATCTCTAAGGGTGGGTCAACTTGTTGCTCTAGCTAGCGCCTTGTTCCATATAATTATGCATTCATAGTCGGTATCGAGGAGCCCAACAAGGTTAGAGAGACGGTCCCCTATGAGTACGACCAGGATATTAGGCCTCAAGACAGAGTCAACTGTGGAATCTCCGACTGCAACACTCAAGATGGGGGCGGTGGATCGTATCACAGCGAACTATCCGGTGAGGAAGCGCGAAAAGGATCCAAAGAATGACCTCGATAATTATAGGCTGATATCCATTTTTCCCGTTGTAAGTAAAGTTTTTGAGGGAATATTGTATGGCCAATTATACAATTACCTCGTTATGAATAATTTATTAACAAACAAGCAATTTTGGTTTCCGGCGATTGCATTAAACTATGACTGCTCTTTTGAACTCTACCAATTCGTGGTTAGTTAACATCGAGGCCTATAAAACATTGTGATTTTCATTGATCTAAAAAGAGCTTTTGACACCGTTGACCACGAATTGTTATTAAAAAAATAAAACTTTATGGAGTTTTCAATAAATCGCTTTACCTGTTACACTTAGGGGTGACGTTACCTTTAAGCCAAATCAGGACCTCACTTTTTTTCTCAGGATCCCGACGTATCCAATAGGGTCGAGGTCGCTTTTAATAGTGGCGATTTCGTAATGGCATCTTGTTACCTGACATGGTAACAATATATGGGTGGACCACGTCTTAAGGCAGCCAGAAGACGAGTCGCCCATGATAGATCCTCCCGCTCACGGCAAAGTCGTGGACGGTCGATGAGTACATGTCAAGGACTCGATCATACTGGTAAAAGCTCAGGTACTCCCGGATCGTGCCATCCGCAAGGGTCAGGACCCGCACCCTCTTTGGATTGTTGCGAATGCTGCGCAGGTATTGGTACCTTTCGGCCGGTGGATTGGAGGTTTGACCTTCTCCACCTCCTCCTTCTGAGGTAGAGAGTCCATGTGATGTCTTTGTCCTCAAGGATCTGCAGCATCTCCCGCTTGTTGAGCTTGCTGTACCCCTTGAGGGCTTGCTCCTTGAAAAGCTCTATAAGCTCGATAATCTTCATCGTTTCGTCTTCTTATGAGAAGACGAGACTTCTTTATGCGGTTTTCGTCAGGAATGCCGATGGAGTCCAACACACCCGCTACACCAATACTCTGCGAGACCAACCTGGTGAAGGTGATGCATGCCCGCCACACGTGGGTTGGGGCATGCGTTCTTGGATGCTGTAAAGGTTTTTTTTGGGGGGAGGGGGTCGGGTCTCGGTAGGGGATTGGGGGGACGGGGGAGAAAGCTCAATGTCAAGATTTTCGAGGTGGCATCTAATCGGTCCCCTATACTACTCAGAAAGTTGTTCTTAGGTGTAAGAGAGAAAAAAAGCTTATGTGATAAAGTTTCACACACAGCATTTCACGTTATGGGCTATTCACTCGAAAGCTCAACAATTTCTTTCAAATGTAAAATGCTCACTTGCTTCATGAGTCGTAGATTTAGCCGAAGTATAGATAAACTGTTAATACTCGAACCGCGGATCAACCAGACGACAATAGGTAATAGACTAGAAGTTACTAATAGGAAGTGAATGTAGCCTGCGAATACAGCCGTCTCGCATCGGGAACCACAATCAAAACGTGTCCCCCGAGAGAGATGTCTGCGTCTTGAGACGGAAAATTCCATACTGATGACGTTATGCGGCCAGGATCTATTCGCGTTATTTGATTGGCTCGTATATCATAATTAGGCATACTATCCAATTAATTTTCCGTCTCAAGACGCAGACGTCTCTCTCAGGGGCGGCACGTTTCGACTGTGGTTCCCGATGCGAGACGGCTGTATTCGCAGACTAAATGTTGCCGAGGATGTTTATGGAGTGAATGAAAGGAGTAAATTAAATGATCCTCTTTTCCCTCCCATGGAAGTATGGAGGGTGTTTTCCGCTGCAACAGGTAAGAGTTATAAATATGCAAGATACAGTAGTTAAAACACTTTTTAATTAGGAAATATCGTCTTCACCCACAATGGTTTTGCATAAGCAAAACAGCAGCAAAACGTATTTCAATAGAATGTACACAATAATCAGATTTGGTTACTATTCTACCAGCTCTATTCTGTAATTTTGGAGCCTCTCTTTTAGGGTTTTATTACATCCTTTCCAGACAGTGCTACAGTAGTCAAAATAGGGTTATATTAAGGAGTGATAAATGCTGGTGAGAATGCGCCTAATGCATTGTCAGCATTGTAAGTTCTCTTATTCGATACAGCATTTTTAGACCTGTCATTACCTTGCTGATGACGTGATGAATGTGAGGCTTCCAACTTATGGTTTCATCTAGGTGCACGCCTAGAAGTTTAAACTCGTTGACTCTGTTAATTGTTGTGTCACATAAGTATGATGGACTTTGACCAAGTCGTTTTAGCCTTATATTTGATCCAAGAACCATATATAAATGTTAGTCGTGGTATGATTTAGGCTATTAAGCTTATTAGAAACAAGCCATTCTTCAGTATTTTCTAAATCTTCAGAGATATAATTTTCTATAGTTGCAATATCAGCCACTGTAATAAATGTATCATCAGCAAACATGCCTGTCTTACAGTGTTTTAACGATCGTTAATATATAAGATGAAAAGTAAAGGACCGAGGATAGACCCCTCAGGAATTCCGCATGTAATGGTTTTACATCAGACATAACAGCATTAACTCGGCATTGTTCAGTACGATTTGATAAATAAGATTTAAACCATTCTAAGGTAAGTCCTCGTATTCCATAGAGGTATAGTTTGGTGGTTTACCGTGTCAAAGGCTTTTTTTAAATCTATGAATAGAGCCTCATTAAGGAGTCCATGATCGATGTTTTAAGCCAATTATTAGTTGCATAGAGAAGAGCTGTACAAGTTGAATGTAAAGAACGAAAGTCTGATTGATAATTACTTAACATATTATTTTCTGTTAGATATTTATTTAGTGAATTATATGATATTCTTTCTCAGTTTTTTTGAAATAATAGGAAGTACTGATATTGGTTGATAATTATTAGGATTGGTTTTACAGTCGAAATAAACATTAAAATCACCTCCTAATATTATGTTACAATATGGATCCAAATCGATTTTATCTAATTCTTCTAATATTTCCCCAAAAAATGTACATTGTTCTTCGACTTTATTTGGAGCATAGACATTTAAAAAGAGAAAGGGACATTCTTGAACAATAGCTTCTACAAAGATATAACGACCTTGTTTATCTTTCTTGAAGGACTTTACTTCAAATTCCAATTCTTTCTTAACATGTATCAATACACCTTTACTGTGTTCAGATCCATGAGAAAAAAATTGATTTCCCTTCCATTGCTTTCTCCATGTATTCTCTATGTATGGTGTGCTATAAGTTTCTTTTAAGAAACATAATCCGATTTTTCCTTCTTTAACCACAAAAAGATCGCTTTTCTTTTATCAAAACGAACGAATCCCTCGAGCATTTAATGACAAGATTTTAAAATTCACATTACTTTTAGACATGCCTCACTGTACTGGGTATATGCTAATACCTTTCCTCTTATTAATTACTTCCAATTAATCGACTGCGGTTAAAACGAATATATATGAACTAAGTACGCCTTAACTTTTTAAGGTAACCAACAAAGACAAATAAATATGACGTACAATAAGAGACTTTCCTACATTGACAGTAGCCAGCTCGTAACTGTTTAAAACTTAGAAATCTTGGGAATTCCTAGGAATTCCTAGCTATTCCAAGCCTTGTCTAATTTGTTATTTACAATTCCAAGGAATTCCCAGCAATTCCAAACCTTGTGTACTCAAACTCATTTGCATCACTTGAAATAGTTAGGAATTCCTAGAAATTCTTAGGGATTCCTAGGAATTCCCAATGAGCTGGGAATTCATTTCGCAGAGGTATTAGCCTGACAATACTAAAGCAAATTTACAATTTAGTACGTGTTTTGATGCGTTATTTGCTCCACATTCTAGTGGATATTTTGGAAGCTATTATAATTTATTTCCTTTTTGCATATTGCTTTTTTCCATTCATCTGGGAAAATACCAGTAGTGTATGTCTGGTTGAAAATATTGGCAATAGTAGCGGATATAACTGGACTTGCAATTGTAAATAATTTGCTAGATATTTTATCAATATCAGATGATTTGTTATTAGATAGTTTAAATATTATTTTCTGAACTTCATATACCGTAGTCAAAAGAAATTGAAATTCTGTATCCGAGGAACGAATATAAGACTCTGGTTCTCCATTATATTTGAATTTTGGATATTTTGTGCAAGGAGTGCATGGGCCTAGTTTACAGAAATGATCATTCATTTGGTTGGAAATTTTATTATTGTTGGTAAAACACTCCATTTACATTAAATTAATTGATTATTGTTGTTTTGCAGGTACGTGAAAGCATTTGATTAATTATCTTCCAAGTTGCTCTTATATTGTCAACATGATTATGTTGCCACTTACTATTAAGTTATGCCCCTCGCTCAGTGGGAGTCGTCAAAGCTAACTGTTAAAAGCGTATTTATTTAAGGAATAGTTTATTAGTTTAGTTATTTCTTAGATCATAAGATTTTATAGTGCTTGTGAATTAACTTGCCTGTTTTCCAGCTCTGTAAAGCGCCTTTGGACGTTTAGGATTAAGGCGCTATATATATAAATGTAGAATTATTATTATGAATAGATGCATCAAAGTGGTCACGCTTAGATTTTTTTATTGTTTCATACATAATTTTTAGCTTTTCTGTAAAGTTTCTCGTTTAAAGTTTCTAAAGTTTCTCGTAAACTCGTTTTAGCTGAAGACCGCCAATACGGATTTTTGGATTTGATGTCAATTTTTCAATGTTTGGTTTTGATCCTAATATTATGTATTTACTTTTTAATACGTTTAAAGTTAGACGGTTTGTTTGTAACCATATTAATAACTTATTAAGGTCCCCATTAAAGGAAAAATGAACCCTAAGATCAATCCAACGTCTATGCAAACATGTATTCGAAATAAATAAGTTGTGCTATTTTAGTTATCTGTGTTGCGCGTCTACGTAAATAAAATCTGAAAACCTTCCTCGCAACATCCGCTATGTACAGAAGGCTCAACTCTTGGAATTATGACGTCAGGTATGGGGAATAAATTGGTTTTGCCATGCTGTCGTGGCATTGAAACGCTGGATAATGGTTCTAATAGGCCTTTTGCAGGAAACAGTCACGTGCTGATATAATTCTTCGTTAACGAATGAATGGGCTCGTGATCCCCATGGGAAAGACGTTGCCATGGATGCTGGATAGCAAGCCATTTTTAAAAACGCTATTTTAGAAAGATCGGCAATCGATTGGAGGTGAAAAATAGCATTTACAAACAGGCTTTGCTAATAACAATACCGATCTCGTACAAGGCCTCTAAATAAATGAAGTCAGATATTTTTTGCCATCCAGCACAATCCTGTTCAATCACGTGAATGCCTAGCTGCAAAAGGCCCATTGCGGGCCATTGTGTGTTCTTTGTGCTGGAGGTGTAATTATTTTCCCTTGGTATGTGTGACGTACATTTGTAGGATATGGGGAAATTTGCACTGAATTGAGCTGCCATATAATCTAGATTTATCAGCGGATAATCGAATTTGAAAACTATTTTTCTTTTCATAGACGTGCAACAGAGAAAAATAAAATAGCATAACTTATTTCTTTCGAATACATCTTGGTATAGAAGTTGGGTTGATTTCAGGGTTCAGTTCCCCTTTAAGCCAATTTAAGCCGGTACTCGATCGCAGCAATATTAGTATTGTTATGTTGGTATCATCAGCATACATGTTTGGGATAGAATGTAACAAGCAGCCAAGCAAATCGTTAATGTAGATAAGGATCCGGAAGAGGAGCGGCCCAAGGATGGAACCAAGGTATCGCCCATTGCATAGTCTGACTACTTGAAAGTACACCATTAACATAGCAGCATTGATTTCTATCTCAAAGGTATCATCTAATACATGCAGTAACATTGTAATTTTCTGTGCAAGATCTTATGGTCAACAATATAAAAGGCCTATTTTTAAATCAACGAAGTCTGCAATGTTAATATCTCCTTTATCCATGTGCCGTTGTACCATGTCATTACGGATTTATGCAGAGCAGTTTCAGTCGACTGTTGGGGTCTAAAACCTGACTGATGCTCAGATAACATGTCATTTATCGTTAGGTACTCATATACTTAGGCCGTACAAACAAATATTTTCGAATATTTTAGAGATGACAGGTAGCACTGAGATAGGTCTGTTGTTATTACTCCGGCGCTGCTATGGCAGCGGCCGGAGTCTTAAAATGCAGTCTGTGTCTTTTTTTTTATTACTCTGGTGCTGCTATGGCAGCGGCCGGAGTCTTAAAATGCAGTCTGTGTCTTTTTTTTTATTACTCTGGTGCTGCTATGGCAGCGGCCGGAGTCTTGAAATGCAGTCTGTGTCTTTTTTTTATTTTTATTTTTTATTTTTTTGTTCTATCGGCGACAGAAGTTGATCAGATCAGACCTTTGCCGCTAACAATGTGGGTGTAGACGCTGTGATCGAGCGATAAAGCAGGATGCATGCACATTAAATGTTATAGATTTATTTAACACTGTTTACATCACATAAAATCATCACCGAATAATTACTACTATGGGAATGTGGAATGAGCACCGCGTGAGACTTCGAGGCACTATCGGTACTTTTTAACTACTTTCTAACCTTATGATTCTTGTAAAGACAGAATAACCAGTAGTTCTACTGGATATTATACATGTCTGCTAATATGGGGAAAACTGGGGGGAAAATCAACTTTGACGACAGAAACCCTCATTGAGCCAAGCGGAATATTTACATGATCCGGTAAGATTCTTACAAATCTTAGTTAAGCAGATGTTTTCAGTGTATACCAACTGAAATGCTGTACTCGTTTTCTGGTTGAAGAAATAAACTAAAGGGGACCTATTTGAAGAAGTATATTGACTTACATTGTGTTGTTGATTTTTACCCAATTGTAGTTAAATAACTGGCATGATTTACATCGATAGAGTATTTCGTCTTACCTTATAACATATAAGCATAAATTATTGCGGAACTTGAGAACATAATTATTGAAAATTACTTGAAAATACAAGAGTGCTTGTAGTCAGAGCGTAGTAAATGGAGCGAATGTAATCGGGAACGAACAACCGAAACAAACACTAGCTGGAAACCCAGTACTGTATTAAATTTGTAAACTCGAATATCCAGAACGGTATTTCAGAAAGTCGTTTCAGGCTTCGTAAATGTTCCAGACAAGATATATATTCTTGTGGGCCTTCCTGACACGTATTTCCCCACTGTACTTTTAATAGCTTTGCTTTTTTCAGAAACTCGTCCTAAATATCGTCCTAAATTATCCGATCCCACCTATAATTTGATTCATGGGCTCGGATAATCTGCTAGAAATTACGTCTATATATATATATATATTCTTTCAGGAAACTAATAACCAATCAAGAGAATTAGTATAAAGTTGGACTAAAAGCTAGCTAGCACCGCCATAGACTGGAACGAGACTTTTGAAAGGTCATCCGCTCGCATAGTGAAAGCCTTATTAATTTGCCAGGTCACGCAAAGTAACTGGAAGACGGAAGTCAGTCTTGCCTTGCATTCACACATTTTGTCGTTAGTTCACGTTCGTCGGGACAAATAGATTAAAAAAACACTAATTCAGCTTTCGAACAATGTCAAAGTTGATTTGAAAAAAAAAACCGGTCCGAATTAAAAGGGGAACTGAACTCTAAAATCAACCCAACGTCAAAAGACATTTTATTGTTCTGTGTTGCGCGTCTTTGAAGAATAAAAGAGTTTTCATGTTCGAATGTCCGCTGATAAATCTAGTTGTAGTTAGACGGAAAATACATAGAGTATAGTACCGTGGCAAATTATTTTTTTGGGCCCCAGTTCAGATCTATGAGCAACTTTACCATGAGGCCTTGCGCGCCCAATCCAAGATGGCGGACAAAGATGGCGGACTTGGGGAATGGAAATTGTTCTCGGGGTTGGTGCTAGTAAAATTTTGACAACTGCGTTGACGTAATTCAAGAAACCACGTGATGTTGCCAAAATAAAGGGGGGAGGAATGGGTCAGTAAGAAAAAATACGCAGTGGGTGGCGGCAACTTTCATTTTCGCGGAAGATTACGAATTCAGCACCGGCTTTTGCGCGGATCGTGGGATTTTCAGTATTCTTTAATACTATTAAACCTGGATTTTTCTAACCGCTGGAGTCGAATAAGGGTTTGAAAAATCTCGACAACTCTTGTTTCCTGAACAGTGCAATTCAGTTCAGACATTTTTGCGTAGTTTCCGGACATGTCATCAATCGAAAAGTTGAGAATTTTAAGTTTCCTAATTAAAAATTATACAAAAACATTAGGCTTTGTTTTTATAATTTTGTTGGTTGTGCGAAGCGATTATATATATCTCGGTATATACAGAGAGATGACAAGGGGATCTTCTCAAATATGAAAGGCAATAAATACCCCTAAGTGCTAATGTAAAATAAACAAATTTCCTTATGCAAGGCACAACGATCAACGCGCATTACTCTTTCGTGTTCGCCTTTCACGACTTTATGATTTACGCGAACTTGGCGAGACGTTTTCGCACGCTAAAAATTTTTTTTTTAGATTATTGCAAGTGCATTCTCCTGCATTTCTTAAGCTAGCTCTATTTAGTGCATTAATTAGCCATTCTGTGCACCTACCATTTTAAGTGTATATATGTAGGTCTTTGTTTGACAAACGTTAAAAAAAATAACAATAATCCACCCAACCTTTCATAAATAAATTTTAAGATTCCCCCTTCTAAAGCCTGTTAAAACAAATTGGAATCCCCTTAAAAATCACCTGCCCCCCTCCCCCTGTCAGGTATACATATTATGAATACAGCCTAAAGGAATAAAAAGAACCCTGTAATTCTTGGGTTCGAATTTTGTTCCAATTGTTTTATCGGAAAACCTAACACAAAATGTTTCAAGTGTTTAGAAGCAGTATGAATTAAGGTATGGCAAAAGGTTCACAGGCAAAACTTCCCAAAAAAATTGTTTTCGCATATTTAAAATGCTTTAGGTCTTAGCTGTATTATAGCAAAAAAATCCAAACTAAAATTCCTTTTTAACGCCCCGAAAAACCATGTTTTAATTTCCCGCGAAAAATGACGCGCGAAACATGATTGACAGACGCTGACATCTACGTGACAGCGGCACGCGAACAAACTAAAACAACAATCGTCTTTATAGTACGCTACGCTTCGTTTTCGTTTGTTTTTCTTGAATTGCATTCTATCTAAAATTATGTCGTCGAAACTTAATAGAGGCTATTCTTGGGTATCTTCGAAGAAAAAGAAGAAGTTGAAAACAGGTAAATTTAGGCCGACTAAGAAGGCAAGTTTGGCGTCGAGCGATAAAGGCTCGTGGTTCAAACAAAAACAATGGCCAAGCAAAGAAGATCTGTTGACTGAAACGAATGAGCCCGGGCCAAAAAGCATCACTTCTAGGAAGCTTCGGACTAGCAGTGATGAAGTTCACCCGCGAACTTCGAATTCCTTGACTGTAATTGAGTCGGGCATTAGATCAAGCTGCTGTTTGCCGGTTTTTACGGTTTTCTATGCTTGCAACCAAATTCTCTGCGAAGTGATCGCCCTGATACCTAGAAAAGGAGTCAGATATGTTTATCAATTATAAGGCAGTCAAGAGAAGGTAGATTCAGCATGATCTTTACCGCTCCAGAGTATAAAAATAATATGCAATATGAAGCCTGCGGTTTGTTTATGATGTTTAGCAAGAAGTTGCGCCGTTTGAATGAATATAACTTGTGTTCGACTTACCCAGAACTGTTTATCTCCTTTAGCATGATGGCTTTGATAATAGCATCATTTACAGTAACTTGCGGTTGGCCTTCATATTTATTTGACCTTGTGTTTTTCCCACGAGCTTTACGACCTCTGTGACCAGTCTCGAGTGTAAAATGAACCTCCTTGAAGATTACCGCGAAAGCTGTCACAGCAGATCATTCACAACTCCGCCTGTCCCGTCTGTCCCGCCTGTCAGCCTAATACTGTATTTCAATTGGCTGAATATAATAAGATTATCTTTGGAGGCGGGGCTTTTTACTCAACCGTGAAATGGTCAGAAAACTAAAATCCCTTGTTTCTCCGTTTGTGTTTTAATGCAAAAATACAACTTTGGCGTATCAAAACTCGAGAACGTTTTGTTCGATTAAATCCAAATTTTCGCGAGAGCCAAAAAAACCACAATTTCTGCAAAAGTGTGCCAGCGTTTTGCAAAATTTTGCTTCATTTCGTAATTATTATGTAGTTTGCGTTTTGCTAGCATGAAAAAACTTACTCCAACTTTACCTACGGATAATTCTTGTAATACGCAACGTATGAAAAATCGCTGACACAGTTTTTGGGACAATTTACCCGAGATTCGAAAACAAAGAATTTAGTTGTCATTCATTAAACATTTCCGGATTTGAAGTTACGATAGTGTGAGAGGTCGCTTTTTAAATAAAAAAATACATCATTGAGAGATTTTTTTAAATAGTAAATTTAAACATTCATGTTTATTCTTCAATCTTTGAGCTTTAAATTGATATATAGTATGTCTTTGTAGCGTAAATATTGACGCTACACGATTTTTTTTCCCAAGTTACCTCGTGAACCTTTTGCCATACCTTAAGGCTATACCAATTATTTGTAATTGTTGCCATTTACATAAAATTATATATATATTTTTATATATACTAGCACACTAGTTGTTATATAAAAGCTAGCTCAGAATTATGCTTGTACATGCATTTGTATTCGCTTATGAAACACTCACATTTACAATAATTTTTGGCTGTGTTTAAAGGTTTTTTCTACAATAAACAATTAAGCTTTAATAAATAATAGTGTTATCAGAGTATATAATTGATCATTATTATTTAACACAACTTTTAAATTTAAAATGCATGTAAATGTGTGCTCAGTATATTATAATATGATATATAAATGGGCAACATACATTAGATACATGCATGACTGGTCTACTACTGACACTTGAAAAATACTGTGTTTTAATAGTTAATATGTTTTCTGACAATTACAATATTACAATATTACAGCTAGGGTTTTTTATTTCTTTAATCCACCTAATTTACCTTTTACATGTACTTCAAATTCCAATATCACAACTAGAAAAGTTCAAAAGCTCCAAGGGGTAGCTTATTTATGAAGGAAGTCATGAGGTCATGACTACATCCTCTTGTTGGCTGGCACAAAATAATGGGTTCAAGCCTGTGTTGGTTAATAATTAAAGTAAGTACATCTTATTATATTTATTGTAATTAAATTGTTACTCAGTAAAGAAATATGAGACTTCAACTAAGGAAAGGGGTTGAACTGAAACAAATCAGCATACCTAGGAAGGGATAGGGTAGGGTTATGATTAAGTGCAATTGTTAAAATCACCCAAAATTACAATCAAAATACCCTTACTCTTTCTCTACCAGGTACAAATGTAACAATGTATACATAGTACATATATATGATTTTTTTAAATATAACTCTGCATAAAGTATTGGAAAAGTAAAAATATTTTATAAGAACTAAGGAGGGGGGGTGGGGGGGGGGGGGGGGGGGTGCTATACTTTTTAAAATTATATTAATTATATTTAATATACAAATTAAAAATAATATTTTCTTATGAAATTACGACAAAATGTTTATAAAATATACTGTGTTCCTTTTTCCTTACGTAAGGAAATTCGTTTTTTTAACATTCACTTTGTTTTACCACTTATAATTAGGGTATTTATTACCTTTCATATTTGAGAAGATCCTATTGATCCCTCTGAAGAGAATAATCGCTTTGCACAATCGGGAAAAGAATCATAAGTAATTAAAGATTACAATTAAAGGTCTTACAATTTTTAATAAGGAAACTTAAAATTCTCACCTTTCATCAACTTGCAGCTTTTCGAATATATGTCCGGAAACTACGCAAAAATGTCTCAAAGGTATAAACGCTTACGAGCAAGTACTGAATTGCACTTACTTTCATGATCAACGTTCAGGAAACAAGAGTTGTCGAGATTTTTCAAACCCTTATCCGGCTCCGGCGGTTAGAAAAATCCAGGTTTAATAATATTAAAGAATACTGAAAATCCCACGATCCCGCACTGCGTATTATTTCTTACTGACCCACTCCTGCCTTTATTATGGCAACATCACGTGGTTTCTTGAATTACGTCAACGCAGTTGTCAAAATTTTACTAGCACCAACCCGGAGAACAATTTCCTTTCCCCAAGTCCGCCATCTTTGTCCGCCATCTTGGATTGGGCGCGCAAGGCCTCATGGTAAAGTTGCTTATTGATCTGAACTGGGGCCAAAAAAAAAAATTTGCCCGTACCGGTCACCGTACTGCATTGATAACAATAGGACAACACAACTAAGTTTTTTTTTTATTATTATCATGATAATGGCGTTCCCCTAGGATAACACAGATAGCCCGACAATACAAAGACGGTACACACTGATACCACAGATATCCCGAAACAACTAAGCCGATAACACAATTTTTATTATTTTATTATTATGCTTTTCTGTTAATTAAATCGTGAAGCGCTGGTGCACTCATGTTCACTCGTGTTCTGACTCGTGTGGAGTTATATTTCAGATCCTACTAAAATTTGGATCCTAGTATTTGTGGGCTACCTGTGTAATCCTGGGTACCCTGGCTTATTACGTGACGGTTGCTCGTGTTTATTCGTGTTCTACTTGCGTGCACTCGTGTTCACTCGTGTTCTACTTGTGTTGTTCACAACGTCTAAACAAACATGTATTCTTAAGATATAAGTTCTGCTATTATATTTGTCTGTGTTGCGCGTCTGAAGAGAAAATTAGTTTTCAAGTTCGATTCTCCGCTGATCAATTTAGATTGTGTGGCGGCTCAATTCAAAGCAAATTTTCCCATATCGACCTCCAACACAAAGAAAACACAATGGTTCGCAATTAGGAGCCGTTAGTCCAGTAAAAAATAGACTTGAGCCGTCTGAGCGGACGCTGTGAGAAAGGTTTCAGATTTTCTCTTCATAGACGTGTAACAGAGAAAAAATAAACAGCACAATTTATATATTTCGAATACATCTTTGCATAGACATTGAGTTGATTTTAGGCTTTAGTTCTCATTTAAGGCGCGTGCAGCTTCTTGTTACTCTGGCGCTGCTTCGTGATGCGACTGTGCGTGCATACTTTCGCATCTGATAGTCCAATCCAATTTGTCTTGAGTGATTGTACATGTGTACTATAAACAGTAATCTGGCTATGTGCATACTAATAATGATGTGAATACAGGTAGCCCGAAAATACTTTACTGAAAACACAGGTAACCCGACACAACTGAGCCAAGCTTAGGATAATACTGGTAACCCGAAAATACAAAAAGCGGGTACCCCACTGATAACACAGGTAACCCGAAACAAGTAAGACGAGAAAACAATTAAATGTTTATTATTATTATTATTATTATAATGTTTTAATAATTATGAACCGCTGTGCACTCATGTGGAGTTTTAGATCAGATCATCATAGTATTTGGATCCTAGTAGTTTTTAGCTTGCTGTGTTATACTAGGGTGCCCTAGTTTACTTGAAGTCGCTCGTCTTCACTCGTGTTCTGACACATGTGGATTTTAGGTCAGATCGACACCTGTGCGTGTGTACTTTTGCATCTGATTGTGCGTTCATAAAGTGCCAAACACGCAGGTGAATGGGTAAGCTAAGAACAGTTAACCCGAAACAACTAAGATGATAACACAATTTTTATTATTGATTTTTTTACTATAATTTTTTGTTAATTAAATTATGATTCGCTAGTGCACTCGGGTTCTGACTCGTGTGGAGTTTTAGATCATGCAGTTCGTCAGCATTTGTATCCTAGTATTTTTGGGCTATCTGTGCATGTTATCCAAGAGTATCCTGGCTTACTTAACCTCGCTTGTGTTCACTCATGTGCTACTTGTGTTCGTGTTGTACTTGTGTTTACTCGAGTTCTACTGAACTCCTGGAGTTTTAGATCAGATCGACTGTCTCTGCCTACTTTCGCATCTAATTGTGCGTTCGTAATGTGCCAAACACGCACTGAGGTGTATGAGAGCATCCGCGTTGCAAATGATACGCCGGAGTTCAAGCTGCGTGCAGCTTCTTGTTATTATTATTTTTGTTCTATCAACGACAGAAGTTGATCAGTTCAGACCTTTGCAACTAACAATGTGGGTCGGAGACGCTGTGATCGAGCGATAAAGCAGGAGGCATGCGCATTAAACGTTATAGATTTATTTAACGCTGTTTACATCACATAATATCATCACCGTATAATTACCACTGTGGGAATGTGAAATGAGCAACACGTAAGACTTCGAGGCGCTACAGTTCTTTTTAACTACTTTTTCATCTTCTCATTCTTGTAAAAGAACTGTTATAGACCTAAAAATACACGAACAACGTAATACATTAGATCTGCGCTGTCTGGACAGATATAAAAACGTAGGCGAAATACAATCTCAACTTAAGTGTTGCTAAACACGTTTAGATATAAAAGGTATCGCATTATCATCTCAGGGTAGATTTCGTCAGGCGCGCTCAGATAACAAAGGTCAAAGCTCTCAGACAAGACGAGACAAGGATATATCGATTTCTACGAGTCATTGTCAGAAATCTATTCCCGGCCGTAAAATTAGGCAATACCACCGTCTGTCAATGGGTAACTGAACTGTCAGGTCAACTACACAGCTAAGGCATGTTTTACAACAGAATAGCTAGCTATAGAGCGTCTTTCTACTGGATTGAGAGACATTAATATACTGTTACAATGTCTGTTAATATGGGGAAAACTGAAGAAACCCTCATTGCATTGAGTTTGATAACTAGCCTGAAATACAGCCGCCTTCTCAGCTCGTTTCAGGGTCCTTGATTTTTCAAATGGCTCAACTCGTCGCGAGCGCGAGTAAACTTGTGAAATCATCGCCATCACGCCGCGTATACAGTCAAGTCTGTTTGTCTCGGAAAGTATTTATTTTAGTTTATACCTCTTCCCTAATTGCACTGATGAAGGACTCGAAACCCTAAACGTCCCAGCAGCTTGTGTTACAGCTGATAAACGGAGGAAATGGCTCTATAAACGAAATCAAAGCGGACGAGTTTCGTGTTGTTTAGCTTTGCGGCCGAAGTCCATCATTGTCTGTGCCGTTCGGCGGGGAAGAAGAGTGTTCGTTGGGATTACTTTCAACAAAGTACACTGTATTTCAACTCTGGTAAGTTTGGAGCGATTGAAAAATAAGGATGATTTTCAAAACTGGTGGCTTAAAGTCAACTGCATATCTAGTACTTCGGCGAACGGGAAGCAAAGTGATTGCGTTCATGTGTGGGATACCTGTGCTTTCCCAGGCGAAAGAAATCGAGATTCGTGTCCTCATGTCCTCTTTTCGGAATAAATTATCTCGGCCGGGGAACTGGTAAATACATGATGCGCGCGCACGACTTTACAGGCAGGTGCTCTGCGTCTCGCCATTGGCATTGCGTTTGGTTTTCGCTCGCTGGTGGTTTTGTTTTGCTGTGTATGTTGCCTTGTTGTTTTCAAAAAATCAAATGCGATGTTTATAAAGTTTGCAAGTACGATTTATCAAAGCCCGAGGAAAGTGTGTGTTACCTCTGGAGCATTCGAGAAAGTCTGATGTCCAAACTATATATCAAGTCAAACATGGTCTGTTCTGCACCTTGAAGACGAAGTTGAAAATCAACTCGGCCATAATTTGTGCTGAACCAGAGTGCATTCTGTTGGCTCGCTCGCTGTATTGGATTCTGCTTTTCGTTGTACATACAAGTACCAAAACTACAAACAGTAAGATACTATAAATCATGCCTGACTGAAGAGAAACTAGGTCTGAGTTTTCTAGACACCCTTTGGTTGTGCGAGTTGTGACACTACAATCAGTGACACATGCATGTGTGCATCTTGGTTATACAAATTAACACTACATTAAGGCAAAGAGTTCTATAACAACATTTGGATATGCCAAGGAACTTGAATATCAGCACAGTACAAGGTGAGGGAAATTCAAAGTACTGAGTTCATTGCTGTGTTCCCAAATCAATTAATCTGCACTGAATTTCTAACGGGACCTGAAACAACCATAAGAGGCTGATCAAAGCCAGGACCCGGCTCAGTACCAACATTGATCATAAATTATACTGCAACTAACAATCAGGACACTCAGTATTCTGCAGCCAACCTTGTTCTCATTTTAAAAATAGTTTGAATACTCCGAAGGAACTGGGCACATGCATATAGTTTATGTTCTACACTGGAGTTTACTTAGTATTACGAATGCTAGGAACTAGAATGCAGTTTATACACATCTGAATAGCCGTAGCTAGCAATAAGGGTTGATTGTGTTCTACACTAATTCCAATTATTGCTTTACACTGTATACCACACAGCAAAATCTGCTACAAATGCTCAAATGAATGATAACCATATAAAACACACATGTACTTATATAGCCACATAAGCATCGTATCCAATGATAATTACACAAAGATAATTACAGTTTTATACCCAGATGCATCCCCTTGTACATTAACTTATAAGTCAGGGCATTCAAAATTTGCACATTAGTTAAAAACAAATATTTTTGATCAGGATTATTTACACCGACAGTCTACATGCATTATTGCAGCAATCAATTTCAGTCTTTTGGGTTACCACAGAAGCCCAGTCCTTTCTCTTAAAAAAAACATGTCGAACGCACTATGATAATCTAAGATTACTTCTAGTATAACTTATAATATGGGATAAATTAAACATTGAGACAATCAATCATCTATTAGTACTCGGAACCTGTAGTACAACAGAACAGCAGACTGTAAATTGTAGATGTGTGTTACATGAGTAGTGTTTACAGTAAAAGGTCAACTCCTTTAATTTACATACGAGAAAAACATCTCTAATTTACATATGATGAAAAACAAAAATATTAAATTACATACATATACTAGGGGAGCAGAGACTGATAACTCCCCTACCCCACCCCTAATAAATAATAGGAGTAGAGTACCGCTGTAACAGGAGATTTGGTCCGGCCAGGAGATTCGGTCCGGGCGGACCGATTTTCCTAGGATTTTTGGTCCGGCCTAGGATTTTTGGTCCGGGTGCGTTGAATTCCAGGATTTTCGGTCCTACCCCATAAATGTCAGGATTTTCGGTCCGCCCGGACCGAAAATACTAGGAGTTTTGGTCCGACCAAGAAACAAAGTTGATGGCTCAAGAATAGGAGTTCATGTATCTACCTAAAACCAATAAACAATATCCTTGGGGCAACAAACATGAACAGTCAATCAAAATATGTGACGTCATAGATCACGTGACCCGGTAGAAGATCTCCATGCCATTTGGCCCTGTAACCATCAAACTTGCAAGCAATAACACTTAAGGTGCAACAAACATGAACAGTCAATCAAAATATGTGACGTCATATATCACGTGACCTGAAAAAAAAACGTGAATATCTCCATGGCATTTGGCCCTGTAACCATCAAACTTGCCAACAATAACACTTAATGTGCAACAAACATGAACAGTAAATCAAAATATGTGACGTCATAAATCACGTGACCTGGAAGAAAAACGTGAATATCTCCATGGCATTTGACCCTGTAACCATCAAACTTGCAAACAATAACAACTGAGGTGCTTTCAGCTTTACTATAGTCCTTGGACTTCTCGCTTCTATTTATTATTATTTGGCTGTTTAGATCTTCATACAGATCCAACGTTCAACAAGCAGGATATTCGTCCACGGTTTTTGCTTATTCGCGAGTTATTGAAACTATGTGGCTTTGCGAGAAGCCTGTGTTACACTAGGTAATGTTTCGTGCAACTTGTGTCGCAATTTTGTTGCGTGAGAAAATAGATGCGTTGCCGTTCCACAACTAGGGGTGTTATATTAGGCAACCACCCCCCCTCCCCCCCCCTCCCCTCCCCCACCCGGGTCCATATCATCTATACTGCTGCTGCGGCGTTTTCTGAAGTTGGGTTATTTTTAGATTATTGTTCCAGCCAACTGGTGGATTGCAACAGTGGTCGAACAAAGGAGGCCTCATTAGCTGCTTTTGTTATGATCACGTGATCTATGAAATGCTATATTTTGATTGTCAAGTCATGTTTCTTTCCAAGTTTGATGGCCATGGGGGAAAATGCCTTCAGTTGGAGGTATTCAAGTTTTTCTTCCAGATCACGTGAATGACGTCACATATTTTGACAGACGAGTCGCAAGTGTTATTCTTTGCAAGTTTGGTAGACAAAGGGCCAAATACCTTGAAGATCTTCTACCGGGTTACGTGATGTATGACGTCACGTATTTTGATTGACGTGTCATGTTTGTTGCCCCTCAAGTGTTAATGTTTACAAGCTTGCTTGCCAAAGGGCCAAATGCCTTGGAGATATTCGCGTTTTTCTACCGGGTCACGTGATGTATGACGTCACGTATTTTGATTGACGTGTCATGTTTGTTGCCCCTAAAGTGTTAATGTTTACAAGTTTGCTTGCCAAAGGGCCAAATGCCTTGGAGATATTCGCGTTTTTCTACCGGGTCACGTGATGTATGACGTCACGTATTTTGATTGACGTGTCATGTTTGTTGCCCCTCAAGTGTTAATGTTTACAAGTTTGCTTGCCAAAGGGCCAAATGCCTTGGAGATATTCGCGTGTTTCTACCTGGTCACGTGATGTATGACGTCACGTATTTTGATTGACGTGTCATGTTTGTTGCCCCTCAAGTGTTAATGTTTACAAGTTTGCTTGCCAAAGGGCGAATGCCTTGGAGATATTCGCGTTTTTCTACCGGGTCACGTGGTAGGAACTAAAATACTGGGGAAATGGTAGGACCGAAAATCCTAGGGTAGGACCTAAATTCCTAGGCAATAAAATCCCGAAATCAGGCGCAATTTCAGGAGATTCAGTCCGGCCGGACCTGTTTTCCTAGCAATTTTGGTCCGGTAGGAACAAAATCAGGTAGGACCGAAAATCCTGTTACACCACCTCTCCCCTGTGACCACGCCCTATAATGGAATGTATGGAATGTAAAGAATGCAGAACATTAAAATAAAAATATTGCGTGAGAAGACAAGGCGCGGGTGATGATTATGTGTATACAGCCCGAGTTAAGGCTGCACCCAGCCTCTTGTTGAGAATTGTATGGCACTGTTCTACCCGCTACAATCCGTAGATTCTCCGATACCGGAAGTGAGTTATCACTTAAATTATGAATCGCTAGTGTACTCGTGTTCTGACTCGTGTTGAGATTTAGAACAGTTTTGTGGGTATTGCCACCGCCGCACCTTCTACGTCGTTTCTCGAGTGCTGGTTTGTTAAGTCTCATGGAGGAATCTGAACCCGGTTGAAGACTAAAGAGTCTATTAATGGGGTCTTGATTTATGAGAGACAATAGTGGGATCTAAAAGATCCTAGCAAGGTTTTGCTGATTTATTGCAGTGTTCTTAAAAGAACCGTTTACAGTGCTAAGTAGCAAGACCGGTTTCGGAAACTTATATTGGCTTCCCTCATCAGTTGCGTGTAGCATATTCAGGTTGCTCATGTGGTTGAGAGCAAGTTTGACTGTAAAGAGCATATGGGATCCGTTTATATAGACCAGGAGTAGCCTTGCGTAATATCTGATTGGATCGTCAACAAAGGCTTAGAAATCTAAACCAATGAGTGAACTGTCGTTATTGTTCGAACATTACGATCTGAAAAGCGTTAGACGCGTCTGCATTGTTTGAGTTTATGTAAATGTAAACATGATCAAAACAATGAGCGCGGCAGTTTTCAAAGATCGAACTGAGATTCGAATTTGAAACGATCCAGTAATGGCGATCGTGGAGTAGAAGTTTCAATAAAAAAACTATATGTACTCCGTTCAGATAAGCCAGCGTGTATAGGGCCTTGTAGACTGAAAAGTCCGTTGGCTGGGTCGAACTGTAGAGAATAGCTTACGGGGGCGGTGCGATTTTATAAGTCAAAGTTTTGTGGGTATTGCCACCGCCGCACCTTCTACATCGTTTCTCGAGTGCTGGTTTGTTAAGTCTCATGGAGGAATCTGAACCCGGTTGAAGACTAAAGAGTCTATTAATGGGGTCTTGATTTATGAGAGACAATAGTGGGATCTAAAAGATCCTAGCAAGGTTTTGCTGATTTATTGCAGTGTTCTGAAAAGAACCGTTTACAGTGCCTTATTTGACCTCGATCGTGTTAACTCATGTTCTACTTGTGTTCATTCGTATTCACTCGTGTGGAGTTTTAGATCAGATCGACTGTCTGTGCGTACTTTCGCATCTGATTGTGCGTTCGTAATGTGCCAAACACGCAGGTGTATGGGAGCATCCGCGTTGCAAAAAATACGCCGGAGTTCAAGCTGCGTGCAGCTTCTTGTTATTATTTTTTTCTTCTGTCAACGACAGAAGTTGATCAGTTCAGGCCTTTGCCGCTAACAATGTGGGTCGGAGACGCTGTGATCGAGCGATAAAGCAGGAGGCATGCGCATTAAACGTTATAGATCTATTTAACACTGTTTACATTACATAAAATCATCACCGAATAATTACCACTACGGGAATGTGGAATGAGCAACGTGCGAGACTTCGAGGCGCTATCGGTAATTTTAACTACTTTCCAACCTTATAATTCTTGTAAAGGAACTTTATTGACCATAAAAATACCTGAACAACGTAATACATTCGATCAGCGCTGTCTGGACAGATCCAATGTACATTTAGAAACGTAAGCGAAGTACAATATCAACGGGTATCGAATTGTAATCAAAGGTTAGATTTCGTCAGGCGCGCTCAGATAAGAAAGTTCAAAGCTCTCAGACTAGGCGAGACAAGGAGATATCAATTTCAATGAGTCATTGTCAGAAATATATTCCATCGTGGGCAATTATGCAATACAACCTAAATTTGGGTCAGGTCTTGTACAGCTAAGGCATGTTTTACGACAGAATAACCAGAGTCTTTCTACTGGATTGAGAGCTCGAGACATACATGTCTGCTAATATGGGGAAAACTGAAACAAAAAATGAACTTTGACGGCAGAAACCCTCATTGAGCCAAGTGGAATATTTACATGATCCGCTAAGATTTTTACAAATCTTAGTTAAGCAGATGTTTTCAGTGTATGCCAACTGAAATGCTGTGCTCGTTTTCTGGTTACGGCTCAGTGGGGAAACTACACGAACAAGAAGCATGAACTGCCAGCAAGGAGAGAGGAAAAAGTACTTGAAATGCACAGCGCTAGCTGAAGTAGGGAATATATATATATAATATCTGAGACTATGAAGAGGATCAAAATTCAAGTTTTGTAGCTTGAGACTGTCTTCTGCCGTGACTCGTGAGAGAAATTGGAAAAGATCTAGCTGTTTCATTCAGACACTGGCAAATTTATTGAAAGCTACGGGCTTACTTTATGGGATTATTATTCATTGTGGAATGCATGAAAGGAAACAGGTTAGCTGAAAGTTAAGTTCGAGGTAGGCTTCGACTTTCATTCCGATTCAGTGCATATGTGCACGAAGGTGGGATGCTGTCAACAACACTACCAAAAGATCCAAAACGAAAGATTCAGTTACGTAAGTACTGTAAGTAAACTCTTTTTGATTTGAGTAAATTTCCTCTCAGTTTGTCTGTTAATGTACTTTTTCGTCTAATTGTCGCTTTATTTAACATCTTTGTGATTTAGAGTATGCGTGCCTCAGAATAAATTATTTGAAAGGTCAACTGAACTCTTGTGTTGATAAGCGCAAATGTTTTTGTAAAACAGTCTGTGAATTTGAGAAGCGGCCTTAGAAGAGCTTTCTCATTAGGAATTACAATTTTTTTCTTGCTATGAAATTTATGTTTCATTTCACATTTATTCATACAGTTTTCGCCGGACATTTCCCCGAGTTTTTGATCTATTTTCAATGAAATTCAAAGTCTGAATATGTCATTGTATTGCATTTATACACTTGAATTGCCAGTATTCTGTTGTTCAAATCCTGCGTTATCATAGTCATGTCATAAAAGCAATTAATAGACCAGACGTTTTTATAACGTTCTCACTGGCGAATTAAAGCACGACTTGGGATGTTGGGAGCTCGAAATGCGTCTTCGGCTTATGATTTTCAAGCATTTCTCTCAGCAACTAGTTATCGTCCTAAATTATGACTGATTGTGCGTGTGTTCTAACAGTGATCTGACTGTTTGCATACCAATAGCGATGTAAACACAGGTAGCCCGAAAATTCAAAGTGAAAACACAGGTGACCCAACACAATGCACAACTGAGCCAAGCTAGGATAACACAGGTAGCCCGGATATATAAAGAGAGGGTACCGCACTGGTAACACAGGTAATCCGAAATAACTAAGTGCAACACAGGTAGAACCAAAATACATAGTGAGGACAGGCAACCCGAAACTGCTACGACCGATAAAACATTTTTTTTTATAATATATTTGTTGTTAATTAAATTAATTGATCGACAGTTAAAGCAGGAGGCATGCATATGCGTAACACAACGATACGCACAACGTTCGTACAGCGTTTAAAGGCACAACATTCGAACAGTGACGTCATTCGAAATCGTAAGTAAACTCTTTTTGATTTCAATTCCTCTCAATGTGTCTGTTAATGTACTTTTTGTTCTAATTATTGCTATATTTAATTTTAAGATCTCTGTGATTTAGAGAACCTGGATAAATTATTTTAAAGGTCAATTAACTAACTGACATTGAATTCCAAACCGTTTGTGTTTATAAGCTAAAGTGGTTTCGTCTAACAGTCTGTGAGTTTGAGAAGCCGGAAAAGGAATTTCTCATTAGGAATTACACGTTTTTTATGACTAAGAAATTGATGTTTTTCATTCACACATCATTTATTGACATAGTTTTAGCTGGACATTTTCCGGCAAAGAACAATAGAATTGTGAATAAGTCCTTGGATTGAATTTATTGCAGTGAATTACAATTGAATTGCCAATATTCTGTTGTTCAAATCCACTGATTGTGCGTGTGTACTAACAGTGATCTGGCTGTGTGCATACTAATAGCGATGTGAACGCTCCACGTTGTATGAAATGACTTTGATATTTAGAAGCTAATCAACGTACCCATGACTGTCTTTATCTCCTGTGTGTTCAGGGTCTTGTTAAACACCATCAAGTTCCGCATGTGACCGTGGAAGGTATGTGTTGTTGGCCAGTCTCCCTTCCTTACTCCCAGTTGGTAGTGAGAATGAGCCGCTGTCATTATAGTAGTTGAGAGCCCTCCCGTGCCATTTGTTGTCTGTCTGTGTGTCCCGTTCAAATATATGTTGACAGCATTCCCTGTTTTGTTCCAAGTTACTGTAACGTGTGTCCACACTTTGAATGGAATCCTAAAAGTTGAATTGAAATGCACATCGGTGAACAATTAAACCCTACGATCAAATGTTGACTTATCAGAGTATTTGCATATTCATAAGGTAGAGCTATATTATTGCCACCCAAAACCGTTTTTCGATACGACGTCCGTCATAACTTGAGACCGGTTCTCTTTATTCAGCGGAAGTGATGCCATACGTGCAGCACGACAACTGGCGTGGCTATTGTTTGATGCACACTAATTCGCGCGAACTTCGCAAGGATAAATATAACTTTCTTCTTGTGCACGATAAGAAGATTTAGTAGAAATATGCCTCCTGGCCAAGGCGTTATGTTGTGCAGGCGAGCGTTGCGCGTATGACGTCACTTCCGCTGAATGAAGGTAACGACCTCCAGTAATGGCTCACAGGAATTTACCAGTAAACTCTCCTAAAATGTTGTGGTTTAACTTGCTCATTTGGGAATATTTTTTAGTAATTCTTATATTCTTAACACTGATTGACCTACTGACACTAAAGAAATGGCAAATCGTAGTGGCACTTTAAGGATTTGATACAACAAAATTATATAGGAGTGACATGCAATGGTTATTTTTAGGTATGTCTCTAATTTCAGGATGACGTAATTGAATTGTCTCAAAGAATATGTATTATAAAGGAATTATACATAACAACCTTCTTCTCACCAAAGAGATTCGGTTACAACAAGATTCGATCTATCTTCATTCTTGAGCCTGAAAAGCACAGAATGGGACATTCTCTCAAACTGCAATGTAAATATCTGTTTATGAATGAACCAATCACTGTAGATATTGGTAATGGGGAAGCTCTGGTTGGCAGGTTTCACCCACAAGGCGATGGTAAACCCTTCAGTGTTAAACGGCACGGCTGGCACGTCAGCGTAGCTACCATGTCCACCAAGATACAGTGCGATCCTACCATGCACCTCTTCATAATGGGAGCCTGTTTGGTTGCCTTGTAACCTGAAAGAAGATAAATCATATATATCAATGTGAGGTATTAATATCAGGCTCGTTAGACGCTGGAGGAACGGAACTCCAAAGTGAAAGGGCCAGGGTGTGGATAGAGCACTGGACTAGTCACGAAACCGAAGGGACTACCGTCAGTATATAGTAATAGGCTCTATAGTCGTATACCAACTATCTCACTGTCACTCTAGTACTCACACACGCTCTAGTCGTGTACCAACTATCTCACTGTAACTCTAGTACTCACACACGCTCTAGTCGTGTACCAACTATCTCACTGTCACTCAGTCTAGTACTCACACACGCTCTAGTCGTGTACCAACTATCTTACTGTCACTCTAGTACTCACACACGCTCTAGTCGTGTACCAACTATCTCACTGTCACTCTAGTACTCACACACGCTCTAGTCGTGTACCAACTATCTTACTGTCACTCTAGTACTCACACACGCTCTAGTCGTGTACCAACTAACTCACTGCCACTCTAGTACTCACACACGCTCTAGTCGTGTACCAACTATCTCACTGTCACTCTTGTACTCACACACGCTCTAGTCGTGTACCAACTATGTCACTCACTATCACTCTATTACTCGCACACGCTCCAGTCGTGTATCGATACCAACCATCGCACTGTCACTCTAGTACTCACACACGCTCTAGTCGTGTATCAACTATCTCACTGTCACTCTTGTACTCACACACGCTCCAGTCGTGTATCAACTATCTCACTGTCATTCTAGTACTCACACAAGTATACAGGCTCTAGTTGTCGGTATCAATTATGTCACTGTCACTCAAGTACTCACTGCCACTCTAATACTCACACTATGTCTAAATCAGTACTGTCCATTGGCCAGTGAACTCCGAAGTTAGGTAACGCGGTTTCTAGGAACAGTAAATATAGTTAGGATTAATCTCGTACACAGATCTCATTTATGTTATCCCTTGCACAACTTGTAACCCTGAGGTGGTCCGTTCCAGGAGAAATATTGGTTAAATATAACGGTACTGCATTTTTCTCAAAAATCCTGATTTTACAACGACAGCAACCCGAGCGGGGCAGACTTCACCATTTGCAACCTGGAATGCTATTGGTTACCCAAACAATAGCCTACCCCTAAAACAATACAAACCCTAACCCTAAAACAATGGGATTCTTTATCAGTGAATTCCAATAGGATACGACCTACAGAGCAGTGAAGTCTAACCGACCCGAGCTCCCTTCCTGCTCTAACTCGTTACTCTCGACTCGTGCCCAGGTCCCCGGGTTAACAATTGGGAGTAATGCCTCCAACATTCTCCTCGACCCCTTAAGAGCGGATCCGGGATCTCGCTCTTATGTGCAGCGTCAATGTTCAAGATGCACACCCTAACTATGGACCTAATGTAGCTGTGTCTCTTAACCTTCACTTGGATGACACAGACTCGTCCATCTTGGTCTGCATGGCAACACCCTCTCGACACGTCCCGTCACTAAGACGACGACATCGACCTTCAGATTACAAGGGTACCCATCAGCCACTTTCGGCTAAATATCTGTTCGGATGAAAACGGTTGTCTCTATACGATTCTGTAATTGGAAAACGTAGGCTAAAATTTTCGAAATTTTCTTACATATGCGAGTACAGATATTTTATGTTACAATTTTCGGAACATCCGCGGAATAAAGAAAAAAATGAATATGCTCGCCTAACATTTTCGTAAAAATCGGTAAATTTCTACGCTTTTCGATAACGCGAATATCGCAAAACATCAAAACATTTTCAGGTCACATGTTAGTGAATGCGGACTATTTCGAAACACCTGGATAACACCTGATATTTTCGGATGCAGTTTTCCCCCCTGTCAGATTCGACAACAAATTTACAGTCCCTAGAAGTTTCGGTGTAATCAGTGAAAGCTAAGATTCTGAGAAAAAGTTTGCCTCAAATTTTCTGTCAATGATCGACAAAATGTCAGAATCTTATGTTTCCTTCAAAAACTCATGAATAATTAATGAGCATTTTGTCCAATCAGATGAAGCAAATCAGTCACGTGCATGCTCCTTTATACCTGATAAAATCTCATCATTCTAAAAGGCCCGCGGAGGGATTTGAATTCTGTCCCAGAGGGAAACGGGGTTAATGAGTGAGACAATGGAATTTCTATTGATGTTTCAGCTTTCTCACTGAATTGCTAATTAGGATGAACGTTTTATATAAAGAATTTTAATGAACATGAAATTTTATATAAAGTTTCATCCTAATTAAGAATTCACTGATAAAGACCCAAATATAGCAAAAAGTACACGGAACATAAGGTACCTAGATAATAAATTTTGCACTAAATTTACTAATATCAGCAGACTACCGAAATACACAGATAATATTTTTAAAATGAAGTTATCCAACTACCATTACTTGTTTGCCGAGCCACTGTTTAGTTCCAATTATTAAACCAAACTCAAAGCCGTAAAATTATAAAAACGTGCATTAAACTATCTCACTGTAACTCTAGTACTCACACACGCTCTAGTCGTGTACCAACTATCTCACTGTCACTCAGTCTAGTACTCACACACGCTCTAGTACTAGTCACATCGCTTTCCAAGTCTTGAACTTTATCGAGGTAAACCACGACATCAAATCCTTCAAGTGCAGATTCTTCTTGCATTGCGAAGCGCCGCTTCAAACAACATAGTATGGTAATTTATTCATGTCATTCCCTTGAGATGTTCGTAATTGCAGGCGGTGATTACTCGAATATTTTGCATGGCGTTGTGAATACAAAGGTTCAATGGTTCATTAAGTAACCATTCCCTTGAGATGTGCGTCTTTCTTTCATTGCATTCTTAAAGCGTTTTTGAAGCCGTTTAAAACACTCACAGCACGTGTTTTATCAAGTCTAAAAATTCTCGGGCTTCGCCCTAGAATTTTTAAACTTGATAAAACACTGCTGTTCGTGTTTTAAACAGTACGTCAAGGCCTCTAACACACCTAAGAATTTCGGAATGACAATGAAAGCGCCCTAAAATGTTCGAGACTGTCTAAGTTCCACTAGGTTTACCTAAAAAAAAATTATCAGCGCAGTTTGAAATTCATTTAGTTAGTGTTAAAAGTGCTTTAGAAGTAATATATTAGCATGTTAAAGCATTTTAGCGAAAACTCTCGCTGGGTGCCCCTGAGATGATCACGTACTTCGACCCACTTCTTCCTTGTATTTAGTGTTGCCAGGAACTCGCTCTTCCATCGTCTCCAAAAGGTATTCACTAAGTTCTGTACTGGCCTCCTGCTTGTCCTCCCTCAGCTCACGACCTGTAAATGTGGTATTAGTACCAAGTGAACTTGGGCCATGCTCATCATTTTCAGCTTTGAACTTCCTTACGTACCCCTTGTCTATCCCGGTTCGCCTGCATCATCTCCTTATACCTTTCTGCTACATGTGGGCGTTTCTTAAGGTGTCTTTCAAGGGACAAGATTCTATCCTCTGTCACTCTCCGATTACTCTGTAGAGGTGGCACTTCGTCGCAGTCCATGGGATAGAAACTTCATTGCGATTTTCCACATATCGCGGCGCCTTAATTCTTTAGCCTTCTGACCTTTTAAGGTCTCGATAAAGGTTCAAAATGGAAACGTTTCGAAAATATGTTTTTTTCGCAAATTCTAAATCTAAAAGCCTTAATTATAATCTAGCATCTAAAAACTGGGAATCTACATACGCACGTATTTATAAAACGGCTATAGAACCATACCTTAGATGTTTCCAATATAAAATACTTAACAACTGTCTGTACTTAATAATGTGTTATATATAGGTTTAAGTTAGTTGACTCGCCAAGATGCTCTTTTTGTAGTGCAACTTTGCCCATGGGTTTTGCAGCTGCAGGGTTCTTAGTTGTTCCACAGACCACGTGTGAGGTGTTTGCTGATGCTGGCTCTGTTGAGACTGCTGTTCGTCTGTCACGTAGTGGAGTTTACTATTTTGTATTTTTTCTCGCCTAGGTCTGGTCTTCCCCCAGCTGAGGCAGTTTCGAATTCGTCTTCACTTTCACGTTGTAGCAGCTCTTTCCTAGCGGCTTCATGCTGTGCTTTATGCCTCAAGCCGTGCCTTTTTTGCCTCCACTTGAGCCTCTAACTCAGCTTTTTCCCTTAGCTGTTGTACCCTCATCTTGGTGAGTTCGGCTTCTCTTGTGGCTTCTCTGAATTTCGCTTCAGATGATAAGCTTGACTTCGCTTTTGGTGTCCCTTCATGATTACGGAGGTCAATTTAACCAGCAATGCCGGTTCTGAAGTCTTCACTGTCTTCCTTCACGACACTGATAAACCTATTCTCGGACCCAGACCCCTCCAGTCTCTCTTCCAAATGGTTCAAAACTTCAGCCTCGAGCTCTTCGACTGTCTCTTGGGTTTCTAACAACCACGTGACTCGTCACTCGTCTTCCTTGGACTGACTAAAAATTAGACTGATCAAACGGCGGCTCTTTCGCTTTCTCATCAAATTCTTGACAATATTTACTTTCTTCGTTTCTTCGTTTCTCTTCAATGCTGTCCTTTTATTTTGGACTACGTAAATAAACTCTGCATTTCTAATGGGACCTGAAACAACCATAGGGGCTGATCAAAGTCAGGACTAGGCTAAACCACAGATCGAATTGGAATTTAGCGTGTCGATGCTGTTTCTTTACAATATCGATTGCCCGGTTCCTAGTCTTTAAGGTACGGCGGGGGGTTTCTTTTTCGAGTTTGGGCATCTATTGGCGGTCCTGAGGTCGACTTTTCCGTTTCACTTTCTATTTCTAGCGAAATCCGAAACACTGAATCCGGCTCGAAAGACCACTTTATGCGTACTGCAACAACTCGTACCGCGGTTTTCTAACTCGATATTTTTCTCAACAATCCTGTCGACAACACCTCTGCCGTCTTCCTCCGGCGTAGCTCTCGACTCGTGCCCAGGTCCCCGGGTTAACAATTGTGAGTAATGCCTGGAGCTTTTTGGCTCCAACGTATAATAATAAACACTTAATGACTGGCCCCGAGGGAAACAGTGAGTTTTGTTTCCCCGAGTCCGTCTCGGGGAACATCGAGGATCGATGGGAAACAAAACTCACTGATTCCCGAGCGGCAGTCATTAAGTGATTTGCATGTTACATGTAGACATTTGTTTTACTTGAGGCAAAGTTGTGCATAAATACATGACCTACATGATGCGAGCGAGGTTTGTCGTCTTCTCTTTGGGAAGCTGCCAGCATCACTACGAAACTTTCAGTATCGTTTTGTCTTTCATCCTTTTTTAGCTACCAATTTCTCACTCTCGCGCTCGATAAAGATGTAAATTGTTTATTTGGAGCTGGTTCCATTTTGAACGCTTTCTTTCGAAGAAAAATGGTCAGCTTTTGATGAAGATCTAGACATTTTGGTAAACAAATATTTCCCGCCTTTAGCTAGTGGCAGTGACGCGCGCAACACATCACACTATCCTCTCTCACGATGTGATCACGTGGCGGGCAACAATTGATGAATTGTTGCCCGCGCGGGAAACATTGGATATTTATGACTGCCACGTGAGCCTGAATCAGCCAATGAGAGCGTGCGTTGTGTCTGGAAAACTTATGGCTATGTAACAATAATTATTATTCCCCAAACCGTACAAATCAGCCTCGCATCGTCGTATTAATTCTTGTACAATTTTGCCGATCAGTTAGATCCCATACAAGTTTGTAGGTACTTCTGTACGTCGTCTGCATGTTGGTCCATAGGAAAAGATTAAAGGCGCTGTGTGAAAGAAACCCTATGAAATAACAATTTAATAACTCAGCAACTACACCTTCGGTCTTTACCATATACAATACGGGAGGTTGTAAAGTTAAAAAGCTACCGTGTCTTCATTTCATTTAACGGTGCGTTTCTTCGAAGTTTTCTTCGAGAAAACAACATACATTTCGTGCATCTTCTGCACTTAATTACCTGTTCAGTATTCCACTCACCGTATTTCTCAGCGCTGCTGTTGGTCACAGCTTTCACCAACGTTTCAAAGATAAACTCGTTCTCGTGTGCGTTCTCAATAGAAGCAAGATCACCTCCCATTGACTGACAAGAAGAACGCGACTCACTCCAGGTTTTGTTGACGTTGAATGCCTTGAACGCTGATGAACCGTAGCGGTACCAGCCATCTGCGAGAGCTGAAATGAGGCACATGTGAGTTAACAACTGACTTTGTATAGCTGCATGGTGGTAAGTTTATCATTATTGCTCCTTAAAACGTGGTTGTGTTAATTATAGAATCCTTCAAAAACTGTTCGGGGTCGTTAGTTGCATATGGCGCAACTTAATTATGCATACTTCACTAAGAAAAACACTAGAAATTAAATACAGATTAGGTGGCTTTCATGATAATCATTTTAAAATGTTAGTTAAAGTGTCGTAATAGGGGACTTGCACTAAGAGATCACGTGACCACTTCCGCTATCTTGGAGGGAAAACAAACCCGGTTGCTATGGGATACGATAGGGCCGGTTTGTCGGGTCAAGAACAGTTCAAAATCCCTTATATCTCGCTTTGTTTATCAACTAAAACCCACTGCCAGTCGTTATGAGGTACTAATAGAACGATCGAACAAGATTATCTATGGCCATGGGATCATTCGGCTTAAAGCGAGAAGCTAAAAACGGCTACTTTTCTAGAGCAAAATATTGCTTCGAGAGATCGCCGAGGGAGGTTTTGTTGAAGTCCCGAGCCGCAGGCCGAGGGACCGTTTACTAAACTTCCCGAGGCTTGAGGGACAATTAATCACTAATCAACCGAAACGCCATGCCATCAGTTTGTAATAAAAACATTTGTTTTCGTCCGATAAACTCGTTCTGAAACCAACCAGTGCGAGGCTACCGGGGCAAAACTATTGTTTTATCCAAGATGGAACTGAACTCCGAACTGCGATAACAGCCCATGGTAGATGTCCCGATGAATGAATAGATGGTTTGCACTCAATCCCCAGAGATTCAAATGACAAAGGGCATGGCGGCCATGTTGGTGTACAGAACAAAAGAAGCTAACGAAGAATCTATTGTTAACTGTACACCAACATGGTGGCTATGACGTAACCTGCAAAGGGTCTATATGAGGGACGTATCCATAAGCGAACCTTTCGCATAAACATTAGGTATGATAAGTTACTAAACATACCTAATACATAAACATTAGGTATGATTATTTACTAATCGTACCTAATGTTTATGCATGAGGTTCGATAAATAGCAGTATTCAGGGCATTTAGAGATTAAATGTCCCTCTCGGAACAATGAAAACCGAGGGAATCGTGATATTATCATACATAAAGATAATGATATAGAAATGTACTACATATACAAATTTAAGAACACCTACATGTAGTTTTTTTTAATACAGGACTACTATGTTCGCGGAAATCAGAAAAAGTCACAAATCTCATAGTTTTCTTTTGTAAAATTATGACTTGTTCCAACGTGAAATGATATGTGTTACCCCATACAACTACACCATATGTAAATAAAGGGTTAGTCTCCCTCGCAGCTGTTTCCTTTGTCGTCACGCAACGTTTGGGAGGGAGCGTTGCGTGACGACAAGGAAACGGCTGCGAGGGAGACTAATAAAGGGTAGATTAAGGAGTAATATAATTGTATTATTATATTCATGTTGACACTCCTTTGCGCGCGGCAGCCTTTAAATCCAAATTTAAAATCAAAGTAGAGAGGTTTAGAATCTTTTCACAAGCCAGAACAAATGCTGTTACGAAGGCAATGAAATTTAAGGGAATATATTGTTTACTTGTTATTGGATTTTGTTACATTCGCAAAGGATTGTGGTCAAATGTCAGCCGCCAAATATCAGAATCCCGTACGAATAGAAAATACGCGTACGGGATACGTATAAATAGCCACTCTGTATTTCTCCACTTCATCTGTGTATAAATAAAATATCCCCTCATTCCAAACTGATATTGAAAATTTTAACACCCCCCCCCCCCCCCAACTCTAATCAAACCACCCTCTAGTCATATATAACGAACAGTACCTTACTAGTTTTGACAATGGATAACACATATATATGTGAAGAATGTCGGCAATACTAAGGATCGGAAAGGAGCGGACTTCTCATTTACATTAAAATGTATACGATCAGAACATAATGTTCAGACTTCTCATACCCTCACCTTCCTTTCTCTTGCACTCATATTGGTCACAATTCACACCATTCGGCTTCTAAATAAAACATAAAATATAAAAGACGATTAAATTTAAATTTCCTTGGAGCATTTGTATGCATTGTAACCGAACTTACCGCCATTTGGTGATACTCGTGTCCTCCTCTGGACACCACGTGACCAGGATCCCTCGCTTTGCTCGAGTTATTCAGTTCACACATCACCTTTCCCGCCTTCTGCCAAACATTGATTGACATACAGCGAGGTAACCGCACACACTCCTTCCAGCACATGAAATCGAGGCTGGTATCCATGGTGGACATCACGTGACCTTCTAGTGCCAGACCTTCCTCCTTGACAAAGCGAAACGCCTCGCACGACTGAGCAGGAGACTGGTAAAGGCTCAAGGTAAGGTACATCGATATAAGGGCAAAACTTCGACGGTCCATATTATATTTCTGTAAGTTAAAAATCGTATTAAGCACAATAGTAACATTTGCATAAAACATGAAGAAAACAATGCATATCGAAATGCTCATAACCTGCATGACTGACTGTTTAACGAATCGACTGCGAGCTTGTAGTTTCTGTATAGTTGGTGAGGTGCGAAGCTCCATCACTATTCGATAGAGACCAAGAGAAACAAGTTTATCTCGGTTCTTTCCAATTCTAGGATCGACAAACACCCAGAACTGTTTTAAGAACGGGCTTCGGAAAACTAGCATTTCTATATGTGAATTGAGCCCTGCTCGTTCTTCAAAAGTGCCGCCGGAGTGTTCATAGTTGGCGTTTGAGAAGCCAATCAGATTGCGAATTTTGCCGATGGTCGGTGAACGATGTTACTGTGCGTGCAGACACAAATCACCAGAACATTTCGAATTTTGCTATTACTTGATGGATACCCGACGTGTTTATTCTATTGCACTGAAATTACTTCGAATTTAGACTTTAGCTTTATTTGCACATTTCTTAAAGTTACAAATGACATTTTTTTTAAAGATGACTATATATGCAAAAAAGAAAAGAAATTACAAGTACAGATAGCTTTAGAGGAAGAAAATGAGATTGTGCACAGTGGTTAAAGTAGCACAGAACTTTCGAGTTAACCACTTTATCTTTGCTTTCTATCTTAACTTTGTCTCTGTCAACTATCAGATTTTTAACTGATGACAGTTTACCAGTTCAATTTAGAAATTAAAAGTAAGTAGTTAGACCAATGTTAATCTATACCTATTTTTCGTCTAATTTTGAGAATATGTACTACTTCCTTTATGTGTATTTTAATATTAACAAGAGTCCATCTGGGCTTTCGCTCGGGCCGCTATGTAGCAATACTTACTGTGACGTCACACAGGCCAGCCTGAACGCAGTCAGTTGCTTATAGAATATCACAGGTCGGTGCTTATTCATCGCCAAATTACTTTCTTGTTCTTCCAAAATGCAAGCAAGCCCTTTCATTGAAGCTTATATGCTCTTAACTTATAAGTCTTATAAAAGAATTAGGATATGGAAGCAGAATAGAGACTTCAGATGTATTTCATGAGGCCCAAATCGCTAGATGCCATACAAGTCAGACAAACACATGGTTTTTTTTGCCAACGACATTATATATGCAAATATATAAATGACGTCAGTGTTTACAAAGAGTAAGTATCGCTATATACATCAATGCAGCCATGGGCCCCTTGGTTGTGCAAGGCAGGTTTTTTTTTCTTTGATATTTTGCGTTCCAGGATTTTCAATTTTTTATTTTGGACTACCCTTCTTCAGATTTCTGATGGTATGTCATTGAAGATGAAATACACTTTCATTTGAAATCCTCTTAGTAATAACCAAAGGGAAGAATTATTAGCTGAATGTAGCAGTCTTTAGGAGTGGCCGGTAGCGCGGTGACTTTCATATTTCTCTGCTCCCCTAGTATATATGTAATTTAATATTTTTGTTTTTCTCATATGTAAATTAAAGAAGTTGACCGTTAATTTTACTGTAAACACTACTTATTCATGTGACACACGTTTACAATTTAGTCTGCTGTTCTGTTATACTGCAGGTTCCGAGTACTAATAGGTGGTTCATTGTCTCAAATGTATGTTTATATTTGTACCATATTATAAGTTGTATCCTGTCCATCCTGTGATGGAGCTATCACTATATTTCTCTACTGTTCTTTCTACCCTGCGGCTCTTTATCGCAGCTCGCTGCCTCGCGTCGGGCTCTTTCTACGCGGCTGTTCTCTCTGGAAGTCATGTTAATTGTATTCGTGGTCAATTTGTGTTCCTCTGTGTAACTTTATCTCCTGTTCTTGCAGTATACATGATGAGCCATTACGAGTCCATCTTGGTATTTGTTGGATTAAAGATTATTGACTGAAATGCCTGTTGGTTATCTCTAATTAAAAGCTTTACCCTCATTCCCAAAACTTCAGTCTGCTAATTATATTACAGAACTATAAAGGGAATTGTTGGAAGCCTTTAATTTCTCGAACCAAACCCTCGGCCGTGAGAGGGTTCTTGTTTAAGTTTACCTCGAGAGTTGAATCAGTTGCTTGGTTCATCATAAATTAATTATGTGCTGGTGTGTATTTCTGGCTTCGTGTTGGCAAGTGGCAGTGTTGCTCTCACAGTTCAGCAGTTCAGATATCTTCAGACTTCGATAGAGGATAGTAACCCATAACTGCTCAACCACAGTATATGTATGATGTATTTGCTAGTAAATCACTCAGTATACTTCGCTATAAATCAGCTATTCAGTATACCTGTGTTACGTACACAGCGGGTCTCGATACGAGATCGGTAAACCAGCCAAAAACACGGTCGAAAATATTTTAGTGTTGGCCTACCGATCACGGTGTTTGCGTTGGTATGTATTATGACCGAGAGTAAAATGAAATGTGATGAAATGTGGCATAAAACCTACGAAACGTACCTCAAACAAGAATACAAATGTAGCGTCCGCGACTGGACTGGAGAGAAATCTATTAGCGCCAACAATTAATGCATAATTTAACGCATGCGCAGAAATTGTGTTTCACCGAACAAAAAAAAAACGCCTGCAGATTTAGACTCGTGCCTGCCACAGGCAGCCCGAGTAATTATTTACTGAAGTTACTTTACTGCCTCGGCTGTAAGCTCAGTGACATGTACATGTTGTTAATGGATATGTTATGGATATTTTAGCCTGCAATAGAGGTAATCGGCTAACGCTGTTTCCACCCAATTCAGATCATGTGATGTAAACAGATGCTACTCTGGAGAATTATTCCTTTTTCATTCTAATCATAATGCAGTCATGCCTATCTGAATAGAATTAATTTTCAAAGAGTTTATTCTCCACCCAATTCATGATCTGAATTGGGTGGCAACAGAGTTAGCCGATTACCTCTATGCATGCGTTCTATTTGGAGAGAGCAGAGCTATATTTGAATGAGGGTAGAATGGGGCTTCCCCCCTCCCTCCCCCCCCCCCCCCTCGTCCTTCCTTTTTGTCCTCGCCCTATTCGTCCCTCGTTAAAATATAGCGCTGCTCCCTAAATATAATCTATTTAACATAGAATTGCAGGCTATGGATATTTAGGTCAGGTCTACGTGCCATAAGTGAAAATTCTGCATTTCAGTGAAAGCTATAATGTTGTGCTGATTGAGTTACTTTTTGAATGTGTCGATTAAAATTTAGTTCTCGTGCGATTTCGAACGTTTCAAAGTCCAAATCTCAAGTCAACGAGGGAAAATAAGCGCGCTACTGAATGTCTCTAAAATGTCTAAAATTCATTTTTTTTTAGTTTTAATGTTGCGTACATTTTTGAGTAGACCCTGAAATACTCGTATCACCGTAAATACTCGTATCACCGCACAAAATAAGCACTGTATCGGTGTTTATAGCAATACTAACTATTCCACCCCTCGAAATGGCAGTAAAATAAACTTTTTAATCAATCTAATTAGTATATGTTTTAGAAGTAAGGATAGAAAGTACCTGTCGTGGTAGAAATAATAACTGAACCATTCTCAGTTAACGTTTCGTCCCAGATCGAGTGAACCGCTCTTTAGTACAGAGAAAATGCTGCGGGTCGCGATGACTTTCCAGTTTTAGGATCGACGAAAATCGATCAATAGAGCCAATAGCCATTAGTTTCTCTACGTGAAAGTTGTCAGTGCTCCTTCTTTCTTTAAAGCAAATGTTTGTTATTAATAATGTAACTGTATGGATAGTATCACCGACTATTGACCAGTTTGGTACACGGTGACTACTCTAATCTCGTTTGTATTTGGTTGGGTATAACTGTTGTAATACTGTTCAGTGTGAAGCACTATATAACAACATGTTATAATGTAACTGGATAGCATCACCAACTATTGACCAGTTTGGTACACAGTGACTACTCTTACTGTACTCTGATCTCGTTTGTATTTGGTTGGGTAACTGTTGTAATACTGTTCAGTGTGAAGCACTATATATATAACAACATCGAACAAGCCATTATATACTCGGCTGTACTTACCGGGAGATGAAACATTTGCACAGTTAATGTAAAATTTCACTCTTTAATCTTATTTCCACATCTTGCTCCAAATGTAATCCACTGGTTCTGATCTTTAAACTTTGCATTACAAAACAATTATAATAAGTGACTTAAAATATTCGAAGCATTAGGGGATACCGCTTTAATTATTCAGTACACTGGACGTGGTAGCTTGAGCATCCATTGTATTGAGTAATCACATATTTTGATGTAATGTGATTGATATAGAGAGGATCACTAAAATTACTTGTTCATTGATTGAAACATGTTCGTATATCTTTATTTAAGACTCAATTCACGTTCGGTGCAAGTTACATTTTAGGTTTTTATATGGTATCCAGAATTCGTGCTTCATAACAAGGAATAATTAATGCCATTCCGGCAAGGCTAATTGAAAACAATTAGCAACCATTGTTAGCATATGCATAATTGGTTAAAACAGCGTCATTTGGCCTTGTTTCATCTAAGTTGTGTTACTATATATAATACGTAAAACGACACGAAAAACAACAAGTAGAAAAAGGTAAATTACAAATATTTTCATAACATCAAATTTCTTTTACCAACTAACTGGAGCCGCTATTCCATGGGATGGACGTTATTTGGAAGGTTCTTGGACAATAGTTGGAATTTCCATGGTTTAATGCACACTTTCAAGGGATAGAAATATGTTTGAAATACCTTGGAAATTTTGTTGGAAACTGTGTAATTTCCAAGACATTTCCATCCCACCGGAGAGGCCCAGTTTTTCCATTGTTGTATTGTATTTTCACCTGGCTTCTGGTATGCATCATTTATGGATCTGCTCTAGAAACTCCGACTTAATTATGTTCAAACTGAGTAACAGCATTACTACAAACAAGATACCCAAACCAGGACTTACTCAACGAATTCAAAGACAAGATGGTCTAAACATTTGATCTTCAGTCAGTTTGTTCAATGCTAACGTTTTTGTTGTTTCTATGAATACTGAACATTTGAAAATCATAAACGAAAATACTGAGAAACAAGTGACATATGCCAACACTGAGAAAACAAACTTACATTCTAATTCACTGCGTTCAAACGAATGTAAAATATTTTCCCCTTAAATTCTTTGTAATACCAACAAGATACAACAGGTTATGATGGTTGGATCATGCACGATTTGCGGATCCATTGCAATTAATTTTTCTTCTTGTGTTTTTAATAATACTTATGACGTTATAAGTAAGACTGTGTAGTACCTCCTTGACTACATTGATTTGTCTATAAATGATGCCTTGGTGTATTTGTGTAACATCTGCACAAAACAGTAATTGCTAATTAGTATATCTTGCATGCTGGATGTAATATAATATAACTCTCCCCAGTAGATATCCATATTGGTTTTGGTTCATATTATTTTTATCTGTTAATATACAGGTTTGTTAAATATACAGAATAATGATATATATCGAAATAGTGTACCAAACAAACAATATACCTTATTGCTGAGCCGGACACGAAAACCATGTAAACAAACCACATAGGGAAAAACTTTATGGAACGTTTACTCCAACCCATGCTGCAGCAAAGCTTTTTGGAGGTTAAAAGCACTAAACCTACATTTTATGGACAATTCAATAGAAATATTAAAAGTGAATTACTAAGGTATAATATAGCATGGTAAGATAACTGGAAATAATTGCCATTGAATTATTACAGCCTTTTTAAAGAGTAAATTTAGTCCATGAATTACGTAAAACAAGGATGAATTTTCCAGTGCGAGTAATTTTTTATCAAGAAGTGGTTGATATAGAACCAAAAACCACAACAATTTAAGTCAATGTCGATTTAAAAGAATTACAGCACTATTACCGTAAGGGCTGATAAATATTTTGTCATGTAAACACATATATTACGAAAACTCATGATCCCTTAGTTACATATGATTAAGCTAGCCAGTGCCATTTACTTCCGCTTCAAATATACTAGATTCTGACTACACTGACAAGAGACTTCATAAGTATAGTTTATTGTGGGATAGTCGCCAGAAAACTCCGTACTACAATACAATAACTATAATATAAATTGTATTCCTAACTAATGGGAAACTGCCAGATACGAAAAACCGCTTAAACCACGAAAAAACTACCCTGGGGTTGTGGCCAAAAATCGTGGGGAAATGCGGAAACGTACTCCTCGACCTAATGCAGCAACCCGAATTCTCCGAGGGCTAGAGAACTAACAATCGAATTACTAAGTCAATACAAAGTAACCGTGCTATAATCAATAAGATATATAAAATAAATTCAAAACAAACGTGGAGCTGACTGTCCTAGAATGACTACTTTTCCCGCTCGAAGCATATATGCTAGAAGCATCACCCATAATGCTATAGTCTCCTCCCCAAACCTCTTTACCGTGCCGGCAGAATATCCATTTCTGACTATATCGCTCCTGCGTCGCTCAAACGTCAGAAATTACATTTTCCAACAGGTTTAGGTATTTTATACAGCCAGTGGCGCTCGCTAATTTCTTTAAAGTATGCTACCGCCCAGTGCCGCACATGCATGCTACCTCTAGTTCTTTACAAGGTATGCTACCGTACTCTAGACTCTTTTCGTTTCTTTACAAGGTATGCTACCGCCCAGTGCCGCATGTTGCCTCCATATTTCTTTTCATTTCTTTACAAGGTATGCTACCGGACTCTCTTTTCGCTTCTTTACAAAGTATTGCTAACGGCCACTGTGCCGCATGCTCCTTCCGTATCTCTTTTCATTTCTTTACGAGGTCCTTTACTGACTTCATGTTTCATTTCTTTACATTACAGCCAGTGCAGTTGGCACCTTACAAGTGTCTCGATTCATCGGGTAAAATTGGAGGTCATTTCCGGTAGATTTTGCTAATTAGATTCACGGAGCCCGTGAATCGGATTTCAAGCTCGCAAATAACGAAAATTTACAGTAAACACGCACGAATCTATACATTCAGAGAATCATAGTATAATATAGCGGCTCCTAGAAAAAAATTGTACAGTGGAAAATAGAATGAATGCGACAATATAATTTGACTATTCAGACCCTACCTCGATCGGTATTGTGGGAAGATCTACCGATTTTCTCTCTGTGAAAACGGCTCAGAATTGGCGTCCTCTTGATGGAAAGTACGACGATGCAAAGAAAACCGGCTTGGTGTGCTTCGCGAAGGTCAACAATAAAAAATTGTACAGTGGAATTTTGATGCACATCTCTTACCTTTCAAAAGCCCCACAATTGGATTTTGATTGGATGAATACGAATGCGATTTTCTAGAGGTTTCTGGAGTGCCACTCTCTGCTGTTGTCGAGGGAAAACGTCTAGAAACACTCGAAATTATCCGTTTTTCGCGAGCTCTATGCCTTTCTTCTGCGGCCATTTTGAAAACTGTAGTAGCCAGGCCTCCGTTACTACAGAAACGCTGCTTGGTACCTAGTTTCAAGTTAAAACACGGTAAAACTCAGCCGAAAGAGCGCTTCCGAGGACTGGCGACTTGGACGTGAGTCTGATATTTGTCACGGGAATTAAAATAGTTTTCTCTCACTCATCAGTGAAAAATGTTCCTTCCCTATTCAATAGTAAATACACCTATTTCAATTAAAGTTGTCTAGGATATAGGGTATTAGAAAATAAAGCATTTTTTAAATACACAGGCTAAAAATGGGTCAATAAACCGTAATCTACATGTAAGTATAGATTGCTCAAGTCGTCCAAATCGTATAACTCGCAATCATTATTCATTTCGGTCTGGGAATCAGTTATGAAACTACACTTTAAACGTTCGGTATTTACTTTAGATGTACAAAAGCTAGGCTTTCTAAGACTGTGATTAGAAAATTTGTATTTAGGTAAAATGGACTGCAGTGGGTGTTTACTAGTGCATTTGGTCTTTTTATAAATAAAATACTAACATGATCACTCGAATAGCGCGCCTTTTATGGCAGCAGTCCAAAAAGCACTGAATACTTGTGAGCTCTGGTATAGAGGCACCATACACAGATAAAGCGTAACATATTTTAGGCATAACTATTGATCTAAAAAGATAGTCAACTTCTATCGCGCTATAGTTCTCTTTTCTGAGGTTACGTATTATGTATAGGCATTTATTGGCACTACTTAGCAATTCTTTAACATGAGCGTCAAATCGGTTGTGTGATTGGAATGTCACTCCTAAAGCATTTTTAACTGATTGCATTGCGGAATATTCTGTATCTCGCTGTACACGTCATTAACACCTCTTTACCTGAATATGATCTCCTTACATTTTGCCGGATTACAAGACATGTCATTAAGCCTAGACCATTCCAGGAAAGCATTAACATACCGATTTGTGAGTCATCTAAAATAGAGTTGTTTTCCTCCCATACAGGTGATGTGATTGTGGAGTCGTCCGCGTATTTAATTATAACAGAAATTGTGCCCGTGCTGTCAATTATAACAAGGTCGTTCATAAAAATGCTAAAAAGATACCGGCCGCTGACGCTACCTTGCACTGTGCCTCTATTAATAGACTTCCATTCACTTGTATTATTATTGGAAATGACGTGCTGTTTACGTCCCTTGAGAAAATTCAAATACCAATTTATTACGAAAGGATTTAAACTGAGGTTTGTAATTTGTTTAATGATACATTTAAGTTTCAATTGAAAATTGTTTTATCATGCATTTGAGTATTTTCTATATAGCGTACATGAATCGCTAGCGATAATTTGTGCTCGCGGTTTATGTTCTAACGATTTGGATGATCCCTTCATGTAGGCAACACATGAATTGCTATCAAAATACAATAGAATTACAGTCGAACCTGTATATAACGACCCCGTATTAAGCGGCCACCCTGTATTAAACGGCCAGTAGTAAAAGTCCCGAATTTTCTCCCAGTCAAATACTGTAAACTTTACCTGTATTAAGCGACCACCTGTATTAAGCGGTCGTGGCCACTTTTTTACAGTCCCGTTTATGTTATTTCTTGTTATTTTAACCTGTATTAAGCGGCCAGGCTAATTTTTTTTACAGAACTTTACTTGGTCCATATTAATGAAAACGATCAAGTACATACGTATTTTAGCCATTTATTTCACAGTGCAATTTGTTCTAAACAGTGTCACTTCACATCCAGAAGTGTGCTGCGGTCACATAGACAGCTCTAATCCTGACTGGAGGCAGCTTGCAAGAGAGCAGCTATTTTGCGAGGAGACTCTCGCGGACACTACTCTAACAATAGACGATGACTAGAACGGTATAGATACAGTTAAGATGCCAGCTATTAGGTCATTAACAGAGGCCATGGCTCAGGGCAATAACCTTCGACATTTCGCCCAGTTTAATGGTTACCAAGAACTAGCATTGGCGATATCTAAAGCGAATAATTTACTTTGCCATTTGAAGATTGAAGCGTCTCGGCGACAAACGAATGTGACTGACTATTTTCGTAGGTGTTAGAACTGGCCCGTGTGTTATATACAGTATATAGGCATATATAGAACTTTATATGCTCATCTTACAACGTTGAACAATATGGGTGTTGCCAGTTAACAGAATTTATCCCCAGTATGTTTCGTTCATGTTTTATTCTAGTACTAACAGTATTCAACATGCGTTATTACATTGTTCAATATGCAATAAAAGTTGATTTGACCACGCCCATAACGTATGTTTTTGTGAACCTGTATTAAGCGGCCAACCTGAATTAAGCGGCCACTTACTCATTCCCCGAGGGTGGCCGCTTAATACAGGTTTGACTGTAACACAATACAAAACAATAGAACGAAATACGGCAACACAATAGAACACAATACAATTTGGTAGTAATTCATGTCTGCCAACATGAAGGGAGAACTTAAATTGATATATTACTGTATTCTCAATGATTACTTAACTCTTTGATGGGTCTCGGTAAAGCTACTACTATTTTCACAGGGGCACCGGATGGACTGGATGCTTCTTGCACTTTCCACGAGGATACCTGTGGCTACCGACCCGCGGGATTTGCAAGGAATTGGTCAGCGGTTTCTTCTTTCAGAGCACATGGAATGTTGTGCTCCTACGTCGAAGTGTAGTCTGAAAGTTGGTTTATTTTAATTAAATTTGGCACCATTTTATGTTTTTATGTTTATCACGTCGGGCTAGGATGGGTGTAAAATGTATCATTTGAACATACCTTCACCTTCTTTAAGTCATTCGTTGTGAAAATTGGCATCTGGGCTGGGACAATTAAGGCAAATATTTTGATATTCATTTTGTGAGAAAATTTAAATTGATGACATCACAATCGATGACGTCAATACATAACCGTATTAAAAAGTTTAACATATTTATAATTTCTATAGCAGCTTTGAAGGAGCTTCTCAAGAGATGATGAAAGCCGCAAACCGTTTCTCGATACGAGCAAAATTCAAGTTGAGTGAATTATACATACCCCCCCCCCCCTGAAACAGACTTACAGTTCAAGAAGACATGGAAATACCCGTTGGTATAATTTGTTCTATGTTTGATTGGATTAAGTCAACTCTTGTTTGGTATTTAAGGCTAGCCGGTAAGGCAAAATGCTGTCGTTTTCGATTTTAGGATTCCAACTTCATAATGAAAATATTGCGATTGTTAAATTAAGACGTCATAAATTGGATGACGTCACAGACAAGTTTTGTTGCATAACTTAGGATTGAAAAAGGTTTGAGTGAAACAAATTTGATTCTCCTTATTCTCCGATAGCTTGGTGATATTTCTGACAAGGTATCGGTGCAATTTAGTACCAAACATGTGACAATTATTGATTAGATTTATTTACTGAAATACAGGGGAACTTACCCTTCAACAGCAGTTGATATAATATATTGAAAAATTCATATCTCAGCTAATTTACGTCGTAGCGACAAACAGTTTTCAGTGTCGAAGACGTCTCGACTATATCAATTCCCCTATGTAAAGGAAGTCGATATTTAAGAAAACATCAATATTATGACTTCATCGATTGTGACGTCATTAATTTAAATTCTCTCACAAAATGAATATCAAAATATTTGCTTTAATTGTTGTCCCAGCCCAGATGCCAATTTTCACGACGAATGACTTAAAGACGGTGAAGATATGTTCAAATGATACATTTTACACCCATCGCAGCCCGACGTGTATGTGTAAAAGTAAGTATAATTAAAAATACTGCTGAATGAATTATCAAATAGTACTGTAAAGTGCCCCGGGGGTAGGGATTATTAGTAGCTTTTTGTTAAAAAATCCTGCCCTAGGATACGGGAGGTTGGTTGACATCATTGTATCTTAAATTTTGGGTTGTAGGAAAAGAAGAGTTTTGAAATTAATTGTGCAGGCCGTCAACGGATGCATAACAGGAGCAGGTGAAAAGTAAAATTAATAAAGTAAGTTATGGCTCACGCAGTAGCATGAAAAACAACTTTGCTAAAAATAGTCCGTCACTATGCAAAACAACTGGTAAAAGATTTGTGGAACATAATAACGGCATGTACTAATACAATATTTTCACACTTTCGGTTTTATTTTCTACTGTTTATTCGTTATGCACCTTAGAATCGCAACCTTAAAATAACTTTGAACTTAGGCCCGATTCAAACGTCGAACTTTTCATGCACCGAACCTAATTAGATCAAAAGTAGCCGCCTAATTATCTTTTGTTTCAATTGCGTTCGGCGCATGAAAAGTTGGGACGTTTGAACCGGGCCTTAGCCATGCTAACAATGGTTGCAAATCTTTCAGATTCCGAATTTAATTAGCCTTGTAAATATTATTAATTAGTCATTGTTACGGAACATGAATTCTGTCTGAATATGTCGTGAAAATATAATAACGTAAGTCGCCGAACAAGTATTTTTTTAGAGACGACCTTCTCTGTGATTACTCAATGGGACACGGTGCTACTACGTGAAGTGTGCTGAATAATTAAAGCGCCACCACCTGCTTCTACTATTTTAAGTCTGACTGCAGGAGAAACGCTTACAATTCCAAACAGGCCGAACATTAAGAACTAGAGCAAGATGTGAAAATAAGATGAGAACTGGAAAGCCGATAGTTTGATTTCCTGGAGTTATAATCTCCATCCCTAACTTTGTGGTGAGTACAGCTGAGTATACTGGTTTGTTTTTTATGGTGTTATATAGTGATATATGATCACAAAAAGAAACGAGATCAGATTAGTTACAGTGCACCAAACTGGTCAATAGTCAGTAAATTATAACATATTGTTATAAAGTGCTACACACACTAAGCACTCGCCTGATATCACAACAGTTACCCAACCAAATACAAACGAGATCAGAGTAGTCAGGGGCACTCAACGAGAGTTTTCGCTAAAATGCTTTAAAGGGGAAGTCAAGGCAAAAATCAAGTCATTTGTATGTACTTTTTAATAATATAAAAAAGAGCTTACCACAAGCTATTCTTGTCAGCGCGCTATATTTTTGCCAGAATGCCCACGCGAAACTCTCGTCCGGCCGCCATCTTGAATTTGCCTCGCGGGAGCGTAAACAGTCAGCGGAAGCTCGCGTGACGTCATATCGTGAAGCGACTGCAGTAATTTTTGATGTACTTGTTGTTTCATTATTCTCGAGCTTTATATTTAACTAATGGTGCACTGTTGTGTCCCAGAGTGCACAAATCACTCAAAAAAGTCCGACAGCATCAGTTACCATCGAGTACCAAAAGATGAGAGGGTACGGAGAGCGTGGATTGCGAGATTGAGAAGGGAGAACTTGCCTCCATTGGAGAACTGTTATGTTTGCAGTGAGCACTTCACTGACGACTCTTTTGATATAAGTAGTTTGCAATCATCTCTCACTGGACAAAAACTCCCGGGGGGGGGACTCCCATATAAAAGGGGTAGGGATGCTCGTCGAACATTTTCGATTTGACCCCTAAGAGGTACTAAAATGGGCGTGCCTCAAGCTTATTTTGACCCCTAAAAGATAATAAAAATGTTAATTGATAACAGCTTTTTTGTTCAATTGACACCCGACCCCTAAAAGGTACCGCTTTACATAGAAATGTCTGTGTTTGATGGTGGATACCCTAAGTGGTACCAAACTCCTGATTTTGACCCCTAAAAGGTACGACGAGCATCCATGTACCCCTCACATAAGGGAGTCCCCCCCCCCGGGCAAAAACTAAAGCGGCGACTTAAGCGAGATGCTGTCCCGTCCGTGTTTTCGTTCGGTCCTCAGCCCAAACAGACTAGGTTAGCTAGTGTGAATCGTGCAGAGAAGCGCAACAAAGAACTCGAAAGGAAAGAGGTGAGGCCGGAAATATGTAGCTAGCAGTAGGAGTATTCTAAATATATAATCCACAAAGGTACTAGCCCATAACTGCGGATGTGTTAAATAGAATTGGTTTTGAATAAAATTTATGTAACAAATATGCTTGATTCTCTTGTGCTTTATTTAATCTACTGGTATTTGTAGTGTGTTGTCCTGTCCCTTTTCCATACTTACTGCACTGCATCTTGACCTTATTTTTGTGATATATATTTCAATTTACTGGGAAGTTGGCTTCGAAAACTTAGGTTACTCCAGCTCCCCCGCACTCTCCTTTATTCCCTTCACCTGTAATAAACGTATACTGTAATTTTTAAGACACATTTTATTTTGTAAAATGTTAGAGGTGCAAATAAAGAGTATTGTATTGAGCTGGACATGCACTCGTCGTACAATCCAATTTTTTATCTTTGAACACCGATTTCCGAGTTATATTCAGCTTTGTATCTTACAAACTGAGGCAGGGAGAACAACATGTATTTGAAATTGAGGTTGCCAGTCATCTCTATAATCTCATACAAAGTTCTTTGTTAATTTTGTGAGATTTCAAATAACTTTCCTTGCCTCAGTTTGTGACAGTGTGAGGTTTTTTATTAACATGATCACATGATAGCCTGCTCCAAAGGGCCTATTGGTCACTTTTTACCCAATATATAGTCCTAGAAAAAAATCTATACCTCACAGTGAAAGCATTAGTAAACTTCAGAGGGGTGGTGGTAAGTAAATTCTAGGGGGGAAATGAAAATCCTGAGATATATTCTCTTTGTGGCACAGGTGTATATAAATGTTATGACATTTCTGAAAGTTTACAATGAACGCAAAATGTATGACAATGAATACATGTAAACATATACATGTAAATACTGTTTTTAAAAGTATTTTGTTTTGTTTTTGTACACCTTGGTTCACCAGTTCTAAGTGTTATTTCAAGCTGAATATGTTGTATTTAATCGTAATCATTCACAAAATATTACTGAAGGGCTTTGTTTAAAAACAGTGAGTGAATTTCGTTAATTATAAAATCCCCCAATTGCACTTAGTAAAGTTGATTTTCTCTTTATGACGTCAACGTCACACAGTTCTTGCACAGGGCCCTTAATAATCGCACTAATACAAATTCAGAGGATTCAATTGAACAGACCAATAGGCACATTATTGTATGTATCATTTTATATCTGATGTTTATGTGACAAGCTCTGAATTGGGCATGCATTCCAGTGTAGTTGATACACTTTGTAAAATATAAATGTACAATATATAATATCTCATCAATGAAATACTCTCCAATATAGTAGTTCATCATTGTAAATTGTTTGACACAATATCCCTTTTTCTAAACTATTCATCTGGAAAATGAAAGCCCTCAAAAATAAAGTCCTCTTCAAGACCAGGTGGAGGAAAGTGTGAACGGATGCAGCAAACTGCACAAGATGGTAGAGCAACTCTGATCTCTTTGCCAATAATGCCCCAACACCATCTTATAAGTTGTCGGTATGCAATATGTCGGTTAACTTTGTAGTCAGGCCCATTGTATGACTGTGTATACTGCTGCCTAAACTGATACCAGGCAGTCTGGAGAACCCATTTATTAAGGCACACAGCACTGAAACCAGGGTGGCGGGTAATGCAAAGTGGGTTGGCTGGTGGTTCAGAAACTTCACTGTTTTTACTCACTATCTGTGTAAGCTCCAGGCAACACACACACTCCTCAGCTCTATCCATTCTCTGGCAGTTCTCACATGTGCACCTGAAATAAGTTTACCAGTAAAGATGCATGTGCAATCATATATGTAAGTTTATACTATTAACTGATTTTGTGTCTTTCATTTCAGTATACATGTAATGCTAGCACTGTACCTAATTATTGCAAGTTTATTCCACAGCCATGGAGCTAGCCATGGGTAAACAGGTAGGAAAAATTGCGGAGACAGCCCTAATAAAGTGGCTGTTTCTGGAGTTAAGTAGCAAAGCTTTAAGGGACGAAATTTCTGGACAGTAAGACAAATGTATTATGCACGTATTGTTTCAATAATTCGTAAGACAACAATTTAATTTGTAAGTTTAATATAGCTACTGTTAGACAACAGAAATACAATTACACAGCCATATCAAGGTTCCTACCAGTCTAAATTCTGGGTTCGATCTTCGTCTAAAGCAGGTTCAATGTGATGTTATACCATGTCGTCGTCTGTAGAGTACTCGGGTTCGAACTGATATGGCTGCAACCCAGTCTCGCTGCCGCCGTCTTCATCTCCGGTAAAGCTGCCCGAATTATCGACAAGGCTTGGTAGACTACTTTCACTCGAATCAGAGGATATTTCGTCGTCTGAAGACATTTTTTCTTGCTAAATAGTAAAACTAACACCGAGCGATCAGTAAACCCGTGGGCGTTTGGAATTGTCGCTTCACGATATGACGTCACGCGAGCTTCCGCTGACTGTTTACGCTCCCGCGAGGCAAATTCAAGATGGCGGCCGGACGAGAGTTTCGCGTGGGCATTCTGGCAACAATATAGCGCGCTGACAAGAATAGCTTGTGGTATGCTCTTTTTTATATTATTAAAAAGTACATACAAATGACTTGATTTTTGTCTTGACTTCCCCTTTAATATGCCATTATATTACTCCTAAAGCATTTTTAACGCTAACTAAATGAATTTCAAACTGCGCTGGTAAAATTTTATCTGTTCGGTGAACCTAGTGGAACTTAGACAGTCTCGAATATTGTAGGGCGCTTTCATTGTCATTCCGAAATTCTTAGGTGTGGCAGAGGCCTTGAGGCAAACATAAGATTCGGACATTTTGTCGATCAGTGACAAAACAAATTAAGCAACCTTTTTCTCAGAATCTTACCTTTCACTGATTACACCGAAACTTCTAGGGCTGTAAATTGGTTGTCGAATCTGACAGGGGGGAAAACTGCATACGAAAATATCAGGTGCAATAACTCTTTTGAGGGAGTTAAATTGACTCCAATAGAGAATATAGTAAAGTTCAACTCCCATATGGGAGTTAAACGAACTCCTTTATATGAGTGAAAATAAATCCAAAACACGGTTACTCCACTCTCAAGAGTTATTTTAACCCCCTTAGTGGAGTAAAAAATAACTCTGAAAATAACAGTGTGTAGGAAAAATAATAGGGTCAATATGACCCATGCTAAAAAGCTAAATGGATCCTTATTGTAGGACTAAAATGGCCTAAGGACCAAATTAGAAATAATGGGGTCAATATGACCCTTGCTTAAAAGCTAAATTGGCTCTTATTGTAGCACTAAAATGACATAAAGTGGCCAATTTTTTTATTGGAGATGATTTGGCCTCATTTTTCAAAACGACCTCTTAATGGCCAAATCAGCCCTAGTGCCTTTGGGATTGATTTGGCTTTTTGGGCTGAAACAGCTCTTTTGAATTTACAGTGTGTTATCCAGGTGTTTCGAAATACTCCGCATTCACTAACATGTGACCTGAAAATGTTTTGATGTTTTGCGATATTCGAGAAATCGAACCGCGTAGAAATTAACCGATTTTTACGAAAATGTTAGGCGAGCATATTCATTTTTTGTCTTTATTCCGCGGATGTTCCGAAAATTGTAACACAAAATACTTTTTCCAATTACAGAAAAGTATACACAACCTTTTTCATCCGAACAGATATTTAGCCAAACAGTGGCCGATGGGTGCCCCTGAGTAGTGTGTACCAAACTGGTCAATATATAGTCGGTGATACTATCAGTTACATTATAACATGTTGTTAATATATAGTGCTTGACACTGATTAGTATTACAACAGTTACCCAACCAATACAAACGAGATCAGAGTAGTCACTTGTACTGTGTACCAAACTGGTCAATAGTCGGTGATGCTATCCAGTTACATAATAACATGTCAGTTTTATATAATGGTTTACACTGCCAAATAGAAAGGAAACATTAGGTTTTCGCAAGCGATATGTACGTCTGTCGTAAATCATCTAATACTTTATTTAATTTCTCTAAATTTTTCTTCAGGGCTCCGTTAAACATTTATATGTGAATTTAAGTACTGACGTAAACCCCACCTATATAACTGGTGACTTAAAGTATTATTCTCCTTCGTTTTCCTTTAAACGGGCTCCCTGTGGAGCATGTGTAATTCCATCTCTGGTTCAGTCCCAATATTTCATTGATCAAATACGGTTTCTTCTTTTACATCAATGGGCCTTTTGCAGGTGACAGTCACGTGGTTGTACTGGGTGGCAAAAAATATCTGACTTCATTTATTTAAAGGCACTTGTACGAGATCAGTAGTGTTATTAGCACATCCTGTTTGTAAATGCTATTTTTCACCTCCAATCGATTGTCGATCTTTCTAAACCAGCGTGTTTGAAGATTATTTGCCATCCAGTAAAGCCTTTCCCATGGGATCACGAGCGTAATTCATTCGTTACTGAAGTGAGGTATGAGTACGTGATTGATTCCTGCAAAATACCTATTTTGTCGTTAGAAAGGGAGCTAGAGAACAAAACCACCACCTGCGCAAATACGAAATGTATCAAACTAGTGTAACTCACTTATCGACTTGGACATATATATCAAATGCCATGAAAAGATTTACACATTTAATTTGTATTCTCAATGTTAGACTTCGCTTGCTTTTTTTTACTTTTGTGTATGACTCTTCCAATTCATTCATAAAATAACTGAAACGTTATTATTGAACAAACATTTTCCAAAATACAAAAACATTAAATTGGACAAACCTTTAGACCATCTTAACTTGGAATTTATTTGAGTAAGTTACCATGTTTTGAGTGTTTGTACGAATGCTGTCACTCAATTTGAGTACAAGGGATTTTATAAATGAAAAATAGAAACAGGTGAAAAGTAAAATAAAGTTATGGTTCACGCAGGAGCAGGAAAATAAAACTTTACTAAAGATAGTTGTTAACTACAAAATAACTGGTAAAAGACGCGCCGTGAAATTTAAGATGTTATGGAAATATTTAAAACTTCTAATTCCTACTTTATTCCATCTTTATCTAATCGTTTTTAGCCTAACGTATTTAGCCATGCAAACAATGAATGCTTTTTCTTTTCAATTGATAAGTTAACAAGAGTCTCTGTGTGGCCTTTACTCGGGCTACACTTAAGACTAGATGAATTCGTCATGGAGTTCTTGTGTATATTCGTGCTGTGCGTGATTTGTCTTTGTCGAGCTGAAGAATTGGTTCACCACCACCACTCTGTGGGTTTTATATCTAACGCAAATAGCTCCTGGCAATTATAATAAATTAACTTCGCATATAACACTGGCTCTGAACTTAACTTTCTCAATAATATATTAATGTTGCACAATATTTTAACAATATGATTTATGCAAGACGGTCAGTGATAAAATAGATTTATAATCAGTTTCAGAATCGAAATAAAATGTTCTATCCCTTTGCCGTAATCAGTTGCTATAATTGAGACTGTACAAAGCACAATTGCTTAAACTTGCACATTCCTGAGTCGAGTTTGCTCTCGTGCGTGAACTATTTCTATCATCCTCATTAAATTTTCTGTGCGCATCGGCCAATAGCGCAGCGGTATATCAGCCACGTGATGTATTTGGATGGGATTTCAAAGTACTGTATTGGTAGTCCTTTGACGGGGATTCAAAGTACTGTACATGGTACAAATTGATACCACTGGTTGGCCAATCAGTATTACATGAATTATTAAGTAATTTTTGAAATATGTTTGAAAGCGGAGCTTTCTGATCTCCCGGGAATGTTCAAGTCACTACCAAGTGGAGTTTCAGCTTCCATATCTAAACCCTCAATTTGATACCAGAAATATTTATCAAACCTCTTTAACAAATCACAGGAATAATGTTCAAACATTAAGGAATCATAGCTCGCCAAATTACTTAGCTATATAATAAGTTAATTTATTGCTCATCTTAGACATTGTTTCTATTTATTCTTTCCTAGTGCTTGTTGCAAGCAACGTTTTACCGTCGGTTAGGTTTTTATGCTAATAATACAGTTGCTTTCGAATTCAGATGTAATGTTCCTTTTGGAATAATTTTAATTACCAGATATATAATATGGACCGTAGAAGTTTGGTCCTTATATTGATGTCCCTTACCTGGAGCCTGTACCAGTCTCCTGCTCATTCGTGCGAGGCGTTTCGCTTTGTCAAGGAGGAAGGCCTGGCACTAGTTGGTCACGTGATGTCCACCATGGATACCAGCATCGATTTCATGTGCTGGAAGGAGTGTGTGCGGTTACCTCGCTGTATGTCAATCAATGTTTGGCAGAAGGCGGGAAAGGTGATGTGTGAACTGAATAACTCGAGTAAAGCGAGGGATCCTGGTCACGTGGTGTCCAGAGGAGGACACGAGTATCACCAAATGGCGGTAAGTTTTGTTTTGTTACAAGGCATATAAATGATCCATGACAACGGTGTTGGTTTGGCCCTTTGTTGTTCACTATTTCTACTATTAAACTCTTTGAAATTACATTGTAGTTTCTTTAACTATATTTCACAAGCCTCTACACTAGTATGGTCACAGTATATAATTGTTCAATTGTTCAATGTTAGTTGAAGGAAATGTTTTACTATATTGAACCGTAATACGCATTTGAACATTCCTATGGATATTTCCACACTATAAACTAGTATTAGTAATATTGGTTTCTTGTTGTTGGTGGTGGTAGTGGTGGAGGTAATGGTGTTGCCGTGTTGTTGCTGTTGTTGGAGGTGGTGTTAGTGTTCTTGTTGTTGTTGGTGGTGGTGGTGTTGTTCTTGATGCTTATTCAAATTAGTTGTTGTTGTAGTACTGGTGCTGGTGCTGATGTTGTTGTTGTCAGTGGTGTCGTTGGTATTGTTCTTGGTGTTATTTTTGTTGTGGTTGGTGGTGTTTAAGTGGCGTTGGTGGTGTTGTTGATGGTGTTGTTGTTGTAATAATACTCTTGTAATAATACTGTTGTCTCTGGTGTTGTTGGTTTTAGAGTTATTGTTGGTGGTGTTGGTGTTGGTGGTGCTGCTGTGTTGGTGGTGATGTCGTTAGTATTTTTGTTGCTGTTGGTGGTGGTGGTATCGGAGGTGCTCCTGCTGTTGTTGTTTGTGATGGTGGTGGTGGTTGTTAGTGGTGACGGTAGTAGTAATCCAAGGAAATTTAAATTTCACTCTCCTTTTTTTGTTTTATTTAGAAGCCAAATGGTGTCAGTTGTGACAAATATCACTGCCTGAGGAAAGAAGGTTAGTGGACAGATGAATCGTTTCTCTTCTTTATTGTACAAATTCTAACTGTAATCTAATTGGTAATATTGTATGGTCGTTTTACTGGAGTACCACAGAGCTGGTGGCTGCATACTTATTTCAATTTTTCTTCAACATTTTGGTCGATGGTATAGTTGATTTACCACTGTTTTCATTGCTACGCGATGGCGCGATACTGACCAAAGTCGCAACGTGTAGTTTGAATTGGGCTGCCGTCAATCATTTAGAATGGGAGGGGCTAGCACCAAATGTCTAGGACGTCACGGCAAAAAGACAATAGAGAGGTAATTACAAAATACAATAACTACAGTATACGTCAAAAATGCATGCAGTCGCGATATATTTTCATTTTAGGTAAGAAAGTAAACCACTGATTTTCGTTCGGTCTGAACGGGATTCCGTTGAATTTTTTTATCTTTAGAAAACCTGAGTAAGAAAAGCAGTAAAAGGCGATTAAAATCAAAAAAGGAATAAACACAGGATTTGACGAGAGAATACTTTTACACGTCCCGCCATCCAGCCATCGCAGGCATCGCCATCCTGGCTTCTTAAAGTTCCCAGTAAGCTAATCGGACCCCTTCCACTCGCGCCATTGCTTAGCAACGAAAACGGTGGTAAAAGATTTTTTATCTCATTTTCTTATTCAAACGTTTAGCGATTTCTGTAAAAACTATCTTTAGTCAATAAATCCACGGTTTAACAGCTCTGGTTATAAATTTACCCTCAACAATCAACACAGGCAACCCAACACAGTTGTTAACTCACATGTGTTTCATTTCAGCTCTCGCAGATGGCGGGTACCGCTACGGTTCATCAGCGTTCAAGGTCTTCAACGTCAACAAAACCTGGAGTGACGCGCGTTCTTCTTGTCAGTCACTGGGAGGTGATCTAGCTTCTATTGAGAGCGCACACGAGAACGAGTTTATCTTTGAAACGTTGGTGAAGACTGTAAACATCAGCGTTGGGAAAAACGGTGAGAATAGACTACTGAATAATAAATGCAGACGATTAAATGTTGTTATCGAGTCTTTAGGACACTGATTAAGATGACACAGACTAAAATGATAGTATAAAGCTATCAAGCTTTACAACCGTTTTGTATTCGATAAAGAACTGAAGGCCTATAGCCTTCTTTCATAAATGGTTGACCAGAGCACGACCAATAACTATCGGTTTTATAGCCTTAACAGAGAAATAATCCTTCTTTCTATACAAAGGGATATTCCTCTTGCACATGGAAAGTGACACATGAACAATACTATGAGTTTAACTCCTAACCAAGAAGGACCCCAATCTATTATTAATTATTATCCTTATTCTTTTATGTCGTTAGAATCTGCGTTGCCTGAGTCCGGAATTCACTGGCCACTAGACAGTAGGGACCTAGACATAGTGTGAGTACTAGATCTAGAGTAACCGTCAGTTCACTGGCCACTAGACAGTAGGGACCAAGACATAGTGTGAGTACTAGAGTAACCGTCAGTTCACTGGCCACTAGACAGTAGGGACCAAGACATACTGTGAGTACTAGATCTAGAGTAACCGTCAGTTCACTGGCCACTAGACAGTAGGGACCAAGACATAGTGTGAGTACTAGAGTAACCGTCAGTTCACTGGCCACTAGACACTAGGGACCAAGACATACTGTGAGTACTAGAGTAACCGTCAGTTCACTGGCCACTAGACAGTAGGAACCAAGACATAGTGTGAGTACTAGACTAACCGTCAGTTCACTGGCCACTAGACAGAAGGGACCAAGACATACTGTGAGTACTAGAGTAACCGAAAGATAGTTGGAGCTCATAGGAGCTCAAACAGAAACTCTTACAAAAAAATATTGTGTTCATATTACAGTCTCTTCGGTTTAAAGACCAGTACCCTCTCGCGACACTTTTACATCGCATCTTCCCCAACCCCTCCTCCCAGTACCCAATATACAAGATATTTATCTTTGTTGTGTGATTAATCTTCCATTAGCCTTAAAGGAGACCGAGCAGGATCACGATATGAAGTGGTAGATGGTAAGATCGCCCTGTACCTGAATGGACACGGTAGCTACGTTGACGTACCAGCCGTGCCGTTTAACGCTCAAGGCTTTACCATCACCATGTGGTTAAAACCTGCCAATCAGAGCAAGAGCATTGTCTACGTCTTCAGTGACTGGTCACCTCCTCATACGTTTGCAATTCTCCTTAAAGACCACCGTTTTGTGGATTTCTACCTCAAAAACAAGGACGACAAGATTTTCATTAACGCAGCTCTTCTTCAGTAAGCAAGCCTTTGCATTATTAGTTTCCCTTCACTGCGTTGGTATCAGTAATCACATGAGTATGAGTAAAATGAACGATTTACGCCACGAGTGATGTTTTAAAATTGTGCGAAATTTGCATGAGCCGACTGGGGGAATACAATTTGGCACCAATTTTCAAATGTTACTTCAACTGAAGCAAAGTTGTCAAGGCTGCACAATCATTCAACCCATATTTTCTATTTTATTTTGCATTTTTTCTCCCTGCTTTCTATTTAAATTGTTTGACACTAGAAACTCACATTACGACAGAAATTACGCCGGTTTTACCATACAAATTGCGTCACCTAACACCGATAAATAAAGTGTAAAGGCCTAGAGTATTCATCAATTAATCCATCCGTTAATTTAACTGTTTCCCTGATTGGCATTTAAATTAAACTTTTAGAATCCCATTAAATGTGTGGACGCACTTTGCAATAACTTGGAACAAAACAGAGAATGCTGTCAACATATTCTTCAATGGGACAAACAGACAGACAGTAAATGGACGAGCAGGGAGTTCAACTGTTCTGAGATCAACGGCTCACTCTTACTACCAACTGGGACTAAAGAAAGATGCCTGGCCAACAATACATACCTTCTACGGCCACATGCGGAACTTGATGGTGTTTAACAAGACCCTGGACATACAGGAGATAAAGACAGTCATGGGTACGTTGATTAGTGTATAAAATCAGATACTAAGGAATTTCTTTTGATGGATCACTGATCATCTCCCCTCGGTTAGTCGAGCGTGAGGAAAATCGAGGGTCGGACCCCGAGTAATGATTATCACAATCCAATAATGGGATTTATGCACGAAAATATCCTGGATTAGGATTATAACAATCCATTATATTCATTATCCATTACTAGATCATATCAAGAAATAGTCTCTTGGTCAACTCGTTTGTAAATAGATTAATCTTCAGATATAACTTGGCCCTTTAATTATAGACAATTGTTACACTTACAGGAGCCCATTACCAGGAGCGTCTATCTGTATTGGATTTACCGGTTGAGAAATAAAGACATTATTATTATTATCATCATATAATCTATTACTATATCATAATATTCCATTATGTAGTGTTTACAACATGAGCGAGAGCTTTGTATCGGCCTATACAATCTAGAGCCGGAGGCGAGAGATTGTGAAGGCCGATACAACACTCACGCGAATGTCGTAAGCTACTTGTAAAATGAAACTATATATTTTAAAATATATATGAAATTTTGATGGGAAACGTAAAAAACAGAGTTCAGCTGATAGTTTACTTAACGGTCATGCGCAGTGTGCACAAAAACAGGTCCCACATTGATTAGACGGTCTCTAGAATAGTTTAGCTTCACATGTTACCTGGCTAGGATAGGTGAAATCGGTGATGAGTCGTGAGACCTCCCCCAACAGACACTAGCATAGTATTTGTTGGATACATGCAGGAACGATGAATAAAACATCGGTGTCTATATCAGTGATACGGGCGTTTTATCAGTATCCGTATGTCTGATACAACACTATACAATCTTGGTAACTATAGGCCAATTGCAATTATTTCCCCCTTTAGTAAAGTATTAGAAAGACTTATATATGATAAACCAAACACGTTGCATGGCACTACCCAACACACGCTATGACGTAGCTAGCGTCTAATACGCATGCTCACATCTTATTGCCGGTAGAGTGGCAACCATGTACAGCTGTTTCGTCCTTGTTAGGACTCATCAGCATGGCATAGCCCCCAAGACCGTCAGCCTCACTTTAGATCATAGGCCTCAGCGCTTGTTCACATCTCTAGCTCCCACACGTGTAGCGTGGTGGCTGGGGTTTAAAGCAGCTTTCGAGCTCGCCGCTAGAGTAACCAGATTCTGAGGCCTATGATCTGAAGTGAGGCTGACGGTCTTGGGGGCTATGCCATGCTGATGAGTCCTAACAAGGACGAAACAGCTGTACATGGTTGCCACTCTACCGGTAATAAGATGTGAGCATGCGTATTAGACGCTAGCTACGTCATAGCGTGTGTTAGGTAGTGCCATGCAACGAGTTTTGTTTACAGTGGTATTCATGTGACTTGAATGCTGCGTCTGGATTGGTTGGCACCCTTATGAATCATTAATGACCTTACAATGAAAGATTAATAGGATTGATATTTGAAAATACGTTTTGTCCTGTCTTTTTATGGGAGAGAATTCACTGACAAATGCTACCCAGCAATCTCAGCCATCTACCGAATGCTCAGTCTCGTACCCAGACCTCATTTGTTTCTTACTGCGCATGCTCGACAAAAATATATGGTCTCCGGAAGTCCGCGAATCACGGACTTCCGGTTACTCTGCGCATGCTTATCATTACGTCATCTTCGAGTGAGGTCTTGCCTGAGGCGCTTAACGAGATTCCAACCCGACTTGGTTTTAGTTTAGATTTGGAAGTTCGCCGGTAGTTTGATAGAATTGTTTGGCAAGCCTTAGGGACAGTTTATTTCATCTTCTGCCGTTTTTAGTATGGATTTTACGGCTTTATTTTCATGCATCAATACATTAGGCTCGTGTTTGTTTATCGTACGGTCGAAAACTCGCTGAAATCGCCTTACCTGAGCCCGATGACCACACAAACAGCAACTGAATACACCGTAAAAGCAAGTCAATGCATTTTACTTATAAACCATTCGTATGTGGAGAATATTTCGGTAGAACTTTCCCCCTTCAGTTTCAAACATTGCTGTTTAAGTAAAAAATAGGCAGGCGTTCCTAACCCTCGAGTCGGGGGTAGGCCTGGAAACTAGTCACAGGTAAGAGGAGAGCAGGAGGAGAGGAATAAACATGGCAGACTAAAACCAATGTTTGGAGTTTGTTATTCGGTTTTATAGGGAAACAAATCTGTGAGAATTGTCGGAGCAAACGGAAAACTTAATCCCCGATAAAGTGGCGACCCTGCCAGGCCATCGATCTCAGTAGAAATTTTGCGAGGGAAAATCAGAACAAGTGAGTTTACAAAATCAACGGAGAGCCGAGCGAATTCGAGATGGCGACAGTCGAAGAAGCATTAAAGAAAATCGATGGTAAGCTTAAGTTGTTAAAGTTCACACAGGATGACACACCGAGAATTCTAGAAAATAAATCATTGAAAGCCATGGAACGCCAACTGAAGAATTTCGAAAACCAAATAGACGAGAGTCATGACTTGAAAGTGAGAGTGCAAGAACTAAGAATAGAAGCCGGGGACAAACCAGATGACGTAAGGAAATGGAGCTGGGAAATCGAGAGTGGCATAGCAGTATACGAAGAAGCCATGGAAGGATTGAAAGACGCTATAAAACACCAGCGAGAACGAGCACAGCGAGAAATTAGGGACGAAAAAGAAGCGATTGAAGAACAGAAAAGACAAAGGCAGTATAAACAAGAAATCCACCATGAGCAGGCAAAGTTAGAAGTCAGGCAGCAATACGATAGGAAGTTAGGCGAAATCCGTGAGAAATCAGGGAAGGAGAGAAACCAAAGCTAGTGATATCTAAGTTTCAAGGTACACATTTAGATTGGCAAAGATTTTGGAGCCAGTTTGAAGCAGGGATTGACCAGCCGGATATAGGACAAGTGGCCAAATTTTCCTACCTGAGGGAGTTACTAATTCCTAAAGTCCGAAAATGACAATAGATGGACTTCCATTCACCACAGAAGGTTAAGAGCGGGCCAAACATCTACTCAAGTCCAAATATGGGAAGCCTAGTGAAGTTGTAAATGCACACGTCCAGAATATCATGTCTCTTCAGACCATCCATAGTACTCAGCCAAAGAAGGTACACGAGTTCTACGACAAACTGGTTAGTAACATACAATCGTCACTGGAAACCATGGGCAAACTCAGAGAGATAAATTGTTATGTCCGACTAACGCTGGATAAGCTGCCAGGGATTAGAGCAGATCTGGTTAGAACTGACGACGAGTGGCAGGAATGGGGATTTCCTCAGATGATCGTGGCTTTGCGGAAGTGGTGTGAGGGAAATCCAGTGCCAACAGAGACCGAGCATCGGATAATGCATGTGGCGAGCGAGGGCAGTACCGACCACCCAGGAGGGAAAGGGTGTTCCGAACTAACCAACCAGATGGGAAACCGGCCAGGGTTTGTGTTTATTGCAATGCAGGCGATCATAAATCCACTGACTGTGACAAGGTGACAAGTGTGGAAGAAAGAAAGAAGCAGTTGAGCACCAAGAAGCTGTGTTTTAATTGTACTGGGGCGAAGCATAGAGCCTCAGACTGTCGTAGTAGGAGTAACTGTCAAAAGTGTAATGGCAAACATCATTCCTCGATTTGTGATAGAGATTCAAACCGACAGCCAAACCCAATGATGATAGCCACTGTTAAAGGTGCAGTAATATACCCTGTTGTGGTGGTAAAGGTGGATGGTATAAAGTGCAGGGCATTGCTTGATTCTGGGGCTGGAAGTTCTTATGCCTCAGCAGAGTTAATAAGTAGGCTTGATAAGCAACCTATTCGAAAGGAGTTTAAACCGATCGATATGATGATGCATTCGTCTAACCAAAAGATAGAAATATTTGGTGTGAAAGTTTCCAGCCTGAAGGAAGACTTTCACCTGGCTATTTCAGTAAGCATGGTAGATAGAGCAGTCCTACTGTCGCTCCCAAATTCTAGGTATGCTGAAATCATTGATCAACACCAGCACCTGGAGGGAGTCGTTATGGATGATATGGATAATAAGACCGAGCTTCCCATTCATCTTGTACTCGGTACAAGTGAGTACTCAAGCATCAAGATGCGAACGAGGCCAAGAGTCAGACAGCCTGGAGAGCCGGTGGCAGAGTTAACAACTTTTGGCTGGACAATCCTTTCACCAGGAGCAGAGGTAAACCGGAACAATGTTTACTTGACGAGAACTTCTACTGCAGATCTGGAGCCGCTGTGCAGACTAGATGTGTTGGGGCTTGAGGACAGACCAGCTGGAGACCAACAATCTGTCTACAAGGATTTCAAGGAACAGCTGACACAAAGCTCTGAAGGCTGGTACGAGACTGGTTTACTTTGGAAGAACAACTGTGGTCCTTTACAGAGCAATAGAAGTGGAAGTTTAGGAAGACTGGCGGGCCAGGTGAAGACGCTGCACAGGGAACCTACGCTGGTCGACAGATATGATGATGTTATCTAGGATCAACTGGCAAAGGGTATAGTAGAAAGAGCGAGTGAAGTAGCTAAGGATAGAGAGTTCTACATACCTCATAAGCCGGTGATACAAGAGTCTGCCGAAAGCACGAAAATGCGAATAGTGTTTGATGCATCAGCGAGACAAAATGAAGAGAGCCTCTCATTAAATGACTGCTTATAAACATGACCGGCCTTACAGAACCTGTTGTGGAGAGTTCTTGTGAGAATGCGGTTTAAGCCGGTGGCATTGTGTGGCGATATCAAGCAGGCATTCTTGCAGGTGTGCATACGTGAAGAAGACCGAGATGCTTTGCGGTTCCACTGGATCAGGAATAAAGATCCCTCTGATGTTGAAGTCCTTAGATTCACTCGTGTCCCGTTTGGCCTAGTCCAATCGCCCTTTCTATTGGGGGGAACAGTAGAACAACATTTGGAGAACTGCAAGAACAAGTACCCCAGAGAGGTAGAGGAGATCAGGAGGAGTTTGTATGTGGATGACGTCCTCACTGGGGGAGAAACCTTGGACGGAACACTTAAGCTGAAATAGACGGTAGTAACAATGTTTGGAGAGGCGAAGTTTGAGCTACACAAGTGGAATTCAAATGTACCAGAGCTGGAAGCAAGCAGTAATTCTAATGATGAGGAACAGAGTTATGCAAATGCGCAGCTAGGAGTGAAGGCAGATGAAACAAAGATGTTGGTACTCGCATGGATCAAACCTGATGATACCATGGGAGTAAACTTTCCAATGAAGGCTGCAGGTGGATCAAAGAGAGAAATACTTCGATTTCTTGCTTCGATATTTGATCCCCTAGGCCTATTTTCACCCATAGCAAATTTGTGTACCGAGATACCTGTGACCAACACCTACCATGAGATGGAGAGCTACCACCGAACATGCTAAGGCAATGGAAGACGTTCGAGAGAAACCTACCGGACAGTGTAGAGGTTCCACGCAGTCTGGTCACCTTTCGAGGGAGTATTGAATCAATCGATCTACATGCATTTGGAGATACAAGTGGAGTAGGGACAGCAGCTGCAGTGTATGCTGTAGTTCACAAAGAGTCTGGCATCAACACTGGACTAGTCGCAGCTAAATCGCGACTTGCAAAGAAAGGCCTAACCATTCCACGGCTGGAACTTATATCTGCACACATGGCGGCCATCCTTGTGGAGAACGTTAAGGATGCACTAGACGGGTATCCGGTTAGACAAGTCTACGGATGGTTGGATATAGTACTGTAGCACTACACTGGATTAGGAGAGGAGGTAGCTACAAGCAATTTGTCGCAAATTGAGTGCGACAGATAACGGCTAAGAGTTACATCCAGTGGAGGCATGTGAGCAACGATCAAAACCCAGCCGACGTTGGTAGTAGAGGAAGAGATGTGAACAAGATGCCTGAGATGTGGTGGAAGGGACCAGAATGGCTGTTGACTCCTGATCATTGGCCTGATGATTGACATATACAGCCCAGCGTAGCAACAGCGGTGGAGTCCAAGATTGTGAGGGAAGTTTTAGCAACTACGGTGGAGACTAATGACAACTGGGATGAGCTTCTTAAGAAGCATAGGTTTTGGAAGACCATACGCATTTCTGCATGGGTTGCTAGGTAGCTTCACAACTGCAGGTCTGAACAATCAGAACGTCTCTCAGGACCCTTGGCAACTGCTGAGACAAATGACCAAATCCAGTTTTGGATTAGAAGGGTGCAGACCAGGTACAGCCAGACAGATCAGTTCAAAGAAGACCAACTGAGACTGAACCTACAGAAGAATGAACAGGGGTTGTATGAGTGCCGCGGCAGAATCCAAGGAAGTTATCCAATTTATCTGCCACCAAACTCACCTTTCAGCGAGAAGATGGTTATAGATGTTCATTTAGTGATACTGCATGGGGGAGTTGGCCTCACAGTGGCATTCATCAGACGTAAATATTGGATACCTCGAATAAGATATCCGAGGATGCTTCGCCTGTAAGAAATTTCAAGTCACAGCATTCTCAAACCCGCCACCCGGAAACCTGCCAACTGATCGAACCAAAGGATCAGTACCATTCCAAGTGCTTGGAGCTGATTATGCTGGGCCGATTGCCTACAAGCTCAACCCAAAGAAGGAGGGCAATGCTTACATCTTACTGTTTGCATGTAGTCTCACAAAGGCCATCCATCTTGAGTTGCTGCCTGACCAAACTACAGCAGGGTTCCTCAGAAGCTTCAAGCGATTTATAGCAAGAAGAGGCAGACCAGAGAAGATCTACACCGATAATGGAGGATCGTTCATAGGTGCAGCTAAGTGGCAATTTAATCTGAGCAGAGCCCCTTGGTGGGGAGGCCAGTTTGAAAGGATGGTGGCGATTGTGAAGCGAGCTCTACACAAGTCTATGGACCGCGCTTTACTCGGATGGACTGAACTTGAAGAGGTGCTGCTGGATGTCGAGGTGGCCGTAAATAACCGTCCACTCGGGTATGTAGAGGATGATGTCCAGTTACCCACGCTGACACCGAATGGCATGATGTTTGGTCACCCTAACCTACTACCAGAGGAGGATGCTGGTTCAATCGATGATGCAGATTTTAGGAAACGTGCAAGATATGTGCGTAGGTGCAAGGATGTGCTTTGGTCAAGATGGACGGGGGAGTACCTAAAGGGATTACGAGAAAGGCACAACCTTAACCACAAAACAAAGGAGATGACCATTCATGCTGGAGATGTTGTTCTGATCAAGGGCAACGAACGCAACAGAGGGAGTTGGAACATTGGGATCATCGTTAATCTCATCAAGGGAAGAGATGGAGTTGTCAGAGCGGTGAGATTGAGAGCTGGACAATCCTTCTTGGAAAGAGCAATTCAACAACTGTATCCGATGGAGCTGTCCTGTGACCTTGTGCTGGAACAAGAAGACATATTGCAGCTTAACCCAGATGCAAGGGAGTTCCGGTCAAGAAGGATAGCTGCGACAGCCGCTGCAAAGAGTATCCAGCGTATTGCAGATGATGAAACAACCGATTTCTAACCGCAATATATTTTATCCTTTCTGGATCAAATAGAGCGAGTGTGTGGAGAATATTTCGGTAGAACTTTCCCCCTTCAGTTTCAAACATTGTTGTTTAAGTATAAAATAGGCAGACGTTCCTAATCCTCGAGTCGGGGATAAGCCTGGAAACTAGTCACATGTAAGAGGAGAGCAGGAGGAGAGCCACTTCTGCCTATAGAGCACTTACGAACATTGCTGTTAATATGGGAATGTGCAGTATTAGTGGTCTATCTGTTACGGTAAATCCCTCGACTAAATAAATCAACTGTTTAACTGCCGGTTGGATTCAATTTTCGAATTCATGTACTGTGTGCAATTTGTGTTGGCGGTGGAGTGATTGTAACTCCCTATAGGTGCAAGCAAATATCTAAGAATCCCTGAAGATTTTTAACGGCAACCACTTAGGTCAAATCCAACGGTTTTTAGCGTTTAGATAACCCCCAATTTTCAATGCTTTTGTCCAAATAAATCAACCCTCCAAAAAGGCTGTGACTGGTGAAATTGCATTGTTCTGAACAGCCAATCAGAATACACAAAAAATCGGATTCTTCCAGAGCCTATATTTTCGTCGAGCATGCGCAGTAAGAAACAAATGGGATGTGAGTACGGGATTGCTGAATGCTCCCCTCGCGATAATCTGCGCATGCGTAGACCGAGAGAGACATGAGTACGAGGTTATCATAACTAATGAACATTCCGTTCTTCTTGTACAGATTGGTCTGAGCCAATTACCCTCGGTCCATGGATCGGATTAAACGATCAGTTAGTCAGCGACGACTTCGTTTGGTCTGACGGCTCCTTCTCAACTTCCTACAGACGTTGGGCTTCCCGACAACCCAAGCGAGTCAAGAACCGAGACTGTGTCATTGTAGGGGGAGGGGACGGGAAGTGGTACAGCACCTCATGTCAGCAACAGATGCCATTCATCTGTGAGAAACGATTAACATAAATCCTTACTGAAGCGTCAACTTTGTCAAATGTTACAAAGAATTAAACCGAAGATTGGTTAAAACTCCTACAAAGTTACCAAAACCAGTGTTAGGTTTTCACACGAATACGACTGTGTGTTAGCCTTTTTCAATCATCTAATGCTTTATTTCATTTCTCTTATTGGTTGCACGTTTATAAACGGGCTCCCTGTGGAGTGCATCTGGAATGCGCCAGTCCCAGGTCAAGTACTGTTACGATAGGTAACTAGTTCCTGTAAAAACTAGTACTGTTACTACTTCTTTTATATCAATTTCGTAGCAATTTTTTGTCATCCTGGCAAAACGACACAGTGTCGAAAATATCCAAATCATTGAAAAATATTACTAAAGAACCAAATTAACATATGAATTTTGCAGAGAGTTTACCGTTGGAATCACGTCCGCCATTACTGAAGTGTGTTCCAAATACTTCGAGATTTCGTTACGTCATCTTCTCAACGCGTCGCTCCTGTAAATGCGTATTTCCATTCAAAACTTCGTTACGTTCTTTCCTTTCCTTTTTGGAAAAAAATAGTAGAAACATGTACTTTACTTATAAGTTCGTGCGAAAGTTTGTGTGAAACGTAGCCCCGCATGTTGTTGTGTTGAGAAGATGACGTCACGTTCGCTGGAAATTAGCTCTGTCACGGACCGGGTTCGAGTAGTGGCGCAGACATAAAAAATAAGGCAACTTTTCTTTACAATACGCAAAAATATACCACTATCTCAAAATTTGATCGTAGTAGCACTTTAAGGTGTGTTGAAGAAGAGGAAAATAAAAGTCGCTTCCCAAAACTAAAAGAAATTGATCGGCGAGAAAATTTATATAATTAGCATCGGCTTCGTACTCTAAACTAGACTAAAGCGAGAAAAAGTTTTTTGAGAAAAACAATAACATTTTAATAAAAAAAATGACTGAATTTAAGAAAAATGTGGTTTTTCTAACAGCCTGGGCCCGGTTCCTGAAAGGCCGATTTAGCGTTAACCCAGGATTACATTTCTCTTAAACCAGGATTAAAATTAATCTTAGGGTAGATTCGGTTCCCGAAAGCACGATTAGCACTAATCCAGGGTTAATCTGTGGGTTAAATTTAATCCACCTAGCGAGGTGGATGTGTTCGGTTGGGATAAAATTGCAGTTGCACAAGCAAAGCAGAAAGCATATGTCATGTACAAAACATTAAACATGCGCACTCCAGCATATTTGCAAGAGATGTTTTCCTATCGACACTCAAGTTACGACATGAGAGATTCTCACAACAAATTACACCTATCAAAGCCAAAAACTGACTTCCTAAAACGCAGCTTTAGCAATTCTGGAGCTACCTTATGGACGGGCTTCCCAATAAACTGAGAACACTAACGTCCCTCTCATGATTCAAGAGGGGCGTTGACGACCTATTCTCATCACCGGACTCCCACACGGCAAACACGTAAACCAGTTTTTATTGAGTTATGTACTGTCTTTAGATTGTGTATATTGAGTTATATACTGTTTTTAAATTGTATATAGCTTTGTACTGACGTTTTTAACCGTGTATAAATAACGTATGTGTGTCTGTCTGTCTGTCATATGTCACTTAATGTTTTTACTTTTGTACATGACTCTTCCAATTTTAAGTATTCAAAAAAATATCTCAAACCTTAGAACACAGGCAGCCCAAGCTCTGTAGCTGCACACTCAAGCATGTTAAGGCCTGGTTCATTTAACGCAAAACAGATTTAACGTAAATAAATGTTTCTAACAGGAACAACAGCTTCAACAAAATGTAATCCCACCATAATGCTAATATCGACTTCCTTAAATTCCTTAAATGGATGATTGACGTATCACGTGACCGATGACGTCAAAATTGGAGAAAATCATTTAATTGAAATGCGGTTGCGCCGATAGCATATGAATAGAAAATAACCCTGCTGAAATATTCCTCTTCCAGCACTGTGTTTGACCACGCTTAGAAAACATGACTATGTATCAAATGTCACGTGACCTATTTTGCACACTTTCGCCTTATTATTAATAACCCGTTAACGAAACATTGTACTCATCTTTTCTAAGCTGAAATAGGTAAATGGCTTTAACCTTAACCACACCCACTTATTATTTTACACGATAAAAAAGGAAACAAAAACCACTTTTGTCGTTTCTCTTTTAGTGTATTAGTGGCGTTATTAAAGCCAAGGAATAGTGGTTTCCTTAATATATACATGTAATCAATATCTTGGCCCCTAGGGTAATTACTGTGGAGTTTCCTCTTCTGACACAAATGTCACTATTGCCATTTGAGGTTGGTTTGGCGGATACTGGACAGCGACTACAGCCAGTCATTTAACGATGGCCAAACGTAGCTACTAGCGGCTCCCAGCTAGAGTATATAATCAAAATTTAATCAAATAACATATAAAAGGACAAACAGTCAATTCTCTCGGGTGGATTTGGCATTCGCTAGTAATGTTTCGAGAACATATCAGTTCCTCAAATTAAATATTAATGGCAAAACAAATCTACGGATAAAAGGAAAATTAAAAGTATATGTTTCCTAATCGGATATATAACTATCAGCGCTCGAGATTATAGCGAAACTAAGTGACATCGCAGGACTCGTTGCAAAGAAAGCTCTCATTTATGGTGCCAGAGCGTCCTGACGGCCTTCTTGGAAGGTAAAATTACCGGACTAAGGGATAAAATGGTGACATAAATAATTAAATTGTAGTTAGGATATTAATTCCTACGGATGTTCTCCTTATGTTTCAACATATATTACTTGTATAGGGCGTTCTCACAAAAACCTATACTTAGTCTTTAACCTAAGTTAAACTTGATTTTTAATACTTTTACCGAGGAAATTCCCTCTATCTTTTTATATTCTAAATGTGTCTTTGACGATATTTTACCTGGCAGCAGTTAGTCTCTTGCCCAAGGTAATACTAGCTTAGTAATTATTGGTTGACAATTAATCTTAATCTTAATGCAATTTTGCATCCTGTTATTATCTTCTAATAACACGTAAAGATTTAGCAGAACTTCTGCGGGTGCAGGTTGTGCAAGTACACGCGAACAGTGAATAAGCAGCTCCTTGAGCTAGCTTAGGTCATTTTGTTTGTTTAGTCATTGACTAGAGAGAACTTTTACCTTCTTGAATTCTCTTGTTTTCGATTTTAACCTAGATATTTCTTCTTGGACAGATAGGTCTTACTGTCTTAAAACGAACATCGTTAAATTTGGATAGTTTCATAATTCTAAAATACTCTAAAATTCGTTTTACTGGGTTCGTTACGTTACGTCATGAAGCTGTATATCTGGTTGAACAGGTTTATAACTTGTTTTCCCAGCATCACTTTCAAGCTTACACACGCGTGTATGTCTTTTACTACTTAAGCAGTAGCATTGTAAAATTTAGTAGAGTTGGTTGGTGCGGGGGATCCGCATGGAGTTAGTTGGCGCGGAGCCTTCCGCGGAGTACGGATAAAGTTCAAGGTCCAACTCAAGTCTCGTCTACTCTCTCAGAGTACGATCTCGGTTCCTGCGAGAGAACGCCAGTCAGAGGAAATCTCTCGCGAAACAATTATCCTCTGTTAAACTGTTAAACTCTGAGCCGCATTTTTGATTTACTGATTTCGTGGTCTAAGTCACGTGACACAAACGTGACACGTTTTACTGCACACAAACCACTTAAAGTTCCTATGAAACGAAATGTTCGTCATTAAAATTAAGATCCCATTTGAAAGTCTTTTTGGAATGAGGATGAATAGTGTTTATTGCTTGTCAATATCTCATTTCGTTCCAGAGATATAAAGGTTTTCAGAATATGCAAATTAGATTATCTGTGACGTCATTGGGTGAACACAGCCATGAGGACAAATGAAGAATATCTCTGCATATAGTCAGTAAAAACAATTGAAACTTTGCACATGTTTGGTACAACGGAAAACGCACATCATTATGCAAACTAAGATGTTACGAAGTCTGGACTTCGTATTCACTTTCATTTTGGCTGATTAGATCTGACTTCCGATCCAACGTAGCAACCAGCGGGATTTTCGTCCACGGTTCTTTGCCGTTTCTCAAGTTTATCTAAGATGTTATCATGGTAACAGTCTAGGCCCCAGGCTCTTTTCACCTTGAACCTAAAATTGTAGTTTTTATGACTGTTACACAAAATAATTCACTTTAAGCCACTCGCATACAATGCTTACACTGTTCCAAACCTTCTGATATGCCCACATTAGAAATAATGTGTTTGGCAAAGGATAAATTAGGAAATTTATGTTCCTCATTGAATGAGCCTGTGGCCTAGAGTGTTACCATGGTAACATCTTAATTTGTATAATGATGTGCGTTTTCCCTAGTACCATACGTGCGCGCAGTTTCAATTGTTTTTACTACTAGAGCGGTTTTCAGTTGAGTGTAGTAAAACCAAACGCAAATTACCCACAGCCAGCCAATCATAGGAGCGAGTAATCACAAGTAACTCATAAATGGCTTCCGTGTGAGCCAATGAAAAACCAAAGCAAAACCAATTTACGTTTGGTTTTACTTTGGATTCTGATTGGTTGGTTTACTTTCTCAACCAATAGGAGAGCTTAGTAAACGCAAAACCAAAATACTTCCGACACTCAATTGAAATCCGCTCTATGCAGAGATATTCTTCATTTGTTATTTGTCCTCACGGCTGTGTCCACCCAATGACGTCACATATCATCTAATTTGCATATTCTAAAAGCCTTAATACCTCTGGAATCTGGAACGAGATGAGATATTGACAAGCAATAAACACCATTATTCCTCAGTTCAAAAGGACTTTCAAATGGGATCTTTATTTTAATGACAAAAATTTCGTTTCATAGGCACTTTAAGGGAGTCAAGAATGACGATATATGTTATCGTAAGAAACATGGCGTACTTTATAATACCGTACTCGGCTGTGCTGAAATAACGAAAACAGTTTTTACCCGAAATGTGATCCTTGAACCAGGCCTTAACATGCTTGAGCTGTGTGACTACAGTTTTGCTGTATCAGATATCGTTTCTAGAAAAAAATGAAAACAATAAAATATTGAACTTTGAAGAACTTGTCTTGTGTTATAGAATTTCTTTAAGTATCGTATTTCAATCTTAGCGCTCTGGGACTACCCTGCGAGCAGAGGTTTCTTATCTCTTTGCCTTTCCTGTGACCTGTTTTAGTACGTTTTCTAGCTCGCATTTTTTCTTGTTTACTTACAGGCATCCCAATCTTTATACGTTTATAAATATCGCTTGAATAGTTCATATTATAAATCTTTCGACAGAGAAGCCAACAATCCCGCTTTTGGCGGGAGACTTACACTTTTTAGCGTCATCTCCCGCTCTCCCGCTTTGCGTACGAAATCTCCTGCTTTTTCGCAAATGAGGCTTAAATAAATAAAGAAAATACTTTTTGCCTTGACTGTCCTTTTTGGTCGTGACTCACGCGCGATCATTACAAATCAGACAGATCCATACGAAGCAGTGATCTCCCGCTGTTAGAACTCCAGGGGTTGGCATCTCTGCTTCCAAAACACGTATGTTAGAGAAATATATACACGACTTCAGCCTACAATGTTTCAGTTGTGGTTATTCATACCTTTGAGCTCTTCTAGGGAAGGAGGTTCGAAAAAGAACAGCGGAAACGACCCTACTGAGAGGAGCTCAGAGGTATGAATAACCACAACTGAAACATTGTAGGGTGAAGTCGTGTATTTATTTCTCTAACATACAAGTTTTGGAAGGATTTATAATATGAACTATTCAAGCGATATTTCAGTGTAAGCGTATAAATACACAAATCACGAGATTTGGATGCCTGTGGCTTACTCTGTACTATACATATATTTGAAAGGCGGGAAACCGTCGTTTCAATACGCTTACCTCTATGCCTCGATTTTACCCCAAAAAGATGTTCAATCTACCCCAAATTCCCGGTAGTTATCAATCTCTGGGCGGGAAATCGTTATTTCGAAGTCTTTTGGCAAAGCCTTTCGTGAAAATGGAGAAATTCCCAGCTTAAAAACGACAAATCAAGATTTTTGCCGTGGCCCAATGCTGGGACGGTACAGCCTGAAACCTCGTGACCAAAAGCGTAACGTCAGCAAGGCTCCTCGTGCCTTTGTCCCCGAGGAAGTTTTCCCGTTTGCCGCGAAAGAAAGGTAAACATTTCAAACTGCCGCGAAATTCAAACCGCGCCCCGAGAAAAAAAAATTGTCAACATTTCACTGTGTTAATGAGATTGAAAATGGAAAAACTAGTTTGGGTTATTCGATATTGGCCAAAGTATAGTACGTAGCATTTATCCCGCATTTCAACACTGGACAAGTTATTTTGATACTCCGTCGCAAGTTAAACATCGTTATTAAATTAAATTGGAAAAAGCCCCAAAAACGATGGTAGTCTAGAGACCTAAGACCTATAAACTTAAGATCTAGAAAAATGACAGAACAAGATCAGAAAAACGGCGAGCGAAACTGAAACTCTGAGAGGAATGTTTTTGTCACTTCTTTTTTCAGTACATATTCAATTCCTTTTTCCCCAGCTTAATTATTTTCTTTATTTTCTTCTTGACCGTTACGTTTAATCTCTTTCCCGTTTTTTCCAGTTCATTTTATTGATTTTTCAGCGAGAAAAAGCCACCCTTTGTTGATCATGATGTTTCCACAGGAGTCCGGTCAATTTTATAATTTCCTCTCAGAGTTTCAGTTTCGCTCGTTTTTCTTGTTCTGTCATTTATTCCCCGGTTCAATATAATTCTTCTTTGTCCTCCCAGTTCGACAAATTGTTTTTCCAATCCGAAAAGCAATGTACTCAGTTCTGTATATTCGATTCATGTCCGTAAGCCATATTTAATTAGACGGTTCTGTTCGCTTTCGGTTCTAGTACCCAGTTCAGTTTTCTCCATTTTTGTGTGTCCATAAGCTGCTCCATTAGGCGTTTCGGTTCGCTCAGTTCAGTTTACTAGGTTCAATTACTAAATTCTGTGCACTCGGTTCACTTATCTCAGTTCAATTTGGCTCAATTCGGTGTCCCTTTCCAACGCTAATCATGTCCGTACGCTAGTCCGGGTATAGTTCTCTTCTGTTCTCCAGTTCGCTCAGTCCTAAGTCCCCTAATTAGCTAGTTATACAAAATACAGTTTCGCAAAGTACGGGGCCCAAAATGGTTTGCCTAAAATAAAACCAGTTAAAAATCCCAGAAACCGGGAGACGCCGAGACTTGCGTTTTCAAAATCCGAGCCCGAGACTGTTGTTATTGTAGTTATTATGACCAATGACAGGCCGCCCAAGTTCTGACTATGTGTATCGAAGCAGTGAATTACAAGGATTGTATGGGAGTTCTTCCGATAACTCTAATAACTCGGAATAATAACGTAACTATAGTTACAGATCTTCTGTAATACAAGGTAAATAAAGGAAGAAGGCTTACTTGAAGTTGTTTTTTTGTCCTATTTGTGTTCAGGTCGTTAGAACGGCGTTCTAGTGAAGCGCTTATGACTCAAGACTTCCATAAAACGCCGTTCTAACGTCCTGAACACAAATAGGACGACAAATCAACTTCAAGTAAGCCTTCTTCCTTTATTTACCTTGTATTACAGAAGATATGTAACTAAATTTACGTTATTATTCCGAGTCATCGGAAGAACTCCCATACAAACCTTGAAATTCACTGCTTCGATTATTTTACATAGTCAGAACTTGGGCGGCCTGTGTAATATGACAAGCGGAGAATCAGCGGAGAATCGTTTATTGCCTCGTTATACATACGCAACCGAGAAATCACATCACACATTGGTACTCACTAATACGCACAAGTCCACAGATTTTTAGATTTTGTTGATAATCTTAGCAGTTTGGAGTACTGAGTAAGAACCACATTTATAAAGCTGTTACACTAATTTATATTCAGGAAGCGACTGTTACAAGTTCCAGCAGGCCAGCCATCTTAAACCTTGATAATTTATAACAACATAGGAACAGTTTGAATCAACAGTGTTACTTAATTCAACAGTTACATGATATGATATTTAGCACAATTGACTGGACCGCGTCGACCGGCAAAGAGCTTTGCTATGGTTGAACCTCCAACGCTACCCAGCATTCAACAGGGGCGGGTAATTTCTTACACACAAGCTTCACTGAAGCAGAACCAAATGATGTTTTCCCAAAATTTTGTGTGGCCTTATAGGACGCTATATCGGCTTGTGCCTTAGTGAGCAGTGAAGACCAGTTGTCGTAGATCTGTTTAATAGCCTGTAATGCATCTCTGGCAGTTGTTACGATCTTTGTATTGACAATAGATCTGATGGCAGATCGCGTGTACAGTGTGTCGATCACGAAGCCTTGGGAGAGCAGAGGGTTCGATCTGTATCGCAGCCTGTAGATCGCTCTGCTGGTGAGCTGAGGGGGGTTTCTAGCAAGGAATTTGTACTCCGTTACATCTCGCACTGATTGCATATCGTTGGTTAATCCTATTAAAAGAAAAAGAAAAAGAATTTCGTGAGTCCCACATTGGTTTGTTATCGGTCGTCTTCTATGACTGGCGATTGGTTAGGAATGAACATTGTTTTGGGCCTTGGGCGGATCTTAATTAAATAACTGTCAAAGTTTACACCCCATTCTCACCGACTAAACCTGGTTAATTAAACTGAGTTTATCTAGCCCCTGTATTGGATGTGTTTAGTTACACAGGGTTAAAACTAACTCTAACAGGTTGTTTAGTTAAAAAGGTCACTTTGAACCTACAATCGTGGTCAAAAGCTTTTGGAACACTTGTCACAAGGTACCCGATTCTCCACACCTTCGATTTTTTTTTAAAGATAATCAATGTTGTGATCATAAATCATGACTTTGACAAAACAAAAACCAACAATAAATGGCGGGGAGGTGCCTGTGACACGAAAACAAAATTATGACAAAATAGCTAAGTGTCCCTGCCCTTTAGACCAGGATTGTAGTTTAGCGCCAGTCAGCATGCGGTGTGAACAGGTATTACTTAACTTGTATTAACTTGTTTAATGTTTTAAACAGCTTTTAAACCTGTTTACGCTTTGGTGTGAACGGGATATTTAAATAGTTTGATAGCTCGGATAACAGCCAATAACACTGAGAACATGACTAATAATAAATAAAAGCTTCGACAGTTACAAAATGAAACCACTGTAAAGTAAGGATAGGTGGTTAAGCCTAGAGTATTCTGCACCGTGTTGCTGGTTATTTTAAGATGTTTAGTGTTATCCAGCCAAGGACGTATTTAACACCGAACAGCTAATAATAATCATTCAACGTGAAAACAAAAGACAACAACGTTTACCTGTGCAATATATTTCCATCTCGATTGGGTAATGATCACTTACTTTCAGTGCCTGTGAAATAAGAAACAAAACATGAGGAATGAAGTTTTATGCGTTTATAGCAGACACTTATAAATTGCTACCTTTCTTCACTGAGGCATTAATTGAATTATAATTTACCCGGAGCGTCCATCTGTAGTGTATATGTGTCACAGCGTTTACTCGCTTCGTGCTATATTTAGAATGATTTTCACGCGAACTGAATACTGCAAAGCGTTGGATTCTTCCCTTCCGCCATTATAATGTGACAGCTAGCTGAAAGACTACAGCATGACGTCAGTGTGCTTTGTTCAGGGTCGAATTTCATTGGTTCCCAAACTGGTGCCAGATATGAAATAAGATCTGTTGACATACTCGATGCTCTAGGCTGGCAAACGCTTGATGTAAGGCATGCTCGTACAAAATCTATCTTAATATACAAAATACTTCATGGCTACTCCGCACCCTGCCTTAAAAAATCATTTATAACTCTGAACGATCGTCAGAATAGCTACAATTTAAGAAACTATGAACCAAACCTAGCACTTCCAAAGCCTAAAAGAGATTTTTTGAAAAGAAGCTTTAAACTGATAATGGTGCTATGCTGTGGAATACCCTTCCGCGCGAAGCTAAACTAGCGGAATCGCTCCAACAATTCCGGAGAGAAATAAAGAAATTGCCTGATGTGGGGTCACGTTGATAGCTCTGTAAATAGTACATATCAATTTTAAATAACTATTAGTTTTTTTTATAATAAGTAATTTGAATAATACCAACTGAATAGTCTATAAATATTACTTTTTACCTCTCCTTGTAAATACATTTTTAAGTCTGAATATAACATAGTATAGTTTTAATTAGTTGTAATAGTTTTAACATATTGTAAATATTTCACGCCCATCGTGGAAACCAGCAGAGTATGTTCTGTTGTTGGGGCCAGCGTGCCTAAATAAAGCTGTATGTATGTATGTGAGGGGGCGCGATCACTTATACATATACGTCAGCAGCGCGCGCAAACTAAAATTGAAAACGTTTCACTCAAATCACAGATAATGGTCGGCATTTTCTCATTTTTCTAAGGCTTTCAATATAAAATATTAGCCAGAAATACAGGGAGGTCAAAACTAGCGTAAATTTACGTCAAAATCCCTGAAAAACTTTGGATTTGAGATACTTTGTGATATTCAACGTAAAATCAGGCTGACGCAGAATGTTCTGGACAATGTTCTATTTCTATTTTATTTCAACCATTTATCTTTTCTGTTTTCCATATATTAGTGAAATATATATTTTTAATACAGGACCTCCCTGAAAATCACAAATTGTGAGTGGAGCTTTCCTGTCAAAATATTATTATTATTATTATTATAAGTGACAGTTTGGAAAGGCCTTCCAATCCTCCTTGGGCCAAGGTTTCACTCTTGCAGTGCGCGCGCATGTACAGCACATTTGCAGGCACGTCGCGCGTCCGCGTCGGGTCCGCGCTTCGCGGTTCGGGCGCGAGAGAAACCGGAAGTCGTTCAATGTTTGCTTTCATCCTATAAGTATGGTGCTCCGCTCGCGAGGTAGCTCCACTATGAAAACTGCCCAAAATAACGTTCTTTAATGAGATTATACTTCTTTAAACTGTGTAGTAAAACAAAAGTTACAAAAATCACATGATTAAGTGTGACGTAGATATACAGGCGCATGCGTAGGACTGTAAAGTGCGCGAAGATGACGTACACGCGTAATTAATTTTACATTGTGACGTCACGCTTGTGTTTTACAGAAATTCAGTGAGCGTTCCTGCGAAGTCGATGGTTAAATCAAAGTGCGAGCATGTTTTTCGAGTGTTATATTTGGTTCGTGACAATCCTTGGCATTATTTTTATGCTAATGTTTAACTGTATGGTGTTAACAATCCCTCTTGGTTTTGTTGCCATGGAATATACTTATGAAAATGAGGAAGAGTTTTATCCGTTCAGAGTAGCGCCTGTGATTAGAGGTAGAACATCATCTGGTGACAGAGAAAGAGCTACTTCGTCCACGAGCAGTGGAGAGGAAGAAGGAATTATATCAATAACACTAATAAGTGTTGTTATTCAACAAGGAAGTAACCGAAGAAGCGGCGCCGTTTTGAGAGAACTTGATGAAGATCTCACCAGTTCCATATCGGAAATTCCGGCAATTTCGTGTGGTCATGTGGATGGAGAAAATATATTTCAAACAGGTGTTGGAAAAATTACGGACAATATGAAGCCTGAGCTCATGGAGGCAGCGAAGGAAATCGCCGAAGACTGGATTAAAGACTACGGGGAACTACCAAACTTTGGCGATGACTGTTTTGGTAGAGAAATGAACCGGTCTCCTCCATCAGGGACAGAGTTAGCTACAACGGAAAACATCATCGCTCTTCCAAAGAGAAATACGCGGTCAAGAGTAGCGTGGCCATGTTTACCTTCAAGAGAAAGTTGGCCGTCTTTGCCTGCTCCTCAGCATTACTCAAGGCTGCCACAACGCTCTAGAGAAGAGATGTTCACGTTATCGACAGCTCTAACAGGACAAAGCTCAAGTGTGCCATCTGTTTTGAGCAAGGAGAAGCAGCCTCACGAGCTCAAGAGGCCATCACGTTTAGCTATTGCCGAGCTATTGCCTGTAATTACTGAAAATATGTCATTTGAATGTCTGGTGGAGATGAAGAATCTGTTTCTTTTGAAAGATGTTTCCATAAGAGACCTATCGCTGCTGCCAAAAATGAGTAAGCCACAAAATATGATAGCACCAACGGCAGAGAAACTATCGACAGGAGCAGTGGTGCGTGTGGGACCCGTCCGTAACACGTCTCCTAAAAAGGGCACGAAGAAGGAAAGGTTGCCCAGTCAATTGTTAGCCTCAAAAATCTCCTATCCAAAGAGCTTGCAATTGAGTGCAAAAAACGAAGATGGATTCAGTGTGAGAGCGAAGGTATTGCCACAAGTTGAGTGTGAAAGGCATAAGAGACTGAACATGGAAGAGATGGTTACTGATGTAGCAGTCGAAACTGAACCAACCAGCGGTAATTTGGCTATAACTTTCAATGCAGAGAGTGATACTAAGAATGTCAAGAATAACACTAGCATTGAGCAAACTAAACGTGTTCCAACAAAGCGACCTACAGACGATCTGGCTATTGCACCGGCAAACGTAAACCGAAACGTCCCGAGGAACAGAACTGAGAGACTCCGTACAAGACTGCAGAGAATATTCACAATAAGACGGCGCAACAGGGTGCATCCGCAATAGAGAGCCGAGACAGAACAATTAATGTATTATATTTAAACAAATTATTTGGATTAATTAAGACTGCGATGGAAAATGTAATTTATTTCATAATAAATGTGTTGTACAATGTGTCAATGTATTTTTTAGAACAAGAGCCCATCTGGGCTTTCACTCGGGCCACATGAGATTGAAGATGAAATACACTTTCATTTGAAATCCTCTAGTAATAACCGAAGGGAAGAATTATTAGCTGAATTTAGCAGTCTTTAGGAGTGGCCGGTAGCGCGGTGACTTTCATTCTCTGCTCCCCTAGTATATATATGTAATTTAATATTTTGGTTTTTCTCGTGTATGTAAATTAAAGAAGTTGACCTCTACTTATTCGTGTTACGCACGCTAATAGCGGAGTGCGGCAGTTACGTCACAAGTCTAGACCCCCCGCCAAGACTCAGACAAACAAACCGCTTTTCTTGTATCAATTAACTTACAAGAATTGACTAGCACTTCAGTTCGTCCTCTGTCTATTCTATCAGAAATGACTGCTTTCCTGGACCATATTTTGAAAGAGAACCTGATGATTATACTGTCGAACAGCTTAAACTTTGGCTGAAATACAGAGGATTGAAACAAAGCGACAAACGTCGATCTTGTCAAGCGAGTTTTGCATCTTCGCTGGCCAACCAACGAGACATGCTTAATACTTATAGACTGTCAAGTCCTATTTAAACTGTATCCCAAACTCATCTTTTCCCATGCAATATCGTTGTAAGACTTCACCTAAACATTGAAAAGTTACAAAGGTCAGGTTTTCCTGTATTAAGGCAAAAACAAAATAATGTAGCCGCGTGCCGAGTGCATTCATTGGCGAATGGAGATAGGAAATTCTTCAATAAAACTCATCCGAGACCAAAGCTGTTATGGCTGGAAGAGCATATACATTAAAACTATGAACTGATAGCATCGTAAAATTCGGCAGTCTTGCTTATGTTGGTGTGCTCTTTCAAACCATTATATTATTGTTTGCATTTATCGAGTTTTCAAATTTAATACCTGCAGCTCCGAAAGAAATTAACTTCATTTGTGCTCAGAAAATAAATCAAAGCATTGTAGATGTACTGTAGACGAGGCTTTGCTTCCAAAATTTATTTAGAATCCACTGATAAATTCAAGTAAACTTAATGGTTGAACAGTAGTTCCTTCTCATTGTTTACTGGTGGGTATAGTCAGGGTTTCAGTAATTTATAGCCACTTGCGTTTCATTGCCAGACCTAGTCTCGTTGTTCTGTGCTTTTAAGGTCTCTTGTACAAACATTTATCCAACGCTGACATGCATTTCTCACTGAATTTGCTGTAAAGGTTTTGGAACAGAAAAGCTCCTCCTGTGAGTGATCAAATTAAAAAGGCCGAGAAAAGATGAGAAACCTCTACTAGCGGTGTACCGATCGATGCTTCATTCTCCGAGACATATCTCTTTGAGCGCCGGATTTATGAAGGTTTTTCACATCTAGAGTCACTCTTACATCTCCCCCAGCAACAATGCTTCAAGGGCACCCAACGAAGTTTTCGGTTAAAAAGCTGTTCGGGAGAGTAAGTTAGCCTAAAACTTTCGGATTTGAAAAAATTGTCCCTAGAAAATTGTTTTCTGAAATACTGGCTAGAAAATTCGTTTTAAATCCCTAGAAAATTATAGAAGAAAAGGGAGACTAAAAGGTTTCCCCTAAAAAATTCGTACGTCCCAATTCGTGTGATCAATAGAGTCAGAACGATCCGCGAAAAAAAAACATTGGTTGGAATGAAAAAAAAAAAATATTATCACAAATCATTTAGTGAAGCGGCCATCTAAAGTTTTCGAGAACACATTTTCATTCTCTAAGAAATTCTGACATCTAAAATCCGAAAGAATAAACCTTTAGCAAATGGAGGTCACCTAAAAGAATTGCCTAAAGGAAAAAAGAACCCCTAAAAAATTCGTACCTTCACAAAACTTTGCAACATGAAGTTACTTGGGCTAAAAAATTATTGTTTATGTTCTAGGCTACTAACAAATTCGTAGGCCGGGAATATTTTGCCATAGTATTTTCGGTTGACGCGATTTCCACCTAGAAAATCCGAACAGCTAATAGCTTTCTAGAATACGTCAAAAGACATAGTAGGCGCCTTAAAATGGCTAGATGAGCTGCATACAACTGTTTTCAAACGAATTTCAAAAAGTATTCGTTGGGTGCCCTTGATGCTTGGTAGTCACCATTACTGATATGACTGTGAATCTTACTGAAGGCATTGATTCTTTTTTTGATCGAAAAAAATACGAATTCAGTCCTAATTTAGTCTGCTGTTCTGCAGGTTCAGAGTACTAATAGATGAGTGTCTCAAATGTATGTTTATATTTGTCCCATATTATAAGTTGCATCCTGTCCATCGTTCTTTCTACCCTGCGGCTCTTTATTATCGCAGCTCGCTGATCGCGTCCATATCGGTATTTGTTGGACTAAAGATTATTAACTGAAATGCCCGTTTTGTTTATCTCTATTTAAAAGCTTTTACCCTCCTTCCCAAAACTGCAGTCTGCTCATTATATTACAGAGCTATGAAGGGAACTGTTGGTTAATTTCTCGAACCAAAACCTCGGCCGTGAGACGAGTCTTGTTTACCTTGATAGTTGAATAACTGCTTCGGTCATCATAAATTATTCTGTGCTGAGTGTTTATTACCTACGAAACGTACCTCAAACAAGAGCGCCAGTTGAAATATCCTGAGCCTGTTGGAAGGCTTTCGCACGAGTAAAGTTAAATAAAACATTAAACTGCTTACATTTGAGAGATGGGACTCCAAATTTGAGAGAAAATTCCTCGCGCCGTCGTCCCCCATCTTGATTTTACTGTATTAAATTGTGTAAATAAATTAACCTGGCGATTGTTGCGTGACCAGCACAGTGCAATCTGATTGGTGTGAACTTGACCTTTAACGCATGCGCAGAAATTTTGCGACACCCAACAAAAAAAAATAACGACTTGCATTTTAAGACTCGGTGCTGCCACAGGCAGCCCGAGTAATGAGTGATATTCTGAAGATAAGAGTAGCAAGTCAATATGAACTGCTCAAGCATGCTAAGGCCTGGTTCGGGAATCAAATTTCGGGTAAAATCAGTTTTCCTTATTTCGGCACAGCCGAGTACAGTAAGTGCGCCAAATTTCGTTCGATAATAGATATTGTCATTCTTGGCTCCCTTAAGTGGTTTGTGCACAGTAAACCGTATCACGTGTTCTGTCACGTGACCTAGACCATTATTTCTAGAGTTTCCTTAACCGACTCTAGTCTTTGACAGCAATCGTATGCCAGCCAGTCACCCGCTTACAGTATGACATTAGGCTCCCTTGCGCATGCGCAATGATCGCCTAAAAATCGTACATTGTAAACAATTTTCTTGGGTCGAATAAAAGTTGTTGTTGTTGTAACCACACCATACCATACAACAAGCATGATAAGTGTAATCTACGAAGGTAAAATAAACCTGAATGACCAGTTATACTGTTACATAACTTACGGATCCCAAAATAATAATGGTAAAGCATCATCGTATTTACGTCGGTAACTCGCCTAAACTTACGGGGATGAAGAGAGACGCACGACTTAACTAACTCCTTAGCCGAGAAGATAATGATAATAAAACAATACTTCACTGATGACGTCACAATAATGCCAACCTACCAAGCTATGGGAGATGCCATATTCGGTATCAAATTTAAACCTGGCAGCACTGCCCGGCACATAGGCTGACGTCATGGCAGTACCAGCGCTAACAAACCTACGATACAAACACGAGTAAATTACAATTACACATTACAATCCCTAGCATTTTTCTAGGTATGATGAAAATTTTACACTGATGAAGTTTGACTATAGGATATACCAGGGAAGTACTATTTGAGAGTAATGGTTAATGTTACCTGAGACATGGAAAGAACTGTCTAGTGGCTTACAACGAAGATATCAGGCCTATCAGGGATTTACTTCACTTTTCATGCGAAAGTGACTCTAGCTGTAACAGTCGATCTTCTGAAAGTGAAAATCTCTATCGGCGATAGAACATTCTTCATGACGTCAGGCGCTAATGCAGACTTTCTAGTTCCAGGTCTAGATCTCTCCACACTTTTTAAATTGACATTTCTCCTCAAGTAGACTATTGAGGTTTTCAAGTGATATTTCATTTTCTTGTAAACACTACTTTTCAAAGAATGACAATGTATCGAATAGTAAAAAACTTCCCGTACTAATGTATTACACCATAAGGACATGTCAATCACTCATCAGACACGCCTACCTGTCATACGCACACAAGGCACCTGCCACAGTCGTGTCGATGCAATTAGAGATGAGCCAGCGAAACCTCTTGTCAGTGGCTAACCTGTTAACTTGCCAATCACTGTCTTTCATATACAAACATGCAGCGTTTAAGTCTCCAAGTATTATGACGTCATCCATCGACCAGCGGGCTCTGACGTCATCGTAAACATCAACAAGGGCGTCAATTTCACTAGCTGCCTTAGAGGGGGATGTATGAATTGCTACCATGGAGAAGTCCTGAATCACTAGAAAACATAATCAATAAGACTTCCTGTCGTTGTATCGAAAAACAATTTGAACTGGTAATAATATATCAACTCTACTTTATGAATGTGCAAAAAATTGATATGTCAAAATTTGATCGTAGTGGTACTTTAAGGAAAAGATGGAAATGAAAAACGGTACATGGAGTGCGTCTCGAACCATCGATCAACTTCTAGTCCCCTTTTTTTTTCTGTTACATTTCACATATCTGGTAGTGCGCAGTGACCAAAGGAGCCAAAGCTTTCTAGTTGATCATTGCAACATGAAAGGAAACTCGGACTGTTGGAACAAATTGTCGTTAAATTGTTGGCAATATGGTCTAAATTGGAAATTTGTTGAAATATTGGAAAATATTTTTAATTTTTGAAAAAATTGGATAAAGTATAAGCCATTTAGGGGATCTGTTTACATTTTTGGTCTGATCCCTTCATGTAGACACATGAATTGCTACCAAAATACAATAGAATACAACACAATTCACAATACAATTTGGTGTCCGTTTATTGGCGGTTCCTATTATTACAGGACATGAGCTGTAATTGTTTTCCGACGATAGGGACCACCGTGTGACGTCATCAGATCCAAGATGGCGGCGGCCGCCAATTTTTTCAAAAACTGGGCATGTCGCTGTTGGAATTTTGTCTATTGTTTTCTTATTTCTCTCTGTCGCTCTCGCAATTTCAGACATTTTCAGACGTTCATCGTTATTTCATTTCCTTCATGTCGCTGTAAAATATATTTTCCAATATTTCAACAAATTTCCATTTTAGACAATATTGCCAACAATTTATCGGCAATTTGTTCCAATAGCCGAAGTTTTCTTGAAGTTCTGCATCGGTTGGAAGCTAGATACTGGCTATATTAAAGGAGAACTGTACCCTATAATTGACCTAGTTTAAAATAAATCTTAAAGGTACGGATAATCGATTTTCAAAGTTATTTTTCTCGTGTTGCGTTTCGTAATTATATAAAGATCTTTGACTATCGACAAATTGTGAGTTTTGGCTTCGAACACCGCGGCGCAGATTTGGTGTGTCAGCGGCCGCATCCACTATTTTGGAGGTAATAAAACTGATTTGGGTTACATGATATCACACGCACACGACTTTTTGACACTACTACTGCCCAGTCTAGAATCTTCAGTTAAAAGTGCATATGAAGCGAAAATTAAGTTCATTTAATTTAAAAATGCTTTCGAAATGAGGAATAATGACATTTTCCGTTGTTTGTCAACATCTCATCGCGTTTTAGAGATTATCAGGTTTTTGTAATATGAAAGGTTGCACTGAGCCTGGAGACAAACCACAAAATGAAGAATATCTCTGCAAATATTGGGTAAAACTATTGAAACTTTGGCACTACGGAAAGTACACATCATTGTGCAAATTATGATGTTGCCATGGAAACACTCTGGTTCCAATCTTCCTCAACAAAATAAAAGAACAAACGTCCCTAATTTCTCCTTTGTCAAACACCTTTGTTTTTTGGTGTGGGTCCAAAATAAGATTTGGAACAATGTAAGCATTGTATGTGAGTAGTTTTAAAAGCAAGGGTGCCTGGGGCCAGAGTGTTTCCATGGCAACACCATAATTTGCACAATGTGTACTTTCCATAGTGCCATACGTGTGCAAAATTTCAGTAGTTTTTACCCAATATTTGCAGAGATATTCTTCATTTTGCGATTTGTCTCCAGGCTGTGCAAACAACATGACGTCATAGGTCATCTCATTTGCATATTAGAAAAAAACCTGAGAAATCTCTGAAATGCGATGAGATGTTGACAAACGGAAAATGTCATTATTCCTCATTTCGAAAGCATTTTATAATTAGATCAACTTAATTTTCGCTTCATATACACTTTAAGATGGCGATGGTGTCTGGTACTTATAGACCCTATACATAAGTCCTGGTAACTAGCATGTCAACGAGGCCGGTAGGTCCTCTGGAATGTTGAAATTGAAGCGTCCGTGGAGATTGTGAAATGCACTAAACGAATATTCAGTAAAACAATGCCGTTAATTTGCTTTCCGCCTGGCTGGTTGCACTATAAAGAAACATTTTTCAACTAAACAATCATGTTCAACACGTTTCATACCTCCTGCTAGTATTTCAACTTCATTCCAGAGGACCTCCGGCCTCTTTTTCGTATTGTGACCGCGCGAGTTATGCAGGTGTATGGTGTGAGCATAACACGGGACATGGAAAGTCCATAATCAATAGACCATTTTCTCAAGTATGCGCACGCAACAGGCTTGACGGGCCGGTAAATACTTCACGTGGGCAAACACGTAGTGGTTTCCTATAACCCTCCCTATTATTTCAACCAATACTAAATCCAAGCTGCCTACATGAACTATTTCTTGGCGGGCCGTGAGTTTTGTTAGCTTTTGTTAGACTCGTTCTGATGCGTCAGCCTTTGTTATTCAAATTATCGGCTATTGTTCAAAAATTGGCAGCTATTGTTCAAAAAGCGATTTGGCGGGCCAATATTGCGTGCGCATACCTGAGAAAATGGTCTATTGACCGATTTCACTTGCACATTTATTGTCCCAATTCAGGTCACATGACTTTTCTCTTGAGTAATGTTTTCGTGTTTTTCTGTATCCCAAGAGGAAATGTATAACTTTCTCTAATTGGAAAACAAAGCACTGAATCCTCTGGAGATCTGTCACATGATCTGAATTGGGACAACAAATGTACACGCTAAATCGGTCAATCAGATGGCTTGTTGCTGCAACTACACTGACGTTTACTTCACTTTTCGCGGGAAGGGAGTGCAGGACATGCACGTGAGGTATTTTGCGGAGTTAATTGAATGACAAGTGCAAATTACGTCAGTGGTTCCCAAGGAGACGGCGCGCATGCACAACAGAAAATCGTTCAGATAGAGGTAATCGGCTAACGCTGTTGCCACCCAATTCAGATCATGTGATGTAAACAGATGCTACTCTGGGGAATTATTCCTTTTTCATTGTAATCATAATGCAGTCATGCCTATCTGAATAGAATTAATTTTGAAAGAGTCAATTCTCCAGAGTAATGTGTGTTTACATCACATGATCTGAATTGGGTGGCAACAGAGTTAGCCGATTACCTCTATTGTGCCAGAAGTTCCTTTCTCCCTCGTTTGTCAGTGAAAAGGGAATGAGAAAAGAACCTCTGCTCGCAGGGTAAACAAATATTCGCTGACATCCCAATTCTGCACTGCGGTGCTGGAGCCCAAATTTCCTCACAAAAAAATGTTTTTTAACGAAGCGCAACATGAGAAAAATAACTTTGAAAATCAATTATCCATACCTTTAAAGGTCAATTTTAGGGTACAGTTCTCCTTTCAACAGTTGTTAATGTATGCTACTCTATGCAAAGCGAGGCGCAGCTGATTCGCGCGCTAGCCCTTCGTTAAAGCGTCAACGACCGACTGCCCCTTAAACTAACCCTATATATGGCTATACCTGTGTAGGGTGAGTTGAAGTGTACGATGTACGGTTCGCGCTCGAACGTGTCGACACCAGTAGCCTCATCTCCATCGTCATAAACGTACGTACGTCGAACTGAAACCAAGTCGGTCCTATGTTCATCCAAATGAAATAAGATTAGAAGCTGGTAAATCAGCGGCAGTAATAAAGTGACGTCATGGACCTTTAAACTGTGTGGACACGTCTGCACAGACCTCAGTACGGCTGTGGCGGATCCAGAGGGAGTTCAATCGAAACCCCTTTCTCTCCGCTCGCTTCCAAAAGAAACAAAGAGGTTCAATCGAAATCCTGGATCCGCCCCAGATACAGCCCATAATAAGCTTTACCTGTATACGAAAGCGTACTGCTCTTTGCTGGAGGTTCTACCAAGCCTTGGGCTGATAGTCATGTTATACGTATTACTGGAATCCCTATGAAGAAATTAAACAGGCAAAATCATAAGTAATCAATACCACACCGCGGCAAAACGTCATGCGCATGCGTATTTGCTATATCTTGTCGGCGCGCGGCCGCCCCCAGTTTCCCGCGAAAACTGAAATGAACCAACAGGCAAATGCCGTGATTTTAAAATGTCTGCTTAAAAGTACCATTTGTGAACTGTTTTGTCAAAAAATAAGAAAACTACTTAAAAGCTAAGCCTAAGACTTTCACAGGTTGAAGTTTTCTTAATTTGTGATTCATTGTGAGTTTACTAAGTTATAAAATTATTTACTAAAAAAGTTGAAACCCTCGGTAATTTGTATTTGATAGCAGAGCCTTCGTTATTTTGACCAGCGGAGCATACCGTTTTGCCGCGGTGTGAATCAATAGATCGATTTCATGTGACGTCATCAAATTGCTAACTTCGAAACTATGAACTGTACCAAGTTCTGCTTTTGATACAGTTTAGAGCTTACCTAAGCGAGTCTTCACACCAAATTTCATCGGTTTCTTTCACTTTGTTCCGGAGATATCGATGAAGCGATTTGAGTCACGCAACACCCAGTCACGTATTTTGAGGAGTCAAATTAGTGCAACTTTCAGCTAAAATCTTTCTAAATACAAACCAACATGTTGAATAAGTGAATATCTATGCAAATAGATACATTTTAGGTCAGAATTCTTGGTAATTATGGACTTTAATGAAACTTGGTAATCTGGCCGCCATCTTGGTGTACCTTAGAGGTACACCAAGATGGCGGCGCCATACATTTTACTGTAAACATGGCGCACATTTGATCGCTTATATTTTGGGCGGGAAATATCCTAGATTGATAAAACTTGTCAAAAATACGTAATTTTTAGCTCTCTTTCAGAAAAACGCACCTTGATTCTATTAGAATCTGCAATAAAGATTTTTAGAATTCACGTGACCTAAGTGAAATCGATCTATACATAACGAGGCCGCCTCAGTTTGAAATTTTAGCTGACGTAATCATTTAAAAAATATGTAAAACAGCATGCCCCCGGACCCCCCTAGAGTTTTCTCGCGCCTTCGGCGCTCGGCCGCCCCACTTCCAAAATGCTTCCGCCGGCCCTGGGTACTGAATCCGATAAAGCACGAACACGAATTCTGTATATGGCTTTCAATTAAGCGTCTAGATGTATTGAATCGTGTCGTTCAGTTATTTTGGCGACACGACTACCTTTGGGTACCAGAGGTTCGGCCGAGACAATCGAAGCAAAAGTTTATGTAAATCGAAATCCGTATCAGATTTACAGATAAAGTTATCGCACATTGATTTCCTTTGTTTTTCCTTCATGAATTATTAATGAGTTTGAAAATAAAAATAAAGCAGGTTTATTAAGTCTTGGTATTGCAGTATGAACTGAAGAACATCGAGATTTACAAACGTAATGCTATTATCAAATATTGTAAATTTATGGAAACCTCCTCACCTGTTGATCATGGACAGTAGGTTTAACATGGCGGTTAACGACGAATCGCGTATCTCTTGGATGAGAATGATATGGTAACGCAAGATAACCTGGAAATAAATCACACAACAGTGAACAGCGGTCACGGCGGGCCGATAAATGACCTTCAAATCGCTCACGTTGAACGTGCCAAAAATATATAAACTAGCACATTTTGTTTAATTCGATGTCAAATTTAACGACATTTTCGTAGGTTAACATTAACATGAAATTACGTCTTTAGAGTCAATCAGGTCTGTATACTGACGTTATTGTGACGTCATAATGAAGGTCAAATTCTCCGTTACCTATACGTTTGAAATAAAGCATGTTATCACAGCAACATAAATAAGTATTGCTGATTGCCGCAATTTTAAAGTCTCTCTGACTAATAATAATAATAATGGCCATATATTTATATAGCGCCATATCACCATATCCAGTCAGTGATTTTTTTCGGACTGCTTACGGTGCTAATAGCTGCCACGCAGTTGAGTGTGTGGTTAGTACAATGGTCAGGCTGCTGTACCGGGTGACAATCCCCTTCTCTTTTTCGAGTAGTACAACAGGTTCTTTCACGTCCCCTTCAAATACTGATTAGAAGAAGGAGACAAGGCCAACTGCTTATAAATGTCACTGCCCATGGACGCGGCCAGGATTCGAACCCCTGACCTCCCGCACTCTAGACCAGTGCAACTATGCTGACTTATTAAGAACTTAAGTTTCCTGTGACGTCATATTTTCCTGTGACGTCACAATCATGCTTTCTACATTGAAGAAACATAAGAAATACCATATTGCGGCTATGCAGTGTACAATAAGTACATTTCCTCGTTAAAACCCGAAATATACTCATATTTATTTTCAAAAGACGTTTTCAAAAATGTATCCTCTTTTCCCACCGTGATTTTAAAGTGTTTTCTCTCAAAAAATGAAAATTCCAAAAACATACGATTGTGGGTACCGATTTAATCTTTAAGTTGCTAGATTGCCATGAACAAATATTTTTAACTCTAAAAGACGAATGAAGAAGTTATTTTGTAAATGGTACGTTCTATATTGTATATTTCCCGCCAAATATTGGTGGGAAAATAAGCAAAAATTCACAATTTCATAACTTTCTCCCTCTTAGCCAACCGAACTCGGGTTTTCGGTTACTTTGTTGTCAACATCATGGAATTCGGTAACTGAAAACATTGAGAAACCTATTCTAAATGGAAACATGACGTGACGTCATCAAGATGTCTAGGTAGTGCAAATCATCGGATTTCGTTTTGGTCATCCGTCTTAATCCTCCCACAAAAATTAAATATTTTGAAAATATAGCAACGTGATCGATTTGAGGGTCATCTGTGCCTACCGCGAAATGATGTGACATCATGTTACTAACAAAACAGTGACTGTCACGCTTTCCTAACAATCCCGCGTAGTAGTGATAATGACCTGTAACGCAAGATAACAAGGAAATAAGTCACACAACAGTAGTGGTAATAAAACCTAATTCTAGTCCTGTACTATAGAAACAAAATGCCGACAATCTTGCAGTTGCAATTGTAACTTATCACCATTCTAGTCACATTATCAGAGTATCATTAATTATTTCTTACAACTGCAATTGAGCTCTGGTGTGCCTAGGTCACACACGGTCACGCATTCGTATAAAACAAAAACACAACGCTAGAAACAAAGACTGCGTGAAGCGCCCGTTTCCAGTAGGTCACGCAATCTTAGTAACAGTCACACAATCCTAATTTTAACGTTTAAATTCTTCATATGCTTACCTTCACAAGAATGGCCGGTACATCAACGTAGGTAAGTTTTTTAAGCCCAAATGTCCGAACATTGAATGCTGCGATCTTCAGGTTCTGGAATGTGATTAGGCTTGCTGCGTTTCTCTTCTCTCTCTCTAGGCCCATGCCTCTAGAATTTTCTGAAACTCAATCAAAAGTTTCCAAGTTTTCGTACCAACTATACTACTTGTATCACGTGCACGCTCAGCAGTTGGTACTGGAGCCGCAAGTAAATCTTTTATAAATTGAATTAATAAATACCAAATGAGATTTCGAAATTATTTTAGTGAATTTTCAAACGTAGCACCGGTCCCAATAGACCAGTTTACGTGTTAAGTAATGGTCCGCGCAAGAGGTAGGCATATGTTATGCATGGCATGTAAAAAGGTGCTAATTGTAGTATTGTTTCAATCTTCCACCTCATTGGCTTAGACATTAAAATCTATCTAAACTTGAAGAAGAATATTATTTTTTCTCATTTTGTAAACAGATTTGAATTGCATCTTGTGAAAACTCTCATAAAAAAACTTCTAATATGACGAACTTTCAATGTGGGGAACATTTTTAAATTGAACGTTTTCTTGGTTATTGTTTTGCACTCTTCTGATTGGGCAAAATGTTTTCACACAAAAGAACTGTACCTTTAAAATGCATTTTTAGTGGATATAATTTCAGAAATGTATGATTTAAGGGTTGATGACTTGTCAGTATGAAAAACAGAAAATACTAAAGTGGGGAAAGCAAATTGCATCTGAACAATAGAATTGTGCCTACCTCTTGCGCGGACTGTTACTTAAAGTCTTTTGTTTCAACTGGCGGGCCACCATTATCTGACATCTGCCTGCTCTGGCACCAAATGAACAAAGGATTTGTACAACTGCGCTTGAACCGTAAACTGGTCTATTGAAGATAAGTTCCCGTAGTAATAAGGGACTGGTCAGAATTAGCATGGGGAGGGGGAGGAGAAAGGGGTCATAAAAGTGTGTTGAACCACCTGAAAAAGGCAAAAGGGGTAGTTATACGCGATATCACTGCCAGAATTTCCGACTAAAACAGCTCGAAAACTATAGCATTTGGGGCGGCACATACCCGTTTAGCTTATAAATCCCCCCACCGGATGCCACTGCAAAAGAGCACTGAACAAAGCTTGCCGTGCAGAATTTGGCCGTTTCTACATCATTATCGAAGTAAAATCTAAGGCATTATCATTCTGGGCCCGCCTTCTAACATTAGACGAAAATAGAATCGCAAAGCAAGCCTCCTTAGATATGCTAAGTCACACAAATTCAAAGAACTGGGCAATGCAAATTAAAGCTATATTATTTCAGAATGGCTTTGGCTATTGCTGGGAATCCCAACAAGATGCCGTTATTGATGAAAACGAGATCAAGCGGTTTTATAAATATACTAAACAAAGACTAGAGGATATTGAAACTCAAGACTGGAGATCAAGCATCTTCGATGATGAATCTAGATCAGTGGGAGGGACAAATTAAGAACATTCCGTGAGTTCAAAACAGAATAATAATAATAATAATAATAGTGTACTTATATAGCGCCATATCCATTAAATGCTCTATGGCGCTTTACAATGTTGAAAAATTAAAAACTAAATACAAGATCATTAAAATACATTAAAAAACAAAAGAAAAAATATTTACAAATACGTTTCCCTAAAAATATGAGTCTTTAGATGAGATTTAAAAATATTTACAGTAGAACTACATCTAAGGTCTAGTGGAAGACCATTCCAGAGTTTTGGGGCAGCAACGGAAAACGATCTGTTCCCATATGTCCTCAGGTTTGAGGGTGGTACAATTAAAAGGTACTTTCTAGCAGACCTTAAGTTGCGATTGGGCACGTAAGTATGAAGCATATCATTAATATATGATGGAGCTAAGCCATTGAGAGCCTTATAGGTAATGAGAAGAAGTTTAAAAATTATTCGTTTCTCTACTGGCAGCCAGTGTAGTTCTTTAAGGACTGGCGTTATATGGCTAAATTTAGAATTGCGAGTAATAAGCCGAGCCGCGCAGTTCTGAACGCGCTGAAGCCTTTGGATTAGGCTTTTATAGGCAATCCATAAAGTAAAGAATTGCAGTTGTCAAGCCTACATGTAATGAAGGCGTGGACAAGCTTCTCTGTTGATTCCTCTGACAGATAATTTCGAATCTTACTGATTTTCCTAAGATGGTATAATGCAGACTTACAAACTGATTTAACTTGCATTTCCATTGACAGACAACTATCAAAAACTACTCCTATATTCCTTGCGGCAGCCGATGGCTGTACACTACAATAGGCCTTTTGCATCAATTGATCACGTGACGATTTCCCCATAGCAACGCCTTGTGTGGAGGGCAAGCCATTCTAACATTCCTTGACAACAGAGAGAGCGTGGGAGACGCGAACGTGAAACCTCAATACTAAAAGTTCTGCCGGTTCCTTTGTTATTCGTTTTCAGCTCAAATTTATCACAACTATTTAGCTTTAAATCTTAAAGTTCAGTGTTAGAGGATTTTAAGAGCCGTAAGACGATCAGAAATAGCTTTCTGAAGCCAAAACCGAACCGGACTCTGCGAGTTACTCGCAACATGAGACAACAGCTGGCGCCGGTAAGAAGCTGACTTCGGGAATGTACTTTTCTTCCACCCTTTAAATCGTCTTTATGTTCTAGAAAAATTATGTGATGACAGGAGAATGATGTATCTGAACGCGTTACAGGCTACAGAGATATTATAAACTGACGAATAACAACCTGATATTATAGGTTGTTGAGTAGCTGGTTTTCCTATGTGACAAGTTCTCTTTTTTTTTCAAATCACCAGCAACACTAGAGTCTGTAATCTTGAAATAAAGCCCCTCCTTACTTCGTATTTTGGTGATCCACTGAGACCTTAATCCCATGTCTTTACCGGGGAATTTTTGCGATGAAAGGAAAGTCCATCGTTATAGCGTGAATCACCACTGCATATTTGTGGCACACAACAGTGGTAGCGCGTTCCAGTTTATACAACACCAGCGTCTCCTCGGCTATGGTAGAGTATTAAATAGATACATCTCCTGTCATCAGATAATTTTTCTAGAACATAAAAACGATTTAAAGCGTGGAAGAAAAGTACATTCTCGAAGTCAGCTTCTTACCGGCGCCAGCTGTTGTCTCATGTTGCGAGTAACTCGCAGAGTCCGGTTCGGTTTTGGCTTCAGAAAGCTATTTCTGATCGTCTTACGGCTCTTAAAATCCTCTAACACTGAACTTTAAGATTTAAAGCTAAATAGTTATGATAAATTTGAGCTGAAAACGAATAACAAAGGAACCGGCAGAACTTTTAGTATTGAGGTTTCACGTTCGCGTCTCCCACGCTCTCTCTGTTGTCAAGGAATGTTAGAATGGCTTGCCCTCCACACAAGGCGTTGCTATGGGAAAATCATCACGTGATCAATTGATGCAAAAGGCCTATTTCCTACTGTTAATGTACTAAAAATTGGACGAGGGCGGTATTTAGAGCTAATCACAAGCAGTTCCGTTTTATCACTATTTAACTTAAAGTGCCTATCACCCTTTTGCAATTTTGATAGCTTATGAAACTCCGAAAAGTTTTGAGTACTTCTGTGAAGTAAGTTTTGGTTTAAATTGAATACTTTATGTTCTACGCTCGTTTGAAATCGTGTAAATGTGACCTTTCCTGACCCATCACCGCGTAAGTAAAATCCTGGGTCGAAACCTGGGTAGACGTCATCTCATTAATGCATTATTCTCCATGGCGCGTTTTTATCACAACAACATCGATGCATAGAAAATATACACAGTTTTTGAGTTGTTAGTAAAGAAAAAAGTAATTTTAGTCAACATGTTAAGTATTTTTTCAAATGATTGCAAAGCCGAATTAATTATATGACATGAGACTACTAACCAGTCGTTTTGGTTGAATGGAAAGCGCCCCTGAGTTCCTAAAATGTAGCCCTTATCAATAGGTTAACGTTACGTTACCTTATAATTTTTTTCACACTGATTCTCCAACTAATGCTGGTGGGGCTGCTTTGCATATAGCTAACAGTCTAAAAGCTATCCCCCGACCTGATATAAAATTTGATATGAATCTGGTTGAATCCTGCTCGTCTCAAATTGAAAATGGTAAAAATAAAAAAATAAAAATTGTTGGTTGTATATATAGGCACCCTACCTGTGATCTTATTCAATTTACTACACAACTGAATAATATAATTAAACTACTAAACCCTAAGTATCAGCTTTACATTTTTGGAGATATGAATATAGATTTTTTGAAGATTAATATGCACCCTCCAACAGAAGAATACATAGATATGCTTTACACAAATGGTCTTCTTCCTATTATAACTAAACCCACTAGAATAACTGATCATACTTCAACCCTTATTGACCATATATACACTAACTCACCTATTTCCCAGGTTATATCTGGAATAGTTACTGTTGATCTATCTGACCACTTACCAGTGCTCTGTATTGTTAGGGAGCGGTCATTAATTACTGGGGGGGAGGGCCGGTAAATTTAGGGGGAGGGCTAAGATTTGTTGGGCTTCGATTTGGGGGAGGGCCAATTTTTTTTGGGCCCACGCTTTAGGGGAGGGTCACAGAATCTGGAATGACCTTCTCAAGAATGAGGCTCCAAACCAAGACAGAGAACTGGGTAGTGAGGTTGTGGATAAAGTGGAAACTCAAAAAAAGCAACTGCAGCAATTGCTCTCGAATTTGAAAGGTGGAATTGCAGGGGATGAAGTGTGGCCACGGTATGCAGAGTTGGTCTTGGCTATAGAGTCCATCCACCATAAGATTGAATCTTTCCATCATCCAGCGCTGTGTGATGACATCTTAGATCTCACAGATGCAGGCCCTGGAGTAGCTGTTTCAAATATTCAGGTCAGATACAGAGATGCCGAAGTTGCAAGACTTCACAAAAGCAAGCGCCGAAACCGTATTCACAGAGCCAGAAATGACTCAAGTCAAAATGAAGCAGAGCGCACTAATGCCGCAATCGGTACAGTATATTTTGATAAGGAATGTCTATGTAAGCAGTGTGTAAATCAAGGTGCACGTCGGGCATAAAGTACGTCAAAATCGGCATCAGTGAGCGTGGACAAATAATTAAAATTAAAACCATTTCTTTACTTATAGTCTCAATTTGAAGAAATGTTGGTGACTTGTTAACAAAATGAAACTACATATTTTAGGTGTTTTATGTTAGTATGATGACGTTGTTGTGACGTCATAAGTGATGCCTCCTTTTTTGGTAAAATTCCCCCTTTAATAGATGTTACAAACAGACTACACCATCAAATGGCCTTCATGACACACATTCCTTTGGCGCAAATTTGAACGTTCTACGACTATTATAGCAAACGTTATAGAGGAATGACTGTTGCTATGACGTCATATTTAGTGACGTCAGGTGTCATACCTAAATAAGGCTGCCTATTGTTAAAAAATTAAGAAAAGAAAATAATGTGGGTTTTGAGTGCCAGACTAGCGCATTTCATCACTAAAACTCGAAAATCACTCAAAGGATTTTTTTTCTAAGGGCATGTATTTAAAAGTATGACGTCATAATGACGTTGCTGAAAATATGACTTCAATTTTAAGCCGGGACAAAAAATCAAAATTCAAAAAACATACGATTTTAGCCACCAACGTGTTTTATGATTGGACAAAATGTCATGCAACAATATTTACAACTCTAAAAATTGAATGAAGCGATGTTTTTATAAATGCTTTTGTGGTGTTTATTTCCCGCCAAAATTTGGCGGGAAAAAGGACAAAATTCAAACTTTCATAACTTTTGATTTCCTTAACCAATCGACATCGGGTTTTCGATTCCTTCATTCTCATCACGAGTAGATTTTAACAATATACGACATTTCGTTTTTAGAGATAATGAACAGTTGCAAGAAACGTATTACAAATGGATAAATGACGTCATTGTGACGTCACGATGGTAGTAACATAGCTTAAAAAATCAGGTTATATTCCTTTTGCGATTCTACATCCTTCTACCAAAATTCAATCGTCTGCATTGAAAACTTTTTAAAATATAGAACTGATGCCGTTTTTATGGTCGTTTGTGCCCACCGTGACGTGTGGATGCACCTGGCAAAATGTCTCAAACTTATTTCGTTCATTTATTCCACGACTGAACCACACTTTGCCTGTTACAGCCTCGTTATTTATAGCTATTATATGAATAAAATTCTGAGATTTTATATCCAAACATTGACATGATTTATCATTGAAGAAAGTGTGTATTGCATTTTAGTGGTACAATTGAGCACTGCATCTAAAATACCACAACTTTGCGTGTTATCAGGAGAAGCTTTAGTAGTTGGCTCAACCTTAACGTGGAAACACTTTAACGCTGTTGATGGAATGACGGAAGAACAGGTACAGGTAATGTCCAGTGAGCAAATGAAAGCAGCAGAAGATGAGTGCATGATGAAAAACGCATGGAAAGTATGTGAAGATGTTTGCAGCAGGATTGACGGCGAACCTGCACCATCGGGCGATATGACAGCATATGTGACACACAAAGAAGGTATGTCTTTCCTTACAAATTGTATGTTCTTGTTATTAAATGACTTCTTTTAGTGGAATTAAATATTAAAGCTTTTCTTTTTTCCAGGAAAGCATATTTTCTGGAATGCTGCATATCTTGAGGAGTTTACCAAGGCCGCTGATTCAAAGAAGGATGATGTACCTGGTCATGGATACTTCAAAAAACTTGAATGCTTCATTAGACAGCACTATGAAATCGGTGACCTATATATGGAATACACGAGAGGAAGTTGTGTAAAAACATTGGGTAAGGTTATATGTAACTCTTAGTTAATATACACATTAGAACTGATCTCACGTAGCAATTCCCATTTCTATTATAAGAATGCTAAAGAAGTAGGCGACTTAACAGATCCAAACGGTATCTGTTCGGCAGTGTTCATAGGCGCAAGTATTACAGAAGGTAAAAAGTAATTATTTTTTCCTGCTTTTTGTAGGTAAATTGTGTGAGTTTTGTGAAAGTGTGGAACCAGAAGCATTAGAAGTTCCTCGTGTCAGGAGGCCTTTCCCTGACCAAAACCGAGGTCTACACTATTGCTCCCTGGAGGAAACTCCAGGAGGCAGAGAAGTTGACGACTATCAGCGAAGAGTCGTGTTAAGAAAATTGTTCGCTGATGGTGAGATATTAAAGAGGGTGTTCATGATATGAATTGATGATAGGTTGTAAAGCTATAGTTATTTGCTGACGTGTAAATCTAACCCACAATCTGCCGCTCCCCACAAAGCTATAAAGAAAGTGCGCATGCATGGGACTGTATTCAGGCAACCAGTTCTTTGTCATCAATCAACATCGCATGATGATGATTGATTGGCATTGCATTTTATGTTTCCCATACAGGTAATAAGATGAATGACGAAGACGCTGTCGAGAAATTCAGCAAAAAGTACGTTGTGGAGAAAAGGCAGGTCACCCAGTACTTGGAACATCTTAGCGAACTAGAAAGAAAGAAAGAAAAGAGAGCAGAGAGCAGAAAGCGTGCGAAGCTGGAAGAGAAGCGAAAAAGCTTTGACGATTACAACTGGGAACTAGTCATTTACAGGGAAGGAAATTTGAAGAAACTGAAAGTTCCTGTATTGGAAATGTACATAGCTAACCGGAATTTGAAGCACTCGAAGGGGGCATCAAAACAAGAAAAAGTGGATGTCATATCACTAGACATTGCTAGGTCGCTGGTTCCTGATAACCGTCAACTTCCTTATGATGACAGTGACAGTGACGATGATGATAGTGATGATGATGATGTCAGTAGTGGTACAGGAAATTGGAAGTGATGAAGAGGACGAGGATTCAGACGACGAGGATTCAGACGACGACGAAGAGCAAAAAAGTGAAGGCGAAGATGAAGCAGTTGAGGAGTAGGAGGAGGAGGAGGAGATTGCAGGACATGGAAGGGGAGAGCAAGTGCTGCAGATTTTGTATGACTCAATAATTTTCTGCAGATTTTGTATGACTCAAGAATTTTCAGATTTTCTTGTATTTTGCTAGTCGAAAGATAGTAAAATAAACGAGCCAAAGTTTGGACCATTTCAATGTATTATTGGTGGCTTTTGTAAATGCATGAACAGCTTATTTTTTACGCAGATGTGCACTTGCGTATAGGCACACTACGCCCCAGGTAATTTGCCGTTTTTTAATACTTCTCTGAATAGCTGATTTGTATCCCACCTTGAATGTTTCGACAGTTATTATTATTATTATTATTATTATTATTGACAGTGTATTGAACACTCATGTGTCCAAATTGATTCCTATTCCTATGATGGAACAAATTGACCGATTGGAAGGAAGCTATCTCAAGGGAGATAGTAATTAATGACCGCTGCCTTAAATAAAAAGTAGATAAAGCATCTAGTAAACGTCTTTATAGGGATCATTCAAAATTTAATAGTGACCAATTTTTAAATGATATAAATCTTATAAATTGGGAAGAAATCCTATCACCTACCAAAAATCTGAATGAAAAAAGCTATTATGCAATTAATGCAGTAAACAACATTGTTAATAAGCATGCCCCTATAAAACAGGCTACTCGAAGTAAACAAAAACAACTAAATAGACCATAGATTACAGCTGGTATTCTTAAATCTATTAAAAGAAAACAAAAAATGTATCATACACATTTTCATAGCAAAGAACCAGAAAAAAATGAGAAATATAAGAAATATAAGAAATATGCAAATATGCTAGCACATTTGAAAATTAAATGTAAAACAAGTTACTATATTAGCTCTCAGTTTATAAAGTATAAAAAAATTAGGATAATCTTAAATCTACTTGGAGGCTTATAGGTAACTTATTAAACGGAAAACTAAAGGACAGTCCCTCCCTACTAGAATTACGTATGGTAATAAGACCTATACCAATGCAGCTGATATAGCCGAGCAATTTAATGACTTCTTTGTAAATGTAGGGCCAAATCTGGCAAGTAAGATAACAACTGATCCGACAACAAAGGAACCTACTCAGTATATAAGCCAGTCTCCATCTTCTAGCTTCTTTATGTCTTCAGTGACTGAATCTCAAGTTTTTACTCTTTTTTTTTGCTAGCCTGAATGAGGACAAGGCTTATATTAACATACCTAATAAATTTATTAAGCTTGCAAGTGCCCCTCTATCAATCCCCTTTACCAAAATATATAATGAGTCAATTTCGACAGGAATAGTTCCTGATATTTTTAAGATTTCAAGAATAACCCCAGTATTTAAAAATGGAAGTGCTATTGAACTAGGAAACTATATAGGCCTATAGCTATTATAACTGTCTTCAGTAAAGTTCTTGAGAAACTGGTCCATAATCAGCTTATGTTTTTCCTAGAAAAGCAAGGTATACTGTATAATTATCAATTTGGATTTAGGAAAGGCTACTCAACTGAGTATGCAATTTTAGAAACAGTAGAGAACCTAAAAACAGCTATAGATGAAGGTAAAATAACTTGCGGAATTGTCTTGGATTTTTCCAAAGCATTTGACACAATAAATCATGAGAACTGCTTGCAAAGATGTACAAATATGGAATCCGAGGATTACCCCATGCTTGGTCCATCAGTTATCTAAAGGATTGGAAACAATATGTAAAAATAGATGATACAGAATCTAGTTTTAGTCCTATAGTATGTGGTATTCCTCATAGGTCTACATTAGGTCCCCTGCTATTCCTGCTATATATAAATGACCTCCCAAACTCGTCTAAGAAACTGCTATTTAGAATATTTGCAGATGATACTAATATTTTTTATTCTTCAAAAAACCTGAATGAATTAGAAAGGTTATAAATGATGAACTTGTTAATGTTCTAAAATACTGTATGTGCTGCTAACAAACTTTCAATCAACTTTAAGAAGACAAATTATATGCTTATAATTACATCCCCTAGAAAAAAGCCTAATATATCCATAACAACATGTAATATAGAAGAAAAAACGCAGATAAAATATTTAGGTGTTTTTATTGACAACCATTTACAATGGAATGCACAAATGTTAATAATAAACTTGCAAAGAATATAGGTATTTTAAATAAACTTAGATACTATGTACCTATTAGCACACTTAAAGAACTTTACTATACCCTGATATATCCATATATTAATTACTGCCTGATGAGCTGGGGCACTGCTTGTCAATCTCGGTTACAAGTAATTAAAACAAAACAAAATAAATGTATCTGCACTATATTTTTTGCTAAAAAAAGAGAGAGTGCTGCTCCATATTATAAGCTCCTTGATATACTTATAATATTGAGAATGCCTTTAACCTTAAAATCTCTACTCTTATTCATAAAATTAAATATGTTAAAACAGACTGATTCCCCTAGCCTTTGCTGAATTAATCCCATCTGTTTCAGAAATCCATAACTATAATACTGGATATGCTTTAAATAAGAATCTATATACAGACCAGCTTCTAGGACAAACTATGGCTTATCAAGATTCAAGACCCTTGCATCAAGAATATGGGAAAAAATCCCTCTGAAAATTATAAACTTATCGCATAGTGGCTTTAAAAAAGAATACAAACTGTTCCTACTTGACAGCCAGCTATAATATTAATATTATTTTCATAAAGTTGGCATATATGACTACTACGTATACATTCTTGAGAAACTTATTTACAGTGTTAGTATTGCTATACTTAGTAATAGTACTAGAATTAGTATTAGTATTAGAATTAACATAAGTATCAAAATTAGCATTAGATTATTATATTCATGAAATTATGAAACTTGAGAAACATTAACATTAAGATTATTATTATGTTTATATGTAAACTAATTATAGCAATATTTCCTTTCGTATTATTAGCACCCTTTTCCTCTGCTCGTATTATTTACAGTATTAGTATTGCTACAGTACTTAGTATTATAATTAGAATTAGCATTATATAATAATTAACATAAGTATCAAGATTAGTATTAGTATTATTATATTCAAGAAATTATGAAACTTGAGAAACATTAGCATTAGGATTATTATATTCATGAAATTATTTATATGTAAACTAATTATAGCAATATTTCCTGTCGTATTACCAACACCCTTTTCCTCTGCTCTTTTTCTTATTTCTTTTGTATAATTCCTCTGGAATCTTTTTCCTCAATTTCTCCTCTGCACTTTTTCCTATTTATATAATTCTTCTTTTTCCCCTCGACTATTATACCTATGGTAGTGATCAACTCGAAAGCCTGCGGCTACTTTGACCACTACGCACATCTAACCTAGCTCATTAAATTTAATAGCTTATATTATCATTCCTTTTTCCTACATATTTGTAAAAAAAAATTGAATCTGAATCTACAAAATGTAATCATATTTGAGGATCCAGCAACACTTTAATAGATCTGAGAAGTATCGCGTGCGTGAGACCGCGTTAGGGTCACATATTGATTTTTCCACGAGAAACATCCAGCGAAGTTTCTTTTTCAAACCAGGTCAAAACCCCCCCACCCCCAAACTTCGCTGGACGTTTCTCGTGGAAAAACTAGTTATAATTTCATAAATTTTCGACTACATATTAAAACAAAACTGTCAAAGACTCACCTTTCGTAATACAATCGGTGACCAGAACTACGACCAAAACGATAAAAACTGCGCTGTTAAACCCCATACTGAAACTGGACAGTTGAAAAAGCACAAAGCGTTCAGGATTCACCAAGTACTAGAACGCAGTAATCCGTTCGTTCTTCAGTAGCGGGTCTGCTGTAGAGAACACCACCACTCAAACAGGGAGGCTTCATGATACTGCGAGAGAGTCTACCGAGTGACAAACAACAGAGCCGCTGGTCACGCAACAGCTGCTACCCGACATATTTTTCACAGGGTTTCATTACACATTAAGTACATTGCCTTAAACTGTTTGTTTGTTTTTGTGTTAACTTTTTATAATATTTTCTGGAGTACTATTAAAACGTAAATTCTGAATCTGTGGATAAAATCCTACATTACGACCATTTAAATGTTTTAACGATCCTGAAATATACACGGCTGTAGCGCTGTTCGTCAGTTAGCTACGCGGGAAATTTTGAGTCTTTAATTTATAATTAGAAACAAATTTTCAGTGCGAGCTCGGAATGAAAGCTAATGTCGTATACTAGAAATCTCAGACGACCGTTGCTAAAAGACGCGACAAAAGAAAAGCTGAACAAACAAACGCTCCAGAAATGTAATGTTTAGACTCAAAACATTAAATTTCTGGTGGAACGTTTGTTTGTTCAGATTTTCTTTTGTCTCGTCTTTTAGCAACGATCGTCTGAGATTTCTTGTAAATTAAAGAATACACAACATAGCATTTATCTTTCATTCCAAATAGATTCAACAGTACGCGCGCTGATTGGCTGTTACCAGTGTTTGAATGAAATTGAAACTTCTCATTTACGCAAGGAGTCGTAAAAACACTCGGCAAGATTTCCACAACTCTTTCATGTTATATAACGCTATGTAATCACAGGAACTGTTTTCACCTTTCATATCTCGAGATTGACAAAGTTAATAAGCTTAAAATGGCATCGGCGTTTTCGAACAGTAAAAATGTCTCCGTGATAAAGAGAAAAGCAATTTCAACTGAAAGTCTGGAAGAAAACAACCTCTGAATGAATTTATAACTTCGACCATTTTTCGTCGAAAGAAAGCGTTCAAAATGGAACCAGCTCCAAAGAAACAATTTACATATTTATCAAGCGCGCGAGAGAGAAATTGGTAGCTAAAAAGGATGCAAGGAGGACACAAAAGCTCGTATCAGGTAGCAAAACTAATGTCTAAAAACAAATCACTTAATGACTGTCCCCTCGGGAATCAGTGAGATTTGTTTCCCCTCGATCCTCGATGTTTCCCTCGACCGATATGCGAGAATCTCGGGGAAACAAAACTCAGTTTCGCTCGGGGCCAGTTCGCGTAAGAACAGGACCACTCAGTAGCCAGGAATGCACAAAGATGTTAATTTTTCTATTGTTGAAACTTCATATCTCATTGGTTAAACAGAAATAAACCTCCTAAAAATAGCAAAGAACTATGATTTCACAATTTTTTTTAAAGTGCACCTAACTCCTCTTGTAATTTTTATACATATGAAACTTTGAAAGGTTTTGAGTATTTCTGCGAATACATTTTTGGCTTACAGAGAATATTCTATGTTCTGGGCTTGTTTGAAATGGTGAAAATTTGGGCCATCCCTTCATGTAGGACGACACGAATTGCTACCAAATTGTATTCTATTGTATTGTATTGTGTTGCGTTCTATTGTTGTATTGAATTGTATTGTGTTGTATTCTATTGTATTTTGGTAAAAATTCGTGTCGTCCTACATAAAGGAATTGCCAAAATTTGACCTTTCCTGACCCATGACCGCGTAAGAAAAAGCCTGGGTCGATTCTTGATCTTACGTCACCTCATTAATGCATTATTCTCCATGGCGCCTTTCTCCCACAACAACATCGATATATAGAAAATTTATACGGTCTGCGAGTTGTTAGCAAAGAAAACAGTTATTTTAGACAAAATGTTAAACATTTATTCAACTTATTGCAAAGTCGAATGAATTAGATGACGTAAGATCCAGAATCGACCCAGGCTTTTTCTTACGCGGTCATGGGTCAGGATAGGTCAATTTTTTACCATTTCAAACAAGCCTAGAACATAGAGTATTCTTCGTAAGCCAAACATTTCTTCGCAGAAGTACTCAAAACCTTTCAAAGATTCATATGTATAAAAATCGCAAAAGGGGTTAGTTGTACTTTAAAGAAAATGATTGAAATCCTATTTGGGGAACATTGAAATATTTTATATTATCTCAGCTTTTGCTTTAGTCTTTCTATTGGCTGAATTTGTTTTGAAATCAAAAACATATACACGACGAGCGATTTCATGCATTTTAATTTGAGAACATTAATACCACTAGTCAAGAGATTTTCTATTTGGGATTAATGAAATCACATTCGCTGCCGTGGAACAATAGATCTTGCTCCAGTTCTTATACGAACCATTACTTTGATGCAATTTTTGTCGCGTCCTACTGCAATTTTTCTCGCCGCAAATTTGCATCAAGTTTCAAACATGCTCGAAACCAGTGCGATTTGGTGGTGACAAAAATTTCATCAAAATCGCCGCAAGTTTACACGCTCGATTTGAAAGTGCAACTTCGCTGGCGAGCAAAATTGCAGTGGAAATCGCGACAAAAATTGCACAAAAAATCGCCTGTGTAAATCGCCTCTAACACTACAAAACCGCGCTGCGCGCATAATTACTTTCTCAAGTTATGATGCTAACGCAGACGAACTGTTCCATTCGTTGAAATGAAAAAAACTAGATTATCAGCGTGTAGTTGATAAATCCATTTTAATGTATAAAGCTCTTTATAACGAAACACCCGAATATTTGAGCTCCAAATTCATCAGTCGAATGGACATAACGTCCTATAACCTGAGAAATGCTGAATATAAGCTAGCAGTACCGCTTCCGCGTACAGATTACTATAAAAACAGTTTCAGTTACAGCGGAGCGGTGCTGTGGAATAGCTTACCATTAAATTTAAGACAGGCGTCGTCACTGACAACCTTTAATTCACAGATACATTGCCACACTTTTCAGAGTGTTTAACCTGGTTACAGCACGGCGTCCTTGGAAAGCAGGATTTTTTTGTTCTTATATTAGATATCAGTCTACTTCATTAGTATATTGCTATAAATTTATATAGATTATTATCGTATCTTAGATGTTTATTTTAGCATTTATTTTAGTATATATTATACATTTTAATCTTTTTATACATTTATATCCGGATGGACCTACCGTGGTTAAATAAAGTTGTCCAATCCAATCCAGTCCTTTATCAGTTTACGAATCGGCTAGCTGGACAAAAGGGTCTATCATTTCGGAGATCCAAGTTGATACTGTTTCACTTTCAAAATAATAATACTGGCTTTTAAAGCTAAAGGCACACAAGATCTGCCATGTTTTCACAAAAGGGGGTCTTAGGTTCCAAGGCTCCTTTTGTGTAAACATGGCAGATATATATATTTAATATTTTTATACATTTATATCCTGATGGACCTACCGTGATTAAATAAAGTTGTCCAATTCCAATTCCGACCTTTAAAAAGATCGACAATCGATTGGAGGTGGAAAATATAATTTACAAACAGGTTTTTCTAATAACACTACCGATCTCGTGAAAGTGCATTTAAATAAACGAAGTCAGATTTTGTTCCATCGAGTACGACAATGTGACTGTATCCTGAAAAAGTCATTAACATGGAGGTTTCGGTACCAGTTGTTTTGATAAACAATCCACCGTTTCTCGCTACTACACTTTCTTCAGGTTTCTGTTAATACATCAAAAGTACAACTATAACTTACGCTTCCATCAAAACAAAGTACGTGTGTGTATGGCGCAATAATATGCCATTTTGACGATGTTACGCGCGCAGCTAAAACAATGGCTATCTGTTTTAAATAACAAAAGCTGGTGAACCAGACTGATGCGTGCGCAGTATCATCCACCTTGTCCCCAGGGTCTTCTCGGTCAGATCCAAGATGGCGGCTCTTGGTCTGACCGAGAAGACCCTGGGGACGAGGTTGGCTTTTGGGCAATCTCGTTCCCAGAGCACGCGATCTTTTGGCCAGCGCAACGCGCGGGCTCTGGGAACGAGATTGGTCTTTTGGGTGTGGGTTAGTGCACGACAGGTTAAGCACGAGGTCTAGAGTTCGATTCCTGCCGCTGACCGGCGCATCCGTACCGACTCTTCTCTGATCAGCTTGTATAGCTTTCACATTTTATTTTACGAACTACGTGAAAAATATCCGAATTTTGCAAGCAAATGCCAAATGGCGATTTTCACACACAAACACAGGAACCAAAACAAAATGTCAAAAGCGAGCTTTTCTCTTACCTTGGACTCTAAACCTCATTTCGCTGGAAGGAAGGTCCCAACAACTAGATCTTTCCATTCAGTTTCGTGAAAATAAGAGTTATTTTACTGAAAGCTAACAAAATCTTCATCCTGGGGGTCGCAAAATCATGTGTGCCTTGTAATTCACCGAAGGCCGAGGACAAAAAACATCCACTTTAAGTCCTTTGGCTTAAATTTGCGGCAAAAATTGTCTTGACCTCTAGGTTATCCTTTTCGAAAATGTTGTTTTAGTTCTCTTTCAATTTCAGCTTCAAAATAAACCGCCAAAGTCCAGTTGCAAATGTGTCACTCCGCCATTTTGATTTTCAATTTTGTATAGAGAACATGGAAATCCGGATGAAATGACGTCATGTCCCAAGTAATGCGCACTCTGACTAGTTTGTTCATACTTTGTCTCCATACTCTCATAAACACATGGTTTATGACCAATCAGAGAGCGCGTTAGTAAATAGCCATTATATCATTTAAAGTAATGAATAGATAATCATAAAACATATACAAAGACAACAAAGAAAAGTATTCCTGAAAAAATATTTTATTTGTGTGCTTGCATTATACACAGCATCAAGTTGTAATGAAGATTTTATAATCGAAGAACCCATTAATTTCAAAACTGTACTCCCAAACTTTAGTATTCCCTTGCGAGGCGTAATCCGCATTCTTACTTGTTAGCCGACCATGCATTTAGATAACTCTACAAGCGCGCGTTAATCAAGTGATCATGTTGTTCAGAGACTTCATAGTTCATGGCTTTCCACTGAACGAAAGTGCCCAAGAAAAACACAGGTTAGACATTGTGCCGCGAGTCTGTCCCCTGATAAGTACACAGATGACGTCAAAACGTAATGATGCAACAGCACGTCACTCGACTGCGTCTTGTGGTGATCTGTTACGTTACGTTTTGAGGTCTTCTGTACAGACAATGTGGTATTCTAGGTAATGTCCATATACTTTATAATAAACTACTTCCTTTCACGAGATAAAAATTAATTACATAGTACAGGTCTACGATCAGTTGTTCAGTGACTTGTGATAGTTCTACTACCTCTACTACCCCTACTTGTGATAGTTCTACTACCTCTACTACCCCTACCCCCCCCCCCCCCCCCCAACCTACCTCCACCTGCCGGCGGTTTTAAGTGTGGGTGGAATCCCGTTCACGTTTTACACCATTACGCCGTGCGAGAAGATTATTTAAATTATTTTTTCGCGACTCGGGCGATATTGGTTTTTCGAGTGCAATTTAACGTGTCAGGCATGTGATTTGATTGAATCGCATAGTCCGATGAATTACTTGATGATTTAGTACCTTTGTTGATATTTGGCAAAGTTATAAATAACTCGCGTAGCCTACAGTGGTTATTCACCACTCCTTTCAGCCAATCATTGTCTGAGTTCGTAAACGAACTCGTGCGATTCAGCAGTGACTATGCGATTCTCCACGAAATTAACCTATTACAATGTCAACTCCAGGTACCGCCAATACCTGTTCTCTCCACTTCAGTTTAGATTTGATAAATCATTAGTTTCATTGCTGGAAGAGTAATATGAAGGGAAACTCTTCGGACAGCAGTATCAAATTCAACGCTTAAAAAAATACGACGACGTGATCAAACTCGATTCAAAATAGTCGCCATTTTGTAAGTCAGTTAAAGGAGCTATGTCATGGTTTGCGCATATACAATATCTTGTCTACGCACAGTTTGTTACTCATTTATTTGCATAGTTGCTTTGATTTTAACCATCCCGTGTGTGTGAGTTCAACAGTTCATATCAAAATCGCTGAAGACAACTGTGCTCGGCTCAGACTGCAATATAAAGGCCTCTCACCGTCACACATCCCCACCGTCACACACAGCCTCACAATGACACACGGCCTCACCGTCACACGGCCTCACCGTCACACAGCCTTACCGTCACACACAGCCTCACCGTCACACAGCCTCACCGTCACACACAGCCTCACCGTCACACACAGCCTCACCGTCACACACAGCCTCGCCATGACGCACCTCACCGTCACACACAACTTCACCGTCACACAGCCTTACCATGACGCAGTCTCACCGTGGCACAGCCCCACCGTGACACACGGCCCCACCGTCACACACGGCCCCACCGTCACACACAACCTCACCGTGACACACAGCCTCACCGTGACACAGCCCCTTTTTAAATGTGATGCCATTCGTATTTCAACAAACACAAAAGGTTCCCCTTTCCAGCACCAGGAAGTCTTGCTGCATTAATTTGTATGATTCCAATGTTCCATTTAAAGCAGTTAGTCCTCGGAACACTCGGGTTCTAGCAGGACCTCATTGGTGAAGTTGTATTCGCTCTGTTTCTTTTGTAAGAGTTTGTCGTAAACCCAGTGGCCTCCTATCTCATGGAATAACTAGAATGAAAAAGAAAAGCGTTTTAGTAAAGATGATATCAGTAGAGATTTGCGCTGAATTTAGGTGTGTACATGGCTTAAACTTCAGATTAGGAATCCTTTATTTTTTCAGTTGCTTCTTCCACCAGGGACGTAGAAACAAATGTATTACAAAAAAATATATCAATGAAAACTCCCTTGACATGAGCAGATGCGCAGCAATGAAGGTATTAAGAGTAAGTGAAAACTCACTGTGTAAATGAATCTTTTCGTTTCCAATGTCGAATATTTTCGTTGTGGTTTTCACTAACGTTCAAGGTTCTGACTTCACTAGCCTTTTAAAACTACATTAACTGGTCAGGAGAGTAAAGACCACAAAACAAACTAACGAGAAGTGTGTGTTTAAACTGCCCTGGCCTGTGTCAACAAATAAGTAAACAGTGAGTACAACGTCTGTTAAATCACCTTAGTTTCCCACGTAAACAAACTAACAAAACAAACTAACGAGAAGAGTGTGTATAAACTTCCCTGGCCTCTGTCAGCAGATCAAGTAAAACAGTGAATACAACGTCTGTTAAATCACCTTAGTTTCCCACGTTGTGCCCAGTTCTTTTCTTTCTCTCGCTTCTGCTCGTTGTCGTTCTTCAAGCTGCACATTAGAAAATAAAAATCAATGTACACACCTTAAAACATTCAGGATACTACATTTCACAACAGTTCAGTTTCTCGTGTTCTGATTGGCTTAGTGTCGTTACAAATAAGGACACACCACGGACTGCGTCATTGCTCGCGCCACGGATTGCGTGATAGGCGCTAGAATCACTTTTCTCACACAACTTCCCTGGCACTTTTCAAGGCTTTTCCGATTGATTGTTTCTCGTGTTGTAAAAAACAAATTGACGATAGTTTACCGTGGTATGTCCTCTCATTTACCGCTGACTATATCGCAACTCCGCCGTCGCAGTGCACTCTGGGATGGATATCTCAGTTTTCCATTGTTGTTGTTGGGCGGCCATCTTGGATTTAACAATGGAAACTGAGATATCCATCCCAGAGTGCACTGCGACGGCGGAGTTGCGATATAGTCTACGGCTGGTGCCTCGTGAATCCACAACTAGTTTGACCATGCGATGACACAAGAGGGACATATCACGGTAAACTATCTTTAATTTGTTAAATTTCTTATGGTTAAAATGGAAGAGTTTCTCCATCTCCGAAATCAAGGCCGAGGTTCCAGTTTCCTGTAGTTACGAGGAGCGAGAGGTCTCCTCAGTCCAACTTACACCACAGTTATGCCGTTTGTTATGCTGAAGAGGTTTCGGTAAGGGAATAAGATATCACACGCAAACACCACTCACCTTGTGCTTCGCTTCGGTGGCCTGGTCTACGTCGCCACTCTTTAGATTTATTGTCACATCTTTCCATAACCTGAAACAAAAAAGGAGAAAAGATGAGAAATAGCAAGAATACGTCAAAGAACTCAATAATAGTTTCGTTGCACTTGCTTTATCTTCATCTTGTTTAACGAACCTTATCGTCTATTGGATGCCTCTAACGCTTTGGATTTTTGAACTTAAAGGCATGTAAACCACTAAATTGGTCCTTTCTTTTTATACGTATTCATGAAATTCATGTGTTTGATAACCCCAAAACCTAGATTTGGTGTCGAACTGAGAACGAAATAGATCCAAAAAATAGATAAAAAATACGCCACACAGAACCGGAAGTTTTTGAATGTAGCACCTCACTTCAGCGCACTACACTGTCAGTAACCCATTACTAGGAGCGTCCAACTAGTACAGACTCGTTTTGTTCTATAAATAGATTGCTTTTCCAGCGAAAGGATTTGCTTCCTAAGAGGTCCGCAAATTGTCGAGTTCAAAGTTGAAAACAATGGCGGCCAAAGCGGAAAAAGTACGAGAACGCCTGGTTCCTGTTAATAAATAATGTCATATTCTAATAAATAACTTGTCTGAACACCGGGTTATGAATATTTTAAACTAGACGCCGACATCACCGCTCTCGATCGAATTTACTTCGCCATTACTGAACTGAGAATGTGCAAAATCTGACGTCACTTTCGCTTTGTCTTAAGAGTCGTGTTCATTGGCTGCTCAAATTGCTCCCGCGAAATTCTGTCTATTTTTAGCACAAAACGAGTCTGTGCAGTCGTAAAGACCCAATGGGTAGATGGACGCTCCTTTTACAGTGTACGTAAACTCTACTTACCTTAAAGGGCTCGAAATGAAACTAAAGTTCTGGTCGCATTTTGCGACTAGTTATGAAAATATGGTCGGAAGTTCGCAATTTGTAGTCGCTAAAAACAGAATCCAGTGGTCTTACAACAAAAAGCTGCGCCTGCGATATATTTTAAAGAGAGACCGTTTATAAATGCCCTCTGTCACTTTGTTAAAGAGAAATAAAAAGGGGAACATGAAGGTAAATGGTGCATGTTTTTGCTGAAATATTTTGAAACAAATGAAGCATAACACATGAGACTTTTGGACATTTCTTTCATTTATTTATTCATTTATTTATTTAGGTGAAATTTGCGACTGCCAGAAAAGTTTTTAGTCGCGAGTGATAGTAATTTGGTGGCAATGTCGAGCCCTGCCCTTGTCTGAAGTGTTCGCTGTCATGCCCACCAGACGCTGTTTCGTGGCCACAGCAATATCCGATATTTTACCGGGAGTGAGCATTCTTGGTGGTATTAGAGTGCCCTTGCCCGAGGGTTTTCCTCCCTCCGCAAAAACCAACACGCTAAATTCCAATTCGATCTATCGATTAGCCGAGCCCTGGCTTTGATTGGTTTACACGCCCTTTAACGTCTGTATCTAGCCTGGATTTGTTATGCGAGTTTCTAGAATGTTCCCCGACCCTTCCCCTGAAGATTTGATGACATCCACCCTCCCCACCCCCAATAGAATGTTGTGCACAACCCCTACAAGTCTTCTTCAAGGTTGATAGGCTACCTTCCCTCCCCCCTCAGCTTGGACTGAGTCTTGTTACAAATACCAATACTAACCTTCTAGATTCGAATTCTTCCTGTTTGTCGATCTTCTTTACGAGTTTTCTCACAATTGGTAAAGTCTTTGTGTCGATGAACAACTCCTCTTCCTGTTGAAGAAAATTTGAGAAGTGAGAACAAGATATCCATAAGTATAAACTAAAACATCAAAACAATAACAGCACTAGATAAATACAGTGCAACCTCTCTAATCGGCCACCTCAATTGTGCAAACAATTTCTGAACTCCTGTTTAGTTACAGCATTTCTCATTCACACGTGCAGGTTGGGAAGTAATTTCCTGTGTTCAGGTTTGTTTTTCGTGGATGTCAATCATGTGTTTCTATAGCAACTTAAGAGCTCAGAGTGCGAACGAAGTTGTAAGTACAAACTACTCAACACTGTAAAGACATGAAAGCCCCGAAGTGGCCGTCAACAAACTTCAATATAACTTGAATTCATGTACAATATTGCGTCTAAGGTGTGGAGAACACTGCCGATAAACCCTGTCTTTTAAATTTTGAGTTTTGAAGTGATATTTTCTAATTCTTGGAGGACCTGTCACATCCAAGGTAGAATTCGCGTACAATCGATCTGATCGATTGACTTTATACACAAAACACGCTCGCTCAAACTGAAAGTTTCAGCAATTTCTCTGTTTTGAAGGCCTCTGGCTTTTAGCATGATTAATCTTTTGGGAAAGGCTTCGTCATGCTGACCGATCTGGCTGTGATTCAGTTGAGTTCCCGATCACCGGGTTGAATAATTTTCAGTCACGCGTCGTTGGCGTACCAAATAGACGCATTGGCTGTCTTCAGTGTTTTCTCCTTCGGCGAGGTCTCTTAGAAAATTTTCGAACATCATATTTGATGACCGAAGCGAAGACTGTGGGAAATTTGCCATAGAAACACATGATTGACATCCACGAAAAACCTCCCTGAACACTGGAAATTACTTCCCAACCTGCACGTGTGAATGAGAAGCGCTGTAAAGGTAAACGATAAAGGCAGTTATTTATTCACGGATTGAGAATTATTAGTCCTCTAGCTAATACAAGTTAATTACCGAGACCAATTAATTCTGAGGCATACGATTTAATATATTGCCCAAGGACATTGTGGTAGAAATCAGGGCACGCTGTTGTACTGGGTAACAATCCCCTTCTCTTCACGAATACTACTGCAGGTTCTTTTGTGGCTTTTACGTCCCTGCCCAAGTGTGGCCGGAGCCGGATTTGAACCCTCAACCTCTCACATTCATGACTGGCACTCCACCATCTGAGCTGATAGGCCGTAATCACTACATTTGAACCCCTGGTCACAGGCAGTCATGATAGCTTCAACCGTATTTCACATCATACTGAAATCCAACACACATCACACACAACACCAATCCTAATACACATCATACCAAACACCCAGTACCAATCCTAATACACATACCAAACACCAATCCAAATACACATCATACCGACACCAATCCTAACACACATCATACCAAACACCCAATACTAATCCTAGTACACACCATACCAAACACCCAATACCAATCCTAATACACATCATACCAAACACTCAAACAAATCCTAATACGCATCATAACAAACACCCAACACCAATCCTAAGACACATACCAAACACCCAACACCAATCCTAATTTACATCATACCAAACACCCAATTCCAATCCTAATATACATCATACCAAACACCCAACACCAATCCTAAGACACATACCAAACACCCAATACCAATCCTAATACACATCATACCAAACACCCAATTCCAATCCTAATATACATCATACCAAACACCCAATTCCAATCCTAATATACATCATACCAAACACCCAACACCAATCCTAAGACACATACCAAAAACCCAATTCCAATCCTAATATACATCATACCAAACACCCAATTCCAATCCTAATATACATTATACCAAACACCCAATTCCAATCCGAATATACATCATACCAAACACCAAACACCAATCCTAAGACACATACCAAACACCCAATACCAATCCTAAGACACATACCAAACACCCAATACCAATCCTAATACACATCATACCAAACACCCAATTCCAATCCTAATATACATCATACCAAACACCCAACACCAATCCTAAGACACATATCACATCATACCAAACACCCAATTCCAATCCTAATATACATCATACCAAACACCCAATTCCAATCCTAATATACATCATACCAAACATTTATTTATTTATTTATTTATTTACAACATTTGGGCGTAACGCCACAGGAGACAAACAATAGGACTCAAAGTCCCCTACGAGGCTTGTCTCCGCAAACATCCAACACCAATCCTAAGACACATACCAAACACCAATCCTAATACACATCATACCAAACACCCAATTCCAATCCTAATATACATCATACCAAACACTCAATTCCAATCCTAATATACATCATACCAAACACTCAATACCATACCAAACACCCAATATTAGTCCTAACACACATTATACCAAAAACCCAACACCAATCTTAATACACACCATACCAAACACCCAATACCAATCCTAATAGACAACATAACAAACACACAATACCGATCTTAACACACATCATACCAAACACCTAGACTTTCTCAAAGTCCTTCTTAGCCCCCGGCACGAAGGACTTTTCCCACTTGCAGCGTGCCAAATTTACCGGTTGATTTTTCAACCGGAGGCGTGGCTTATGACGTACTAATATTTGCCCAATCCAAAGCGTCAATTCTTCAGGCATTGTATGTTGACTTGTCAAGTCAATCGACCGTGGATGTGGTATTTACAATTTGATTGTATTCAGAAAGAGTTTGTCAAAGACGCGAAATGTAAGCTCCGCCCCTGAAACGTGTTTTCGCGCCAAAACAATCCCCGATTCAATTTCCTGCAAGTGAAACAAGTCGAACTCGCCTCTCGCTTCGATTCTCGCGCTCGCTTTTTGACCCAGTAATCGCTTACCCAGTGACTCAGCAAGTTCGACTTGGAGCAAGTCTACCAAACACCCAATGCTAATCCTAATGCACATTATACCCAACATCCAACACCAATCCTAATACACACCATTGAAACGTTCCCACATTACTAGTATTCAAGTACCAAACACCCAACGCAACAAGACACCATAGAATAGTATTCACGGACCTCTCTGTCGGGATACTTGAAGTACATCTGGCCATTCCACTCGCCTGATATGGTCAAGAATGGCTTTTTGTCGGACGGGGACCTGAAGAGAACAACAACAGTACATAGTTACCACAGATCACTAGAAGTTAAAAAAAAAAAAAAAAAAGGAGTGTTTTGGATGAAACTGTTCCTACTTACAATATTTCACACGAAATACGATGCTTCTTGCCTCCGTAAAAGGGCTGTAAAGCAAACGTATTACGGAATGTCAAAATTAGTACGTAAGGGGAGCTGCCCTTAGTAACTGAAAATGTCAAATGGAATTGTGAATTTGTATAGTGACTCTTAGCATCATGTTACTGCGTGTCTACTGTAACCTAGGCCATTCGGACAACGAGAACCAATCACAATGCAGAACGAAGAAAAAGCATTCAAACTTACAAGCAAGTTAAAATGCTATTGTATTGTACTCGACACTGATTGGTTCAAATAACCCTAAGTTGTAATGCTTTGTTTTCGTTCTGCAGTGTGATTGGTTCTCGTTGTCTATGTGGCCCTGTTAAAGTAGTCCCACGGTAATTGTTAGTTTAAGTAGTGCAGGTATCATTCATTGTCTCACTTACCTTACAATGAAACTGTACTGTGGCGCTGTACCCAGTCTGTGCGCACGTGATCGATGCTTTGCTGCCAATTTCCATCCATGGAACTGTCAGGATCGAACTGAACCAGTAAAAGTATTTCAGCACGATCGACTGGTTAGACATGACTGATCAAGTTATTTGTGTGTGACATGCAGTTCTTGGGAGGGGACAAAGTTGGGAAGGGTCGAGTCCTGTACTTGTTATTATAGATGGAGGCGCTAAATATAGCTAATGTTTCTAATGTGAACAATCTGGTCGGCAATTGATGGCAAGTGGTTGGTTAGTGGTCAATTGCTGATCGATTAGTGATCGGCAAGTGGTCGGATCACATTGTTTAGTCGTGAAACATCGTTACTTACCGTCCATAGCCATTAGGAAAAGTGACTACGTATTCCTCGTCATATGGCAGAACTGACACACATCCTGGAGATTAAACACGTGAACCGTAATCTGAGTACTTATCTAGATACATAGAGGACCTTGCATGGCCGAGCGGAGATCGATACGGTTTTTATCTTCGAATGGTAATGTTGTAATACCCGCGCAACATAAAAGTGATGACGTCACAGATGTGTCATTTTGTTTTGATTTACAGTGTGACGACTTCAACCGGGGCCACCTGAGACACGAGAACCAATAACATTTCAGAATGAAAACAAAGAAATCCGACTTTGCAGAAGCCTCAACCAATCAGGATCGAGTATGGTACAAAGAAACCCAACTTCCGAGAATGAGCAAAGCGCAGACAACAATGGGAATTTACTGGGAAAGCGGGAATTAAAAATATAAAACCGTTCGTTGGAATTTGTACGTGTAACTCAAATTGTAAATGGTGCCTCTCTCCCACTTCGAGGAAACAGAAACACTGGTCATTATGCTGTTACGGCGGACACTGAGTTCTCGACTCGCCGTCATAGACTTGAACTGCAGGAAATATTAGATCCAACGGTAAAGGTCAATATAAAGCAATCTTTGGAGCTACATGCACTGGATTTGAGCTGGGATTCTGTTGTCGAGATAACTAGCTAAGATTGGAGGTGAGATTTAGTGCTAGATTTTTTGCTGGTTTTGATTTCAAATAAGAGATCATTGTTACGCGACTTCATTTTCGAAATATATTTATTACAAAACTGAACAGACATTACAAAGCATGTGTCAGTGAGTATTTATCCTACAAGCGCATCTAAAACATCGGAAACAAATTCAGAAGATGTTCAGTATCTTACACACAAAAAAAATTTTTATGTAAATCTGCAATACTGCTTCGTATCAATAACTGAAGATCTCACATCTCGCGAATGTTTCCAGTTGAATCACTATTGTATTTTGAGCGCTGCTGGTTGGCTGTAGCCTGCGTTTCATCCGAACAAAACCTTGTTATTGTCGTCTGCGAACCAGCGACGGAAAGCTTGTTCTAGACCCCCAGCAGCGTACCGTGATTTGAGTACGCGCTCTGATTGGCTTTTAAAAATGCTTTTTCTCACACGCCTTCTGACTGGCTATTTTGAAATGACTAGAATCGTCACGCCATGCGATAGCTCCAACAGCTGGTTACAATCAGCACGACATTCCATTCCCCATTTGTCTAGACCAATTACAGCGTAAATGTACAAATTAGATAAGCAACGACTCGCTTTTGTCGGCATTTTACACGAGCTCACTAGTTCAGCCTAAAAATAAATGAGTTCTTCCAAAATATTTGTTATTTCTTGATAAAAGCTAAGAACAGAATATATACGAAGCTATTTGAACCGATTCTACATCCATATTTTTAAGTTTAGCCTCTATATTTCCACTAACGATTTCCTGCCAGACGAGTGTTCTGGCGCGAGTGGTTCTTGGATTCTGGGGAGGCTAACAGGTGACAGGCTGGTGACAGTTGAATGGCAAGTCAGAAGACGTGTAAGAAATGAGCATTTTTAAAAGCCAATCAGAACGTAGAACACGGTTTGTGTCGCTGCTTCGCAGACGGACTATACCAGAGAAAAGTCCGGATGTGACGCAGGCTAGTTGGCTGAGGCTTCCGCAAAGTCGGATTTCTTTGTTTTTATTCTGAAATGTCATTGGCTCTCGTGTCTCAGGTGGCCCCGGTTGAAGTCATGCGTGTAATACCGGTATTTGTAGCGTGTAATACCGGTATTTTATGGCTTGGTGAATAATACAAACTCTTATCTTGTAGCTCTGAGTTAGACTGCGAACAGTCTCTTCACCTTTTCCGTCTTTTATCAGTATCATTCTATTATTAGCCGAGCGAAAGCTGGAGGCGAGCCAAAAATCTCCACGGGGGAGTGAGAGGGGGATAAATACAAAGAGCGACAGAACACGGGCAGTGACTAATAAAAATAAAGGACTTACTTGCAGTCTAAGTTAATATCGACTTCTTGAGTTCTACCAGCTTTCTACAATAAAGCAGTCCACTCTCACCTTGCCCGACGTTCTCCACACCGACAGACAATCCCAAGAACTTCGACTTCGTCCAGATGTGAGCACCAAACGATATTGTCTTGGTCCGGTTCTCTGAATAGAACGCGGATACTACACGGGAAATCAAGAAATCCAAATTATTTGTCTTTTTATTAACCAAGTCAAGGTTCGCCCAAAGGGCAGATTTGTTCAATCATGATTTGTTCAATCATGTGAAAAATTAAATCGCAAAGGAATAACATTCTATTGTTCTGGCCACCAACATGGCTGCCATCACGTGGTGGTGCAAAACCTCTATAGAGACGTCACCGGCCGTACAACTAGACAAAGTGATCTATTACATCTACCTATGGTGCGCACTGAAGTTGCTAAACGCTCTTTTTATTATAACGGACGCATCATTTTTAATAGATTGAAATCACAATAGTTTTACAATCTATTGGTAGTTTTAATTATTGTAAGTTCTCTATGTAGATCAATTATATTTGTAAATAGTTTTAAATAATAGTTATAATAGTTATTAGTAATTTAATTGTTATAATTTAATTGTCAGGGCTCCTATTGATAGCAGTCACATTTTGTAACTGAAGGGACTACCCTGCTTAAATAAAGGTTGATTCATTCATTCATTCATAGTACAATAGGAGGCTAGGTGCCCTTCCAATAGTCCTGAGTTTTCAGAACTCCCATTTTCCCTTCCTTTCTTACTTTAGATGCGTTCACAGTGCATTTGAATGGCATCTTTAGCTAGAAACACCATTGCCTACTAGTGTAATTAGCATAAACGATAAGACAGTCAGAAAAAGGGAGTAGTTTTCACTTTATCAAATAAAACTCGCAGTTCACGTAAATATGAAAAAAATTGCTAAAAACGGGTATCTTATGAAGTATTGACCAGAAAAGGTCTCAAAGATAGTGTGACCGAGTTGCGTTACTCACTTGGAGGATGGTGTGACACCTGTTCAGCGATAAATGCAACGTCATCTTTTGATGCCCAGGGGACAGGACCGTCCGGTAAAGGATCCTGTAAGATAATAAACCAACAACTCAATCAGTAATGAACCTAACGTGTCATAACAATTACAAATATTTAACAAGAATAGTCATTACCTTGCTGCGAGTGGCTGAAAGCTCTGGTAAAACCCAGAAACATCGAAATGTTTCACCTAAGATGGGGTTGTACGGCTTCTTGGCTATAGAGCCCTACGAACGAGAAAATAGAACAAATAACACACCTATAGACACCTACGAACGAGAAAATAGAACAACAAACACAGCTATAGACACCTACGAACGAGAAAATAGAACAACTAACACAGCTATAGACACCTACGAACGAGAAAATAGAACAACTAACACAGCTATAGACACCTACGAACGAGAAAATAGAACAACTAACACAGCTATAGACACCTACAAACGAGAAAATAGAACAACTAACACAGCTATAGACACCTACGAACGAGAAAATAGAACAACTAACACAGCTATAGACACCTACGAACAAGAAAATAGAACAACTAACACAGCTATAGACACCTACGAACGAGAAAATAGAACAACTAACACAGCTATAGACACCTACGAACGAGAAAATAGAACAACTAACACAGCTATAGACACCTACGAACGAGAAAATAGAACAACTAACACAGCTATAGACACCTACGAACGAGAAAATAGAACAACTAACACAGCTATAGACACCTACGAACGAGAAAATAGAACAACTAACACAGCTATAGACACCTACGAACGAGAAAATAGAACAACTAACACAGCTATAGACACCTACGAACGAGAAAATAGAACTACAACGGCTATAGACACCTACGAACGAGAAAATAGAACTAAAACGGCAATAGACACCTACGAACGAGAAAATAGAACTACAACGGCTATAGACACCTACGAACGAGAAAATAGAACTACAACGGCTATAGACACCTACGAACGAGAAAATAAAACAACTAACACAGCTATACACACCTAAAATATTAAAATATTAAATATTAGAATGTTCTGATTAAATTTGGCAGCCGAATTAACCAGAAATACGTATAGGTAATCAAATGGGGTGGAGTGAAATTAGAGATACATTTTACGCGTGTTTGTCAATATCGAAGTAATTTCCGAGCCGCTTCGGCGAAGGAAATTACGTAGATTTTGACAAATAAAAGTGAAATTTATCCCCAATTTCACGAGTCACTATTTGATTACCATTAATATTATGGAGGGCAAATTACGATCCAGAAAAACATTATTTTAAGCGCGTGAGGCGGCGTTTGAAATTTCACATATGAAATTACAAATTACGCGTGATATTTCAAGTTGAAATTAGGGATTAATTTGTCCTGTATGGTATTAAAACTGTAGCGTGAAATTTCAGCCGTCTCCTCCGGTTCGTTCCTCCCGAGAGACGTCTGAATTCATTCGACGATAATGCCTCATTGGGTCACAAAAACAAAGCTCTCGCCTTGAGAAATTATTTGAGATTATGTCAAAATTAAGACCTACCCCTGTCTCATCCATTTGCTTCTCAAGTGCCTCTTAAATGTATGCTGTGAAAACCTTTTTGAAGCAACAAAACGTTCAGTAACATTTGAGGCCTTAGTCTCAGTTCCGTTTACTAGTAAAGTTTCTCGATCTGTCGTTCGGTTCGAGACAGGGACAGATTACCTTTGTAAATTTGTAAATAATACAGCAGAAAAGTGGAAAAGCATCGAAGGATATTTGGAGAATTTACAAAGAAGTTCGAAGACTCTTACAGGAAAGAACAGTTCCTTGAAGAGAGTAGCGACAGTTTTACCAATGAGTGTGAACGAATAATCGATTATCAACAACCCCGCGGACGCGACGCGATAAAATGTACACGTTTACAGGACAGTCGGCCGGTTATTATGCAGGACACTTTCAATCCATTTCCAGTTGTTTTCCTTAAGAATTTAAGGTCTTTGCCAAAGACAAGCACTCCATTGAAACTCATCAACGATCAACTATCGCGAGTCCAAAACAGAAACAAAAAATCCTGCCGTCTTCTCTGATGAGTTACTTGTGATAATTATGCGAAATTATAAACTATGAACCAATCAAAGATCACTACCAGGTTTTCTGGTAGTGACGTCACTGGACGGCATTATCGACTATTGGATTCAGACGTCTCTATCGGGAGGAACGAACCAGAGGAGACGGCTGAAATTCAGGCTATTAAAACTGTAATTCACTAGTCAATAGTTTACTAATATCATTTTTTTTCCTTGAGACAATCTTTTGTGTGCCGTCAGTGCAAACGATCTCGACACATCGATCCTGTTTGGATTGCGAACTCCTCAAAACATTCGAAGATGTTGAGAACCCTACAAGAAGTGTCCTTATAAGGACGCACAGTAGGCCGCCACATCTACGTGTAGAGGGTCACTAAAGTACGTGAAGGAGGTCACTGATGTACGTACAGGAGACTCATCCCTGCTTTCGATTGACCGTCAGTTTTCCAAAATGGCGTAGGAAAGCGGCCATGAATCTTTTCGAGTCCCACTCGTGTAATCAGCCATTTTGAAACGTTCAGCCTCACAAACTAAGTGCAAACTTATTCCCTTTTACCGAAACTTCACATGCACTAACATTAAACACTAAACCCTAACCGTATTTCCCGGGGGGGGGGGGGGGTACTCAACAAAGTTTTATACGGGGAAGCTCCGCCCCGACGTCCAAACCCTTACCCTTTTATATACCATTTTTGACAGAAAAGGTAACTCTTTCGTATACCTTTTACTAAATTTTTCACTTGAGTAACCCCTTAAAATACTTGAATGAATCAGCCGTTAGGTGCGTCTGTTCGAGATATTTTGAAAGGCCCTTTTAAATACCTAAATGACAGTTTTCCCTACCCTTTTCTATACTTCAACTCGTGAAATCCCTACCCTTTTATATACCTCCAGCCTGAAAAGGTAACCCTTTCGGGCGGAGCCTCCCCGTACAGTCCATTATAGGGAGTACCCCCCCCCCCCCCCTGGGATTTTCCCATCCTTATGGAAGGAGGCTAATGTCACTCCAGTTCACAAAAAAGATGAGAAGGATATGGTTAACAACTACCGTCCTATCTCTCTCCTTCCGCGTGTGAGCAAAGTGATGGAGGTGTTTTCTGAATCACATGTTCCCTTTTTTGCAGAGTTCTCTTTATTACCTCCAACATGGCTTTCTTAAGGGTAAATCCTGTACCACCCAAATGGTGGAGGTTCTAGACTACTTAGGTTCTGTTCTAGACAATGCTGACCAGGTCGATGTGCTTTACTTGGACTTTTCCAAAGCCTTTGACTCTGTTCCCCACTCGCTCCTTATCCACAAACTCAAGGGTTTGGGGATAAGTGGAAACTACCTAACAAATCGGCGTCAACGAGTCGTAGTCGAGGGAAGTGCATTGGTCTGGCTGCCTGTTGTATCTGGAGTTCCCAAGGCTCTATCCTGGGGCCTTTTCTGTTTTTATTATACGTAAATGACCTACCCAGCTGTATCTCTCCTGATTCCACCATTGCCCTATTTGCGGATGACTCCAAGTGTTTTCCGAAAATCCAAACACTGGATGACTGCTTAGCGCTTCAGAGAGATATTGCTGCGGTAGGGGCATGGTGTATGTCATCTAATGCTACCAAATGCAAAATCCTACGTGTTTCAAGGTCTCACACCCCACTTATTTTCCCATACTGTATGGACGACTGTACTTTTGATAATACCTCAGTTTACTGCGACCTAGGCTTCGAAGTCATGTTCAATCTTTCTTGGCCGGGAATAACCATGTAGATAAGATAAGTAAAAAAGCAAATCGCTCTCTTGGTTGCATTAAGCGCACTTGTGGTTTCCGAACTAATACCTCGGCAAAAAAGCTTCTCTATTCTTCGCTGGTCCGCAGTAGATTGGAAACGGGAGTGCCAGTCTGGTCTGCCGCCTCCAAGCGCAACTTGGTAAAACTCGAGAGAGTCCAGCGGCGCGCTACTAGATTTATAACTTCCTCTGATGCTCACTACAAATCCAGACTCGTCTCCTGTAACTTACTTCCACTTTCTCTCCGCCGTGAAATTATTGACCTCATATTTTTATTCAAGTGTAATACTGGTCTCCTGTGTACTGACTTACCTAGGTTCATGCATCCGTGTGCTCCTGTTAGAACTGCTAGGAAATCTGCCACAGGCCCACTGTACACCGCCAAAAGGGTTAATACGGTAACTTTTTCTTATTCTTTTTTCAATCGTATTATTCCTCTCTGGAACGCAATATCCTCCCAAGCCAGGATATCAACAAACTTATCTAACTTTAGACGCTACCTAGCATCACATTACTGGGACCTGTTTCATCGTAATTTTTATAGTTCAAATTCTTGTACTCGGGTCACTAGTGACCAATATCTCTTTTCTATAATTTTCTAAACAATTTTTTTTGTAGTCATTTCTTGATCTAAGGGTGCGTTCGATTGACTGTATTCCGGAATAGGAATAGATGGAATAGTCTCTGGAAATCACTGGTTCGGGCATATTTTTCACTGTAAGCTACAAACGCTTGCTGATATATGATATTCATGATACAGTTATTATTCCAGTGGCTAAAAAATCCCAGTAAACGTGATTTGTAGTGATTATTCTAGGTATTCTTATTCCGGAATACGGTCAATCGAACGCACCCTAAGTTTTAGCGTATTATGTTACATTTTGCTTCTTGTTTGCATTTAGTCTTAACTGGAGGACTTATATTATAGGTGTTTATCACCTGTTTAGCCCCTCCTTGACAGTAGTTCTTGTTTGTTATATTGTTATTTTCCCTTGTATTTATCTACTGTCAGAAGCTTAATAAATACAAATAAGAAAAAATAAGTTCACAGGTAAACAACGAGTTCTCAGTGGCCAAGGGCTAGGATTTATAGGCAAATGACGAGTTTAAACCAAACTATAGAGGAGAAAAAAATCCAAAATTGAGAAAAAAAAAATTTCTGGGGTTCGAACCCGAGGCCTCAGATTGTAGACCACGTGTGGTAACCACTACGCTAAGCGACCATCGGTGCTCGATTTGTGACTAATTTTAATACATAACACTACCCGCAAACTGCGCGTCTCCTGTGCGTACATCAGTGACCTCCCTCGTGTACTGTCAGAAGCTTAATAAATAAAAATAAGATTGACCGTAATCCGGAATAAGAATACACAGAATGATCACTACGAATCGCTTGTATCGGGACTTTTTAGCTACTGGAAGACTAATTGGGTTCCACTAATTGTATCCTGAATATCATACGTCAGCAAGTGCTTGTAGCTTACAGTGCAAAATATGCTTGAATCAGTGATTTCCAGAGACAATTCCATCTATTCCTATTCCGGAATACGGTCAATCGAACGCAGCCTTAGTGACCTCTACATGTACATCCTTATAAGGAAGTCGTACGACAGATACTCTTGAACCCTACACGTTTTTTTTCTGCGACAGAGAGAAGTGTTAATTCACGCATATCATTATTAAGTATTTTCAGGAGCCCAAAAACATAAAGGCATTGAATTGCGGACTAATGACTGAGGGTTTTAAAAGATTTCCGATACTAACAGCGTCAAATTCATCTGCAGATAAAGAAACACGCGGTAGCGAGTATAATACAACTATAACTTGTCACATAAAAATGTTTCAGTTTATTTCTGTGTTGAAACACGTAGCCAGAAGTGGGCTACATGAGGTTTTTGACTGTTTTTGAATGCAACGTGAATACAACATGAATTTTAAAATAAATAGACCACAAACACAGAAAAGAAAAGTTTACTTTTCCTTCAGAAATGACTGGCTTTACTAAAAAGAACCATATTTTAAAATAATTTTCCTAACAAAGGTTTTGAATGCATGACTTGAAACTGTTAGCAAGATCCGGTCACATTGAATTGTCTTGCGTTGGTCCAATACACCATCTTTAGCAACAACAAAACGAAAGGAGATCTTAATGCAGCGATAAGTTGACGAGTGTTGTTTGAAAAGAAGCTGAAGGAAGCATAATCCAAGTGTCCTTGACGTAATAGCGGCAAACCTCTTAGCTTCCCTAAAAACAAAACCCACTCGGCTTGAATCTACTTTTCAACATTTCCTTCGAAAGAAGTAACTTCAACACGCATTAGTGAACATTTCGTTCAATAAAAACGTATATTCACAGCTGGCTGGCTTTAGCACAGAAGGAAGTCGAAGTTTATTTAGTCAGCCGCCCAAATGCTAAAGCACTGAAAATGAAATATGTGAAAAGGATAAACAAGTCAGCTCTTCTATAACTGAGATGGTTCAACAGCATCTAGCTGGTAACGTTGCTTTTGGCTACTCGAATGAGTGAAGCTGGGAACAATTGTCGCAGAGTGAAATTGAAAGAAAATTCAGGCCAGTGCTTTAAGACCACAATTAAAGTGACGTGTAGCCGTTAGGGTAAGTGTTGCATATGTTTTCGATTTTAACTGTGAGGAAATAACATTCTTCCTCTGAGTTTAACTCGTTTTCTCGATTCCCATTTCACGGAATCATCAAAAACTGATGTTGCCACTGGGTTTAGAATTTTGAAGAATAAAATACTCCTGTTAGGTTTTATAATTAAGAGCCGTTAAATGGATGCAAAACGACTAGGACTGCATGTGGAAAGTTAGAATTTTCAACTAAGTTAACTCTAAGTTGACTTCAATTTAACGATCAAAAACAGGTGACATTCGACAAATCAAGACGCAAAAACTGTCTTCAACTTCGAGTCTCACACAAAGCATCAATAAACCTCAGAGGTAAATGCTTTATTCTTAATCGATTAACGTTAGGTAACCTATTTTATATGTCCATTTTGTTCAATCAAGTTACGTGCATCAATCGAATCGTCACATGTTGGTTTTCCATGCACCAAACATGCACCAAACATGCACCAAATGCCACCAGAACCACTTCATAGACTTGCGAGTCAAAAAGAACTGACTCATCAATACATTTTACTTGACAGATCGATCACACTTTTATTCACAGATCCAGACATCATTAAACCCTGGAAGGTTACGAGTCTACCAAGTCCGTAGCGAAATGTCCTGGGATGCATACGCCCGCTGGAAAACGAGACCACTCTACCTCAAAGCATTATGGGTAAGCGGGTCGATCATAGCAGCTTTGGTAACATCTGTTGCCAACGCCGTGGTCATACTCGTGATATGGAAAAACCCACACAGAAACCTCCGTACGCCTACCAACACCATCATCGCAAGTCAGGCCGTTGCTGACTTCTTTGTCGGGTTTCTTCAGATGCCCCTGTGTACATGGTGGCTCCTAACACGATCAGATACCATTCTAGAAGTGGTCGAAGGAGTATCAAACCTTTTTCTGACATGCTCTGTTTTGCATATAGTCACGGTAACGCTAGATCGTTACATTGCTGTAGTGAAACATTTGAAGTACTCATCATTAGTCACGCATTCTCGCATGACCAAAGCTGTGGTCACGACCTGGGCTTGGGGTGCAATTCATATGCTCTTCTATCTCCTCCTTAAAATCAACTACAACTTCAGCGAAGCAGGGAACATCCTAATCATTATCGACATCATTTTACCATCGTTTCTCGCCGTGTTAGGGTACGTGCGAATGTATTTCTTCCTCAGGGAGTGTCGCAAGTCTTTAGCCAGTAGAAATGAAGCTGGAAGAATGATCATGAATGCGTATCAAAGAGAAAAGATAATTACCAAAGCAATGGTCATCATGTTAATCATTTTCATAGTCTGCTTCGCTCCTTGGTTTTCATACTACCAAGTTATCAACAAGTGCCCATCGTGCGAAGAGAACACAGTTCTAGATATGTATGTTTTCTGCCTATTTTTTTTCCTTTTCATGTGTAGCTCAACCCTTAATCCTTTCCTCTATGTGTGGAGGCTACCAAAGTACAGACAAGCCTTCCGGACGGTGATTTTAGGGCGAAAAATACACACAACACGCAATCCTACCCAAGTTACGATAACCGTACCTTCTCTAACGTAGGATACTCGACTGTCGAAGTACAATCAGTTCGTGGTGCAAAAAAAACACACATGAAAATCCTGCGATATTACACGACCCAATTACAGTAATATAGTTGGGTCTTTGGGGACTACTTCTCAGCAATTTAGCAACAAATTTATTCAAAATCAAAGAGTTTATTCACGAAATTCGCGTACATGTGGGACGGTTAAAAACGAAGCAATTACGCAAATATGACTAACAAACTGTGTAGTAGCCGTTGAGTGGCAACATTGCGTATCATTTAAACACTGAGTGAGGGGACTTTAAGTAATGATTCAGCTAAGAACTATAGCAAAAGACAACAGGCTGCGGTAATGAGCACATCCCCACATACGAGTTTGCTTGAATATGCCTCAAGTGCTGTATGAGATGCCTACAATCCAAACTACACCCAGAATATAAAGTATTTTTTATGCTATGGGTTCTTTTTATTTAGTGAAAACTCAAAGAAGCCACCATCCAACCAATCGGAAAGGGAGAAAATTAAAGATATTTCAATCTCAAATTTGATAACTTTCCCCACATACGATGTTCTTCGAAATTAGTTTGATCAAAAATAAATTCCAGGGCTCGAAATTAAGAAAAAAAAGGAGGCGTAATTTTACGCCCAGCTTAAAATTTTTAGGCGTAATTCTCCAAAATTTAGGCGTAAATGTCAAAGTTTGACAGCTCCTATCTATAGGTTTTGTCATGCAAAACAACTTGTTTCGCGCGGGAAAATAGTTTACATTACAGGAGCTGTCAAACTTTGACATTTTGCAGTTAAAAGTTCAGACTTCACACGCCAAACGTCGCCGCGTAATTAGTAAACTATGCATTTCAAACTTGAAACAACAGACAAAAAAGTTTACACTAAACGCTTGCTTGCAAATGGTAGTATTTTTTTCAAAAAAATCAGATCGTTTTAGAGATTTGGAAATAAGACTTGTCTTCCAATAATTTTTACCTTTGTAAGTCTAGGCGTATTTACGCCCGTATCGGGCGCAATTTCGACCCCTGAATTCAAACTTCAAAAATTATCGAATGAAAATGCATTATTTCGATGGGTTTCTATTGAATTTATGAGTATCAACTAATGAAATTACGAGAAAGAAGAATAGAAAATTAGCACCTTTTACATTCTTTGCCATTCATGCTATCGTTCTTAGCCGGAGCATTAGAGCGGATTTCAATTGAGTGTCGGAAGTGTTTTGGTTTTGCGCTTACTAAGCTCTCCTATTGGCTGAGAAAATAAACCAACCAATCAGAATCCAAAGTAAAACCAAACGCAAATTGCTTTTGGTGTTGCTTTGGTTTGTCATTGGCTCACAGGGAAGCCATTTACGAGTTACTTGTGATTACTCGCTCCTGATTGGCTGGCTGTGGGTGATTTGCGTTTGGTAACCAATCGAACGACGACTTTGTACATACGCAACACCAAGACATTTGTTTTGAATTTTACCAATATTTATTTCAGATACTTTTTTGCATTTTTACACACAAAACTAATTGACATTTAAAGATAAAAACAATACATTGAGGCCTTTGAGGGAAAAATTGCCACAATAAAAGCTACGAGCTAGATCTAGATCTCGTGACTGAGGTAATAAAACATTCATTAAAAAACGAGTGGGAGAAGTTTATTCCAGTTTTCATAGTGGAATGAAAGTTTGTTTTTCTCTCTAGCAATTAATAGCTCTGTATCGTAAATTATTTTAATTTTAATTTGCACTTGTAAATAAATTGCTTAGCTAACAAAATACATTTGTAATGTTATGATCAACATAAAATCCAAGTATAACATCCATTTCGTTTATTTGGTTAAGGGACAAATTATATTTGCTTAAATATAGTTGCAACGAGAGCCATAATGTGTTAAGCAAGGAACAGCGAAAGAGAAAATGCTCCGTAAAGATTCAGTTTTAGCGTGACAGAAACAACAAAACACCATGACATACCGACCCCTTTCCAGTGAGTCATCAAGCGATGTTCTTTTAGTAAGTCGTCCAGGCTGCAATGCAGTTGAAGTGCCTATAACCCTGCTTGCAATTTTCATAGGTATGTCGGAACATCCGAAAAGTTTTGAGTACTTCTGTGAAGAAAGATTTTGGCTTACAGTGTATATATACTTTATGTTCTACGCTTGTTTGAAATCGTGTAAATTTTACCTTTCCTGACCCATGACCGCGTAAGTAAAAGCCTGGGTCGATTCCTGGGTAGACGTCAAATAATTAATTTGGCTTTGCAATAATTTGAAGTAATACTTAAAATGTTGACTAAAATGACTTTTTTCTCAACTAACAACTCACAAACTGTGTATGTTTTCTATACATCGACTTGTTGTGATAGAAAGGCGTCAATGAGAATAATGTATTAACGAGATGACGTCTACCCAGGAAATTTACACGATTTCAAACCAGCGTAGAACATTGAGTATTCTCTGTAAGCCAAAACTTTATTCACAGAAGTATTCCAAACGTTTCGAAGATTCGTAGCTATAAACCTTGCAAGAAGGGTTATAGGCACTTTAAAGTTACAAGCACAAAAATTCGCGACATGCTGTTATGCGTGTAAATTTGCGTGACGAAGAAGTGTCATTTGCGAATGTTATTTGACTATTTACCTTTCGTCCTGCGTGGAAGGCGGACAGATACCACTTCGTTACCTGAACCATTCTATCCCTCGGAGTCTTCTTATCCACAATACTGGTGTACAGTAAATGACAACAATAATTAACGATAACCTTAAGAAGTTCTGAGATTCATCTTCGATGGTGTTGTTGATGATGATAATGTTTAACAAGGATGTCTACACATAAGCACAAGCAACATACGCAGATGCAGTAATGCATTGATCATTAGCGGCACTCGTTCTGATCTCAGTAATGTAGTGATCGCTAGCAGTACTTGTTCTTATCTCACACCTGTAAGTAGTACAAGTACTGCTAATGATAAATACGGCACTGCGTCTGCGTATGTTGCTTGTTCTTATCTCACACCTGTGAGTAGAACAAGTACCGCTAATGATAAATACGGCACTGCGTCTGCGTATGTTGTTTGTACTGGTGAAAACCAACCTTAAAGTGCAAGTAGCGCCATAAAACAACATTAACTCTTTTTGCTCCAAATTCTAAATTAGTTTTCTTCGAGAGACTGGAGTAGCAATTCAACTACACTAAAAGTTACCCGAATTGCGGGGTTGATTCATCTTGTGATGTCACAATTGAAACCTACGGGATTTTATTGTAGTAGTTTTCTCTAGGGAGGGAGTTGATTCATCTTATGACGTCACAGGATCCACGACAAGTAACCAAAATTAGGGATTAAATGTCAGAAATTTTACAAAATTTGCAAGATTAATACCTTTTTGTGAGAAACAAACACAATAGTACAATATAATTTGTTATTGTTTTGACATGAACTTGCGCTTTAAACAAGAAGTTCCAGTATAAAAAAGTATGCCCCTCCCCTTTTCACGCATGCGCATGGCGAACTCGACATTTGAAATTATAATTACAGAGCAGTGCAGAACCTGGGCGAGTGAATCAGCCTCTGCTGTTAAAATGTGACATTTTGAGGGTTTTAAGTAATGGTCCAGATAAGAACTGTAGTGTCTACGGCAAGGGATGTTAAAAGGTATTAATTTTCTATTATTCTTTCTCGTAATTTCATTGGTTGATACTTATAAATTCAATAGAAACCCATCGAAATAATGCATTTTCATTCGATATTTTTTTGTGGTTTGAATTTATTTTTGATAAAACTAACTATGGTTTAATTTCAAAGAATATCATATGTGGGGAAAGTTCTCAAATTTGCGATTGAAAAATTCTTTGTTTTCTCTATATCCGATTGGCTGGATGGTGGCTTCTCTGCGTTTTCACAGAAAAAAGAGCCAATAGCATAAAAAATACTTTATTTTCGAGACGTAGTTTGGACTGTAGATACCTCCTAAAGCACTTAAGGCATATTCAAGCAAAATCGTATGTGGGGGAGGCTCATTGCCGCAGAACAATGGATTCCACTACAGTTCTTATCTGGACCATTACTTAAATAAAGCAAGGGACTTTACTTTACTTTACTTTGAGAGTGATCTCACCTGACGAAGAGATCCGGATGAGCGAAGAAGTCTGCATACATCTCTAGTAATGAACGTCTCTCGAGGATAAATGTTGGCAGCACAACCTGAAATACATAACAACTCATCACCGGGACCAGTCCGATTATTGCTAATCTGGGATTAAAGTAAATGATTCGTGTAAGTACGGCACCGAACGGCATTCAGATGGAGGAAGGTATTAATTTTGTTTTGTGAAAATTCTTGATCTGATTGGTTGAAACATGAAATTCGCCTTAAAGGTTAGGAAGACGTCTAATGTCCTCCAATTTTTCAAAATATTAAAACTACGATTTGCACTGCGGTTCCAAATGTCGTTTATAAAGCAAATCGTATGTCCGGAACCTTATCAATCGTGCCTGTTTCGTAGCTATTATTTTTGGCTGTTCTTATTGGTTGGAAGAGAATTTGTTCATAAAAATGGAATGAAACTAAGACTTTCCTACTTTTATTTCAGAATATTCATAATTATCACCCAGTGTTTTCGTAGTCTAAAACACAGACAAATCCCATGTGAGGGAGGCTCAATGCTTAAACTTAAACAAGGACCCGCATTATAAAAGGCAAAAGACTTTTCACCCTTTGGGATTCTAAATTTGAATTTCAAATTCAGAACAGTCAAGCAAGTAATCACTCTTCTCCTGCTATAATACTAAATTGCTGAAGCTAAATTAAATATAAGCCAAGAAAAAGTAAACAGCAAGTAAGTAAGTAAGTAAATATTATATTTTAACACGGTAGTCCTATCAGTCTTATACAACACTGTTTTCCATAAAAGCCGTGTATATAAAAATATTACAATATTTATACATAGAATATACTATGATATGATATAAAAATAATAAAATGTTCAATTAACGGGGCATCAAAGAAGCAGTGGGCTAATTTGTTCAGCTTATTTCTAAAATTGGTGATTGATTTGCAAAGTCGTATCTCTTCAGGTAACGAATTCCAGACAAAAGCTCTTTTGTAGCCGAAACGCTTTTTCCCATAGTTTGTTTTTAGTAGAGTACCCTGTTCCCAGAGGCTTTCTTCCGTCGGAGAGAAGAGAACGGAGCCGCGAAGCGGCGATCAACGAGCCGCGAAGCGGTGAGAAGGGAAGAGAGAGGAAAGCCTCTGGTAGCCTGCGACTGTTGACTGGTCGTACCGCGCCAATAGATTTGAACTAGGGAAAAGATCTGTCCCTTCCTCAGGGCTCGACACTAACAGTTACCCTGTTACCGCTGGAAAGTAAAATTTTCCTGTGGAAAGTAAAAAGCTTGGTTTGGAAAGTATGTTTTTAATACATGTTCAATAGTTACTCAGTTTACTTTTCCACTGTGGCAACAACTCTTAAAAGTTAGTGTCGAGCCCTGTTCCTCCTGATTGGAGGAATCTTTAATTACCTTATAGCGTTCTCTGATTGGCTATTGTCTGGTATTCAGTGTGTTGTGATTGGTTCCTCATTAATTGATCTAGTGATGTTGATTGGCACCTATCGTTAGCATGATAGTGAGAAACGGTCGCGGGCTACCAGAGGCTTTCTTCTCTCTTCCCTTCTCTTCCCTCTGGGACCAGGGTATTGGGAGAGGCAATTGTAATTTTGTTGTCGAGCCTCTTATAGTACATGACATCACAACTATAGAACATAAGGCCCCTAAGGGCAACACGTGGATGGTCAGTGAGCTATTTTGGTATATACTAAAAATCGCGTGACCGATGACGTCATCGTTACGTCATCACCACTAAGTGAATCGTGGGAAAATAATACCATACCTGTCCAAGTTTGAACTGTGTGGCATTAGAAATGAGGGAGATATGGGCATGTACTTAAAATCACGTGACCGATGACGTCATCGTTACGTCATCACCACTAAGTGATTTGTTAGAACCCAATATCATGCCTGTCCAAGTTTGAACTGTCTGCCATTAGATATGAGGGAGATATGGGCATGTACTTAAAATCACGTGACCGATTACGTCATCGTTAAGTCATCACCACTAAGTGATCGATAGGGACCCACTGCCATGTCTGTCCAGGTTTGAAGTGTCTGGCATTAGATGGGCACCGTCAATACATTTCTCCAGCATGACCAAATATTTTCGAAACCTTGGACGGTCATTCGGAAAGTCAACGGCGAGTCGTCGAGTCACAGAAAGAAACGACGAATAAATTATCTCGTATCCACCTGAACCCAATAACTCGTTCTGCACATTCGTACATCCACGAGTTAAATTAAACAAGAGCCCATCTGGGCTTTCACTCGGGCCACATGAGATTGAAAATGAAATACACTTTCATTTGAAATCCTCTTAGTATAAAGTCGTGCTTTAATTCGCCAGTGAGAACGTCAAAAAAACAGACTGGTCTATTAATCGCTTTTATGGCATGACTATGATAACGCAGGATTCGAACAACAGAATACTGGCAATTCAAGTGTATAAATGCAATACAATGACATATTCAGACTTTGAATTTGATTGAAAATAGATCAAAAACTCGGGGAAATGTCCGGCTAAAACTGTATGAATAAATGTGAAATGAAACATAAATTTCATAGCAAGAAAAAAAAATGTAATTCCTATAAATGAGAAAGCTCTTCTATTAAGCCGCTTCTCATATACACAGACTGTTTCCCAAAAAAAGATTTGCGCTTATCGACACAAGAATTCAGTTGACCTTTCAAATAATTTATTCTGAGGTACGCATACTCTAAATCACAGATGTTAAATAAAGCGATAATTAGAAGAAAAAGTACATTAACAGACAAACTGAGAGGAAATTTTTTTTGTTTCAGTTTTCCCCATATTAGCCGACATGTATAATGTCTCGAGCTCTCAATCCAGTAGAAAGACTCTGGTTATTCTGTCGTAAAACATGCCTTAGCTGTACAAGACCGCCCACGATGGAATAGATTTCTGACAATGACTCATTGAAAGTGATACTCCTTGTCTCGCCTTGTCTGAGAGCTTTGAACTTTCTTATCTGAGCGCGCCTGACGAGATCTAACCTTTGATGATAATTCGATACCCGTTGATATCCAAACGTGTTTGGATATTGTATTTCGCTTACGTTTCTAAATGTACATTGGATCTGTCCAAACAGCGCTGATCGAATGTATTACGGCTCCTGGTTGTTCATGTATTTTTATGGTCAACAAGAGCGCCAGTTGAAATATCCTGAGCCTGTTGGAAGGCTTTCGCCCTCGCGGGTCGACCTTTTTGATTTACTGTATTAAATTCTGTAAATACATTAACCTGGCGATTGTTGCGTGACCAGCACAGTGCAATCTGATTGGTGTGAATTTGACCTTTAACGCATGCGCAGATCGCGTGCTACACTGAATAATAAAAAAAAAATAACGACTTGCATTTTAAGACTCGGCGCTGCCACAGGCAGCCCGAGTAACAAGAGCCCATCTGGGCTTTCACTCGGGCCACATGAGATTGAAGATGAAATTATTAGCTGAATTTAGCAGTCTTTAGGAGTGACCGGTAGCGCGGTGACATTCATTCTCTGCTCCCCTAGTATATATATGTAATTTAATATTTTGGTTTTTCTCGTGTATGTAAATTAAAGAAGTTGACCTCTAACTTATTCATATTACGCACGCTAATATAATAGCGGAGTGCGGTAATTACGTCACAAGTCTAGACCCCCCGCAAAGACTCAGACAAACAAACCGCTTTTCTTGTATCAACTTACAAGAATTGACTAGCACTTCAGTTCGTCCTCTGTCTATTCTACCAGAAATGACTGCTTTCCTGGACCATAGTTTGAAAGAGAACCTGATGATTATACTGTCGAACAGCTTAAACTTTGGCTGAAATACAGAGGATTGAAACAAAGCGACAAACATCGATCTTGTCAAGCGAGTTTTGCATCTTCGCTGGCCAACCAACGAGACATGCTTACTATATAGACTGTCAAGTCCTATTTAAACTGTATCCCAAACTCATCTTTTCCCATGCAATATCGTTGTAAGACTTCACCTAAACATTGAAAAGTTACAAAGGTCAGGTTTTCCTGTATTAAGGCAAAAACAAAAGAATGTAGCCGCGTGCCGAGTGCATTCATCGGCGAATGGAGATAGGAAATTCTTCAATAAAACTCATCGGACACCAAAGCTGTTATGGCAAACTATGAACTGATAGCATCCTAAAATTCGGCAATCTTGCTTATGTTGGTGTGCTCTTTCAAACCGTTATATTATTGTTTGCATTTATCGAGTTTTCAAATTTAATACCTGCAGCTCCGAAAGAAATTAACTTCATTTGTGCTCAGAAAATAAATCAAAGCATTGTAGATGTACTGTAGACGAGGCTTTGCTTCCAAAATTTATTTAGAATCCACTGATAAATTCAAGTAAACTTAATGGTTGAACAGTAGTTCCTTCTCATTGTTTACTGGTGGGTATAGTCATGCAGGGTTTCAGTAATTTATAGCCACTTACGTTTCATTGCCAGACCTAGTCTCGTTGTTCTGTGCTTTTAAGGTCTCTTGTACAAACATTTATCCAACGCTGACATTTCTCACTGAATTTGCTGTAAAGGTTTTGGAACAGAAAAGCTCCTCCTGTGAGTGATCAAAAAGGCCGAGAAAAGATGAGAAACCTCTACTAGCGGTATACCGATCGATGCTTCATTCTCCGAGACATATCTCCTTGAGCGCCGGATTTATGAAGGTTTTTCACATCTAGAGTCACTCTTACATCTCCCCCAGCAACAATGCTTGGTAGTTATGCCATTACTGATATGACTGGGAATCTTACTGAAGGCATTGATTCTTTTTTTGATCGAAAAAAATACGAATTCGGTCCTAATTTAGTCTGCTGTTCTGCAGGTTCAGAGTACTAATAGATGAGTGTCTCAAATGTATGTTTATATTTGTCCCATATTATAAGTTGTATCCTGTCCATCTATGATGGAGCTATCACTATATTTCTCTACTGTTCTTTCTAACCTGCGGCTCTTTATTATCGCAGCTCACTGATCGCGTCCATATCGGTATTTGTTGGACTAAAGATTATTAACTGAAATGACCGTTTTGTTTATCTCTATTTAAAAGCTTTTACCCTCCTTCCCAAAACTGCGAACTGTTAGAAGCCTTTAATTTCTCGAACCAAAACCTCGATCGTGAGAGGAGTCTTGTTTACCTTGATAGTTGAATAACTGCTTCGGTCATCATAAATTATTCTGTGCTGAGTGTTTATTACCTACGAAACGTACCTCAAACAAGAGCGCCAGTTGAAATATCCTGAGCCTGTTGGAAGGCTTTCGCACGAGTGAAGTTAAATAAAACATTAAACTGCTTACATTTGAGAGATGGGACTCCAAATTTGAGAGAAAATTCCTCGCGCCGTCGTCCCCCATCTTGATTTTACTGTATTAAATTATGTAAATAAATTAACCTGGCGATTGTTGCGTGACCAGCACAGTGCAATCTGATTGGTGTGAATTTGACCTTTAACGCATGCGCAGAAATTTTGCGACACCCAACTAAAAAAAAAAATAACGGCTTGCATTTTAAGACTCGGTGCTGCCACAGGCAGCCCGAGTAATTACTATTTTGTATGAAATAAACGACCTATTCATAACTTGATTACGTATAGAACCTTCGCTTAATAATGGCTAATTACTCGGGCTGCCTGTGGCAGGCACGAGTCTAAATCTGCAGGCCGTTTTTGTTCTGTGCAGCAAGATTTCTGTGCATGCGTTAAATTATGCATTAATTGTACGTTTCGTAGGTTTTATGCCACACGTGTTCATGAAAAGTCTTGGCGTTGGCTTCCACACGAGTGGCTTATGAAGACAACTCTTTACAAATCAAAAAGCAAATTATTTTATACTAAAAATCACGTGACCGATGACGTCATCGTTACGTCATTACCACTAGGTGCTTAATAGGGACCCACTACCATATCTGCCCAGGTTTGAGTAGACCTTTACCGATTGTGCTAGCACAATTTTTAGCACAATTCGCCAAAACGAGCACAATTTTTGGCATTTTCACCAAAATGGCACTGCTAGCGCAATTTGCCTTATGTCCGTTAATTTAAGGGCTTTTTATTTTTATATAAAGTAAGGGTTTTAGACATGGTTCAGATAATAACAGTGGTTCTTACAATAGCTGTCCAAGAAAGCCTGGTGCATACCGGAAGTCCGGAAGTCGGACTTAATTTACAATTCACGCTCTGCTGGCGACCAGAACAAGATGGCGTCACACAACACGTGACCCCGTTGCAAAATGACTTACAAGTCCCACAAAGAGGTCGTACGGATAAAGAATCAACAGTTGTTCGTTCTGACATTTCCAGAGAACGAGCTAAAGACTTAACTCAAGGTAAATATAAGTTAAAATAGGAGCATTTTTTCCGATGAAACGAGCACAATTTTGAAGATGGAGCATAATTTCAGCATAATAGAAAAAACGAGCACTGCTCGGAGCATATTGTGCTCCATTTACGAGCACAATCGGTAAAGGCCTAGGTTTGAGCCGGCTGGCTCAAAATGAGGGAGATATCTGCATGTACTTAATATCACGTGACCGATGACGTCATCACCTCTAACCCATAACCATGGCTGTCCAGGCTTTAGCGGGCTGGCATTAAAAACGAGGGAGATATGGGCATGTACTTAAAATCACGTGACCGATGACGTCATCGTTACGTCATCACCACTAAGTGCTTGATAGGGACCCACTACCATGTCTGTCCAGGTTTGGAGTGTCTGGCATTAGGAGGGCACCGTCGATACATCTTCTCCTGCATGACCAAATCTTTCAATTCTTGGACGCTTACCATAAACACCAGCCGACTCTTATCGGGAGCGATAAGAGTCGGCTGGTTTCCCAGGCTACATAAACATCCGTAAATATATCTTCGGAATATCGAACACTATTCGGACAGCCAACGGTGAGTCCCCGATGTACACAGAAAATACCGATCTACACACCATAAAACGATGAATAAATGAGCTACTGACCCACTCCAATAACTCGTGTTCTGCGCTTGCGCGCATCCACGAGTTGAAAAGGAAGCTAGTTGTTCAGTTTGCCTGTCAATAGCGGTTTAGCACCATTTATAAACGAATACTTTTGTTCCTTTAATTTGGACTATTGTCTTGAAATTCTCAAAGGATTTTTAAAATCTGAACGAGAAAAAGAATTTGAAAAGGATTCTGGTAGTTGTAGTAAAATGACGCTATAACGAAAATTCCTATTTCGCACGATACCAAATGTGAGAGATCACTCAAGCGGAGCATCACATGTTGCAGAGCTTTGAACAGAGATGTTGACTTGACAAAGGCTGATTGACAACTGAAGGGGTTTCAGATTTCTAGAGTAACTAGTTACTGTAAAAACTAGTGTTGATCTGCATCGGCGGGGAAGATAAACACTGGTATAATCAACTAAAGTCGATTGAGGTTGCTCAGTGACCTTCGTGGGATGCGAGTAGAACTAAGTATTACCCTTAATCCAGGGTTAATCGGGCTTTGAGGAACTGGGACCAGCACAGCCTGTGCACCGGCTGTTGGGATTGATCGAGACAAGAGTCTCGGTAGTAATTCCTGAATCCTGTACATTAACGATGGTGTTGCAGTTAATGTAGAGAAAGTTAAATCTCCAATAAAGTACACACTACATAGGCTAGGGCTTCAACAAGGAGTTTCATCCAGGGGGAGGGTGGGGTATAAAATACTAGGCAGACAGACAGTAATTTAAACGACAATGGAATGAGCATCATACCTTGGTGAGGTCCATTCCTAGCCTCACTTGGGAGAGTAGATGCGTAATAACACTGCTGTGTTGTTCTACAGCTTCAGCTAAGACACAAAGAAAACAGGAAGTAAGTAAACTATAAGAAAGACAAGAGACTGCGGCAATGCATGAGCATATCCTTGTATACCATTTTGCTAGAATGTGCCTCAAGTGCTGTCTGAGATATCTACAGTCAAAGTTACAAAAAGGAAGTAGGAAACTGTATGCAGTTGGCTATCTGCACTGTGAAAACTTGAGGAAATCACCATCCAGCCAATCGGAGATGGGGGAAAACAAATGATATCTAAATCACAAAGGTGAGAAATTTCCTCACATACTATTTCCTTCGAAATAACTAAAATTAATAATTCAAAAGTAATCGTATGCAAATATATTAAGTACTTTGTTGGTTTTTCTAACGAATTTATGAGTATCAACCAACGAAATCACAAGAAACCATATTTTACATTCCTTGCCGTTCAGTCCTATCGTTCTTAGCCAGCGCATTACTTGTTGCTGAATTGACATCCGAAAAATAGAAAGCAATAGGTTCAGCACTGTCCGGTAATTGTTAACCTACCTCCCAGCTCTTCTCCAAACACATTCGAGTCTTCTGGCTCATATTCATCTGAAATACAGATTGATGAGATATATGTAACATGCCCTTTACTAGATAAACATACATTTTCATACAATAAACAAGGCAAAGAGTGCGCTTGTTCGATAGCCATGATATGTTAGAGTACAGAAATTCAGAGTTCAGATGACGTTACAAGGACGGACACACGGCAAAATTAAATATATCTGTTTTATACAATAGAGCGGGTTTCAGTTGAGTGTAGTAAAACCAAAACCAAAGTAATTACACAGCCAATCACAGGAGCAAGTAAAAACACAATGAGCCAATCACGAACAAGTAAAAACACAACGAGCCAATCACAGGAGCAAGTGAAAACACAATGAGCCAATCACGAACTGAAGTAATTCACGATTGGTTTTACTTGAACCAATCACGAGGCAAAGTAAACGCAGTCAATACTGTCGCTGAAACAAAACTGAGTGCGTGATTGCGTTTGGTTTTAGTTTAGAATTTGATTGGCTGATAGCTGAAAAATCGGCATTTCTCACAGCCAATAGAAAAGCTAATCAAACGCAAACCCAAAGCAATCACTTGTTGCTTTCGACACTCAATCGAAAACCGCTCTACTTAGCGAACTGCGGGTACTCTTGTAGATGACGTCACAACGTGACGCCACAACAGTCACGCCACTCATCTGCGTCTCGTGGTGTATTTCTGTCACGTTGTGACGTCATCTGTGCATCTGGACAGACTCAGTACAGTGAATCTCCACGATATGCTTTACTTTGAATTTTGGACATCGGTGTTTCAGATTTCAACAGTCTGATACTGATAGCGAGCATGGCTCCAGACAACCCTAGAATGTGGACTTTTAGCCCTTCCTGGGCATGCAATATGCAGTGCTACAGCTGTTACACAAGTTAATCATATATTTCGTGATTGTAGCATAATACAGGTACTGTGACAGTGTTACTGCTCTACCTTCATCATCCAATATCGCAGTTTTCTGAACTGGGAAACTATGTTCTGTTGTGTTGCTGGAAATAACAAAGAGAAAGAAGTTAAATGATGTAGTAAAAACCATTAAAACAACAGCATTTAGAAATCATACATAGCTGGTTTTGGCTGTATACAGGGCCGGGGGGGGGGGGGGGGGACTCCTATATAAAAGGGGTAGGGATGCTCGTCGGACATTTTCGATTTGACCCCTAAGAGGTACTAAAATGGGCGTGGCTCAAGCTTATTTTGACCCCTAAAAGATAATAAAAATATAAATTGATAACAGCTTTTTTGTTCAAGTGACATCCGACCCCTAAAAGGTACCGCTTTACATAAAAATGTCTGTGTTTGATGGTGGATACCCTAAGTGGTACCAAACTCCTGATTTTGACCCCTAAAAGGTACGACGAGCATCCATGTACCCCTCACATAAGGGAGTGCCCCCCCCCCCCCCCCCCCCCCCGGGATACAGGGATGGCTGGATATTAGGTTCACACTGACTCACAAGTAGATTATTTTAGAAATACTAGTAAAATCTCATGACAACTCGCCACTGTCGCTAGTAGAATCTTGCTGAAATATTTTTGCTTTTATGGCTGTTGCTAGTGGATCAAACCATGTTGCTAGTATGTATTAGTGACAACTAATAACAGTTGCTAGTGGTAGTTTCCTCTAATTTCATGCCCTGCATTGCATGGAAATTTCAAACAGTGTAGAGGAGAGTTAAGAAATAGAGAAGCCATGTTAATTTGCAGTTTGTACACTGGAACTACTGTACACAAACATGTAAGCTATTATTAAGTTTATGTTCACAATATCAACAAAAACCTGTTTTTATTTAATTTTATTTATTCAAACATATTGATTCTTGCATTTGCCCCAAGAGCATGTAAGCTAGCTCACCTAGAGAGCTTGCGCCAATATTATAAAGTCCAATGTTTTATAAGTGTGGAAAGGACAATACATCTGTAACAAAGTATTATAACCAGTGAGAGTAATAAATATAACAGAACATAAAAAGTGTAACATTATAGAAAAAGGAAACAAAGAAGAAAAACAGACATTTGGTTCTGTCAGTCATCGATTTTACTGGAAACATTTAGAATTGTTTTATATATCACAGGACAATCATATGATGAAACATGTCACAGTTTTAAGCTGAAGTCAAAAATGTTGAACCAAACAAAAATATATATATTTATTCTTTGTAAAAAGAAACATTTTGTTCACTATATACATCTAAATATAAGTAAGGATAATTTCGATGTTATTTTGGAGGCTGAAAGGGTTAATACTTGTTTGTGCATATGCACAATCCAGGATTTATTTAGCCTGTTAGAAGTTACACATATTGTCATTTTATTATTATTACATTATTTTTTAGTTAAATATAAACTATATAATATCTGTATCATTTGATACATTATAGCAAAAACGTCTGAAAGATTTAAGAAATCTCATCTTTGGAACCCACCTTGAATGTCCTTGTAGTTCATCGACATTGTTCTCGTGAAACTCGTCAGCATCAAAAAACTCCACATCTTCTTCGTCACTACTAGAATACGATGCATACGGCACAGAGTCTCCAACAACCACAGGTGATATAGAATAGCTAACTTGAGATGGGTATGTCCCTGTGGGAGTCGTACAAGCAGGAATTGCCTGAGGATGTGAGCTCGCAGATGCTACAGTCATTGTAGCAAATTTTTCAGTAGCTGTAACATCAGATGTTGGAGATGAAAGCTCAAAGTTTGACTTGGAAGTTACTCTATTGAGCTGAGCATCGCCGTCATCTGAGATACTAGAAGTAGGAGACTTTTTATCAGTAATACTCAACGACGAGTCACTCTTGCTTGGTCTCATAGTCTTTTTTTCTGCTGTTATTTCAGTTCTATGATGTTCATTAGTTGTGTTTGTTAATTCTAGGTTGTTAGGTTTAGAGATAAGAGAGTCCTGAGAAGTCTCTGGTGTTGTCACAGAATAATGATCAGCAATAATCGGCAGCATTGGGCTGGTATCCTCTGCTACTGTCTTGATACACTTCTCACATTCTGACTTAGTGCTGTACATCATTTCAAGGCATTCGCCAACTGAATCCAACATTCTCTAACAACATGAAGAAATGAAAGACATTGGTTGGAATGTTTGTTTTATAAAAAAAAGGTGAATGATAGTAAAATTTATATGATTATGTTCAAGTATTCATTCAAGTACTTGGGCATCGTCATAAATGAAACCCTTACCTGGAATGACCATGTCAATTACATCAACAGCAAGGTTAAACAAAGATTAGGGATACTAACCAGGATCAAGTACTTACTTCCCGCTTCTGTTAGAGAACTTTTTAGCAACACAATGATCTTACCAATCTTAGATTATGGCGACATTGTTTGGGGGGACAAAAGCAATACTACTCTAATGAAATCTCTTCAACTTCTGCAAAACAGAGCAGCAAGGCTAATTTTAGATAAGTCCAAGCACTCCTCTGCTTCAGAGGCCTTGGAAGAACTTGGCTGGGGTTCCTTATCAGAGAGACGCAGAAAGCACCGTATCTTATTTGTTTTTAAATGTTTAAATGGTTTTATAGACTGGATTTTACTTTTACTTTTAAGAGAGACATGCACGACTACAATACCAGAAGTAAGAACGACATTTATACCCTAAATCTCGTAGCTCGTTTGGCCAACGTCACCTTTGTTTTCATGCCATTCAGGACTGGAATTTGTTGTCTGAGATCACGAGAAACATTCTAAATCTAGATCAATTTAAACGATTTATCTAGTTACTTATATATAGTAGTACGTTATTGTTGTTATTATTATTATGTTTATAGCTATTTTTTAATCAATACTTTATATTACTAGATTTTAACCTTTTATTTAACAAATAAAGAAGCCTTAGCCATGTTTTATACTATCATAAAACACCATGGGCATTTGAGAACATGAGAGGAATGTTAAAGCACAAGCCGAAGGCGCGTGCTTTCAACATTTCTCGAGTGTTCTCAAATGACCAGAGTGTTTTATGATAGTATAAAACATGGATTTAAGGCTTCTTTATCTGTTTTATAATATAGATTTACGCGCGCGATGAAAGGAAACCGCCAGTTGAAAACTATATAACACGGCTAACCATGTTATATACTCTGATAAAACATGGCTTCTTAGCCAATCAGAGCGCGCGTACTATCGTATCTATATTATAAAGATTCATAGACATTAATTTATTTATTTTTTTTATTTTTTTTTACTCTAATACAGGACCTTCCTGAAAATCACCTTAGGGTGAGGTTTGCCTCTTGTATAAATATCTAAATTATTATTATTATTCCTTCTTGAATACAAATGATGTGACATGGATGTGGCAGATCCAGGATTCTGAGGGGGGGGGGAGGAGTTGATTCATTCCAAAGGGGGTTTAATAGTTTATTTTCATTATGGCATCATTTTACTACAACTACCAGAATCCTATTCAAATTCGTTTTCTCATCAGATTTTTAAATTCCTTTGAGACTTCCAAGACAATGGTTCAAATTAAAGGAACAAAAGGATCAACCCAAAGAGTTCTGTTAGTTGTAGTATGCGATGTCATCATGCAAATGCCCTATTCGTTCAAAAGGGGCTTCAATATATGCGAGTGCCAAACTCATTTGACTATGTCTTTGCTGTCTTTGTAATAGAGTCTTTGTACATTTGATTGAACTCTCTCTGGATCTTCCACAGCATGGAATCTGGCACAGCATGGAATCTGGCACAGCATGGAAACTTATCACTGAGTGTCCTGTATTGCAGTTTTTTTCTTTTTTTCTATCTACTTGTCAAACCATTTGCACTGGTCAACACATACATGTAAGTGCAAATACAAACATTTCATACCAACCCTATTTTCATTTTACATTTCTGTTGTTATTTTAATTACTATTTAAAAGTAACAAACAAATGTAAATCATAGTTGTTAATACAGTCTAGTAATGTGTTACTACTTAATTCGAAACTGCATGTACCAGTGGCGTAGGGAGGGGGGCAAGGAAACTCCACCCCCCCCCCCCCCCCACCTCTGCCTTAAGTCCCAGAAGAGAGATTGACAGAAGTCATCAATGAAAACATCCCAGAATTCATCATTTTGCACCCCCAGTTCACCCCAATTTTCAGAACCTCATTGATCTATGCTCTGGACATGTACTTTTTTTTAACTTCATTGTTATTACTTACTGTTGCAGTGACCAACTCAAAATATTTTGCTACTTTCGTCTCTGCATGTGCACTAATTTTGTAACTCCCATGTTATATGTAGTTAACTAGCTAGTTTAGTTAGGGAACAGCTAGAACACATACAAAACATGAATTTCATGTTTAGATACAGTGCTATACTGAACTTCCTGTGATTCAAGATGTTCCCCAGTGAAATGGTATTTTTAATATAATTATAATACATGCTATAGTTAAAGACCTAAATACTTCAATGTACATACATGTACTCTATATACTTATCGATGGCTATGTTAACATCGAATTTGCAAAATAATGTAATATCTTAAAAGTGTTGGTAGTTACATTGTAATTCAATTTTGTGTTTAGTTTTTAAATATATTTTATACCATTGTTGAAAGTATGGGCTCAAAACATACAAAAAAGTAAATTAATTACATTGCACTGGCATTATAATGGCAGGAGATTTCTGTACTTACAGTTGAGGATTCCTTGATAATTGCATATCTCTGAAAATGAAAGACAAGAAAATATTTACATTAAAACCAAAATGTGAAGTGTTTGTATGTATCTGCTGTTAACAAAAATAGTAGTCTTCATGAAGTTTAACTTCTTTTATTAACTGATAGCTTGTGGATGGGCGAGCGCAAAGGTTTAATTCAACACAAAAGAGCATAACTTATACAGAACTTAGTAATGCATTAAGACATAATGATGTCCTTTCTGGTGACATGTACAGTCACATAATATAAGTCAGCCCAGATACTTGGAGGGGAACCAATGTATAACAAAGTGTACACAAAACACTGATACAAAAAAGCTTTTGAAGTGAATTAAAACTGAAACTACAATGTAAATACAACACAAAGCCAAATCTACACATAATGCATTTCAATAAATCCAACTTGGCCAAGAAAAATGATAATCACAAAATAAATTTGAGAAACTCATCAATACTGGAAAATAGACAATTTTTACCTACATGTATTCTAAAAACAAGTGGATGTTTCAATGTGTTTTGTCAAGTTGGGAGTACATTTTCAAAACTGACATACACAATACTGCATTACCATTAACTTGGCACTGACTGAGGTTTTGTTATAAGAAATAAACCAAGAATCTATAAACACTTCATGCTAGGATTTAGAGGTAGGTTGATTAATTATATATAAGATTGTGGTTGTTACCTGCCATAGAGCTTAAAACACACTAATGTTTACATTTCAGTGCTATAAAAATATATCTACAAGATTCAAATAACATCTACTGTACCAGTAAATTTTATTTGGGATATATGTTAGAAACTTATTCTTAACAAATAATGACATTTTGTAATACGAAAATGAAAATGATTGAACTATATTTTTTCATTTTAATAGTTTGCAGGTAATGTAGTTTTCATTTTATTTAAGCAAAAACACAAATAATAAATTATTATACAGGTATGTTGAAAAACATTAGAATAAATCTGAATATTTATGTTTTTGCTGTAAAGTTTATTCAAAACAACTAAAAAACGTTTTGGCATTGATATGATGTAGCCACTGCACAATTACAGACTCTAGCTCTGTTGACTATTATATTTTGCAAGGTACACACCTTCTGTGCCATGGATTCTGCTTCTTAAAATTTTGAAAGAGATGTAATTTATGCAAACATAGCATTTCCACAAAGCTAGATATCACTAAGTCTTAATTATTGCCATTTTTGTTGAAGTGTGACTTGGAAAGTTTCAAGAAGATGCTCTTGCAAGATTGCATTCAACTGACTGTCAATCAAATGCATACATCCTAGGTTTAATTAAGTCTCTAGTAGCCTGCATAGAGACACAAGGGGAGGGGGCTGGGCTCCTTTTCCTCTTCCCCTCCCCAGTCCCCCTCCTCTTCTCTCCTCCCCTCCCCATTGTGCTGCTATGCAGGCTGGTCTCTAGAGGCAGTATGTATTCAAAAGCTTGTATGAGACTTGACTCAGCATTTGATTGATACATGCATGTAGTTGGCTGAATGCAAATGTTCAAATGGGACTTGAATCTATAACAGTACTGTCACACTTCAATAATAATGGTAATGAAAACACTTATTTTATTTACCTGAGATGGAGTTCCACTGAATGGATCTGAATGGATCTGATTTTCCAGCACCTGAGAACAACAAAGCAAACACCACATCAACGTAGCTCAAAACTGCTGATACTTTCTCAGGCTAATTTTTCTTCTTTTTTTCCCCTGACAGCAATGGATACCGTAAACACACAGACAAGCTGCACCTTTTTAGCTTATCTGTGAGACCATACAGAAAAATCTCCAAAAATTTCCATAAATTAACACACAAAAAACTTCTCACAGTGTTACTGTCAGACTGAGTTATATCAGTTCCTCTATTAGCCTGATTTTCAGACGGTACGAGGTCGTCCACTCACTTCCTCCCCCTCCCCGTCTGATGGACTTCATAGACTTCATGTTCCTGATGTCATCAACCATTGTTTTTACAATAAGCCAATACGATCACGCATAAGAATTGAAGCGTGAAGTGTAGAACAGTCGTGCAGTAGCAGCTTTTACTAGTTGGATCTATCAGCTTTCATGCACTGGAAAAAAAATTCAATCTACAGCTTCAAACTTCTGTCGATTTCTCAGAATGTTATCCTGTTTGAGCTGCTGTGGTTCTTTGGAGAGCAGGAACTTTTTAAACGGAAGTTTGCGTGCAGTATTTGCACGACAGTGTGTGAGAATGCATACAAGAAATATCAGACTCAATTCACGCCGTAAAGTTTATTGCTGTGATCTTAGAACTTTTACGCTTTTACTTTTATTATTAAAACGTTTTGAGGCTTAATATGTATGCAGATTAGTCACACGAGACCCTGAAGTTGTCCTATTGTAGTTTTTTGGTATCAGAGATTGTTTTAACCGGACTTTTGTGCAAAGCTTAGATGCCATTACCGTACATGAACTTACGGAAGTGTGTTCATAATTCTGAAAACAAAAATATTCACCCATTTTAGTGCCATGAAACTTTTTCTATAACATACTCAGTATGTGTGTTCACTCCTGCAGAAAAATCATAATATTCCATGAAAGATTCGGTCTTCTAAAAGCCATAAACCTAGGAGAATGTTTCAGATCTAATCCCGGGATCTAATGCATGCGATTTATATAAGCAGAGGAAGATTAGTGATTTACCAAATCCTGTATGTTAAGATTCACAAACACATCGTTTCAATGAATGAACGATTCCAATGCTTTCTTCTGCTCTGGATATAGCTTCGAAATCCTGAAAACTTTACAACTTCGGTCGACACACTGCTCAAGTTCTTCCCCAACGCCATTTAGAAAAATATGCGGGCACATTCCTTAAATTCCAGACTTTGCCAAAAGTGTAAAGTTCGCTCTGATTGGTTGACATTATGACGTCAGGAACATGAAAGTCTATGAAGTCCATCAGACGGGGAGGGGGAGGAGGTAAGCGGACGACCTTGTACCGTCTGAAAATCAGGCTATTCCTCTATGAGCAAGAAAATACTGCATGCATGTGGTAAATGGTCCACTTTTTCCTCACTATTCAGTACTTTAATGGCAAATTTTGTTGAATGTTTGATGAAAATTATGTTTGATGAAACAATGAATGTCATGCATGAGCTTTCTCAACTTTTGATTTTCTTGCAAAAAACTTTTATTCCAAAATTCTAGCTTCTAAAATCGGGGTGTGGCTTATCTGCGAGTGCAGCTTATCTGTGAGTGTTTACAGTATGACACAGATGGCTTTTGTACCCTCAGTTACCTTAAATGTACCTTTCTTCATATAAGTTATAACATCAGCCGTACCTTAATCTGTTGAGTCAGTATGTTGTAGTAGGCTTCAGCTTCTGCAAGTCTCTGATCTAGATTTTCTTTCATAGGGTCAAACTCTATGTCTCTTCCCATACCTGCTCTCTGTGATAAACAATGAAATGTTTACATAGACCCATTGCATATTAATGTCATCCAGTTTAAATAGGTATTGTCGTGGAGACTTTATACTCGTGTTCATGATGCCACACAAAAGTATTTTCACATGAATGTGAGACTAAACATTCCTAAACAATAGTTATTAAAATTGGATGCAATTTACGCAATGGATCTATTGCTCTATACGAACAAACTGATAACATTTGTAAGTTTCATAGTTGGATCTTAAATGAAACTGAAGGGTTGAGTACAAAAATAGTTAATTTTTTCAAGATTCTAAAAAGGATTTTTTTATTTTTTGGGGATTCATAAAAAAAGAGGTAAAATTTTTTTTTTGGGGGGGGGGGGGGGGGGATTTAACCCTTTCACTACTGAACCAGCCATAACCGGCCAATATGAAGCATGTACCTGGAACAAAATTATTGCATCAAACCTAGACATGCTGGAAATGATGTGATATTATTTAATAATATAAAGGCATGAATGACTTCAAAGCCACAGTGTGGACCCTCCTGCTTTGGAGAAAAACTCATTTATTCTGGAGATCATTTTTCATTTCTTCGACTGTCACGAATTTTGAGGAGCTGAAAATCAGCCCAAAAAATCCTTCCCATTCACACTTGAAATCAAAAGCAAACACAAAATCAGGTTGAAGTGCTATTTTCTACGCTTTCTATTTTCAACCAAAATAGAGTTTTAAAAAAGCTCCCACTCAAGAGAAATTTATTCGATTTGTGTGAAATTTTCACAAAATGTCACTTGATATCGCAGCTGCAAAAGGGTGTCTGGGAATTTCAAAAAGAGAGCTCTTGACTGCGTTTCTCGCATATCTATTCAGACTATGTTTTCGCCTTTTCATAAAGAGCATGATAACTTTTGAACTAAATCGAATTTTTAAATTCCCGACACCCTTTTGTAATACGATTCCTCTGAAATGCAACAAAGCAAACAGATTTTAAAACTATAAAATATTTTCGGAGTTGGATCTTCTGAAAGCCATCTCACTAGATCGGAGAAACGGGTTTGCGGAAAATTCAAGATTTTCAAAGAAATCAAAACTTTTTATGTATTCTTGTAGCCAATTTTATAAGCTTTAAAATGATACATGGATGATTTTAATTATCTACATTTCCTCGAGATGCTACATAATTTAGACTGGAAACGCACCCTGAAGGTATCAGGTAACCTTAAAAAGTCAGCAGTATTTAACTACCCCGGGCTAGGCAAACTGGAACTGAGGGGAAAGGGTTGAGTTAGCACTCTGGATTTCACCAATTGAGCCCAAACACGTCCAGTAGTGAAAGGGTTAAAAAGAAAAAGAAAATTCACCCACCCCTCCCCTACAAAATATTTTTTGTCAACCCACCCCTCCCTCTACTTTCTACCCTTCCCTTCCCCATTCCCCTTTTTTTCTTGTCCTCCCTGACACACCTTACTGTACCACTTACCTTGACGGTCACCCATCCACTTACTAACCTCGCCCAGTTGGGCTTAACTTGGACCACCTCACAAGGAATGCCTGGTAGGTATTGTACTCAATGATTACAGCGCTTCTCATTAACACGTGCAGGTTAGAAAGTAATTTCCTGTGTTCAGGGTGGTTTTTCGTGGATGTAAATCATGTGTTTCTATGGCAACTTAGGCGGCTTTCTTGCAGTCTGCACATTTCGCTTTCGCTTTGCAATTCGGTCAGCAAATTCAGTTGTGTGCTGTCGAGGTGTTTTGTGATGTTCTAAAATTTTCTAAAACACTGAAGACAGTCGATACGTCTATTTGGGACGTCAACGATGCGTGACTGAAATTTATTCAACCTGGTGATCGGGAACTCAATTGAATCACAGCCAGATCGGTCAGCATGATGAAGCCTTTCCTGTTTCCCAAAATCTCAAGTGAAGGGATACCTCTCGCTAAACAAGTCAAAGTGCACATGTATGTGAGAATTCGAAAATATCACTTCAAAATTTCAAAAACAGGGTTTATCGGCAGTGTTCTCCACACCTTAGATCGGATGCAATATTGTACATGAATTCAAGCTATATTGAAGTTTGTTGATGGCTGCTTTGGGCCTTTCGTCTTTACATTGTTGAGCAGTTTGTACTTACAACTTTTTCTCACTCTGTGCGATTTGTGTTTCATCCAGGTCTGGTAGAGCGATTCCACATTCTTTGAAGACGTATTGACTGTCTTCATTGGCAAAGTCTCTTAGAAAATTTTCGAAGATCATAACATGCAGACTGCGGGAAAGCTGCATAAGTTGCCATAGAAACACATGATTGACATCCATGAAAAACCACCCTGAACACAGGAAATTACTTCCCAACCTGCACGTGTGAATGAGAAGCGCTGTAATGCACTGCACCACAGAAGCGCTTGTTGATTTGAACCCACCATTTATTCCATAAGTGACTAATTGTCAACCCCAGTCCCTCTCCTTATGCTAATTTGTTTCCAGTCTCTTAATTTTATTTGCACATGCGCACTGCTAACAAAATCGGACTTGGAAATAAAATTACATGGACGACAACACACACAAAACTGTATCATACAGACAAAGTTTGTGTTGACTGCATTCTTTTATGAAAACTGCAGCAACTCAGGGGAAATAAGAAAGCTAAAGCCCAAAAAATATATTGTTTATAGATGATCAGATGTACTTTACGGCTCCACTCGTACTTCGAAACAAACTGTGTCAACCAAACCGACTTTTACAGAGCAATCACAGCTGAGGCTGAGCTAAAAGCAAAGCAAAAGAAAAGCGAATCACCTCTAACATTGTATCTAGAAGAAGACTTCTACAAAAGAGCTAAAGAGTATCTTAAAGTATTAAACGAGTGCAAAGGATCTTGAAGTAAACCCTAAACCCTCAGAGCAAGAGTTTTATAATATGGCACTCTGCGCCACCCCAACTCAAAGAAATGCTGTAACTATTCTCTTGTTCTTTCATCAAAGAATAGCCCACAGAGGATGTAAAAAGACACAAAAATGGTTAAATGATCGAGAACTACACTGTCAGAAATAATACAAAAAATATAACATTTCTATTTCACTTTGCCGTTTCCATGCAGAGCTCACAAGGGCCAATAACAAGCAGATTTATTAAAGCCAGTTTAAACACTCCACTCCAAGCAAATTCATTCCAACACAATCCAAGCCCATAAACCCAACATTTAAAACATAACCTTGGTAAAACCCAAGTGCTCAATAATTTAGGGTATATTTTTAAGAGCTAGTCACTAAATCATGCATTTTAGGGCTAGACCACTGAACAACAAAAAAATAATACTTCTTCAATGGTTATGTGGGCTAATCCAGACCCTACCCTTACATTTAAAAAAAAACTAACCTAACCTGATTTAGGGTTTTTAGAGCTAGTCACTAAATTAGGCATTTTAGGGCTAGATCACTGAACAACACACACAAATAATACTTCTTTAATGATCCTGTGAACTACAATAATTTTATAATCCAAACACTAAGCCAACATTTAAATAACTTTACCTAACCTCAGTAAACATAGGTTCCTTTTTTAGAATCTTGAAAAAATAAACTGGTTAGAAAAAATTTATGAACCAGTTTGAAAATTTTGACCTGGTTTAAAAAAATTTAAACAATTTTTTTTTTAAACCACAACATACCTACTAGTATAGCTCCTGCACACATAATATTACATATGGTTACTTTAAATACGCATACATATGAGGATGTTTGAGCATATAGTTACTGCGTAGTGAGCTCCTGTCACTTTTTATAGCAGTTCATGTCAGGAGCCCATAACTAGGAGCATCCATCCTGCATACTAGGGCCTATGTCACAGCGTTTTCACAAGTTATGTTATTTTTAGAATGATTTCCCGCTATTGTTGAGTTGCAATTATTCCTAAGGGAATCAAATCACAAAAGCGTAGCAGCCATGTTGTTTGGTACAGTACAACAAAGGTAGATAATGAGGCATCTTTTGTTATCACATACATACTTAGATATACGAATGGAATCACTCATGCAAAAACCCACTTAACAATTTTCCTTAGCCAATCAGAATCGCAAAACGAATTTTTCACACATGCAAAAAGAATTTTTCACACGTGCGAAAAGCGTTTCGTCCAATCAGAAAACACCTGCCAAAACATATCGGGATTTTCAAACTGGACTTGAGATCGGAGGTGCCACTTGCATTCACTACGAAAGTTGGAGGTTTTGACTTTTTTTTTAAATAATGTAATATTGACCTGTAAACAGCCAACTAACGATGTTAAAACTTCCAAGTCAATTGAGGAGTATATTATCGACCAAGAAAACAAAATCAGAAGAGCAAAAACTTAGAGAAACAGCCGTAAAGTTACTCAAAGAGACAACTGAAGAAGAAGCGAAATTCTACCGAAAGAACTCAACAGATATTGAGATAACCTATGTGAAATCATTCTTAGTGTCAAAAGAAAATACGGCGAAGATTACGAGCTTTCAATCCTTCGTGGAGTGATTTCAACTTCCATAGACCATCGACATTTGAAAAATCGTAAATATTCTGTGAGCAGAGAAAACCTACAAGCCGTGGAGATGTCTGGAAACCGTCGTAGCAAACAACTTGGACAAAAGCAGGTATACTAATCTATTGACGATGTAAACTTGTAAACTTTATTTGTTGAATCAAAGACAGTTTCATATTGATGTTGAAAACTATTTCAAGGCTGATGTCAGTTTAGAAAGTAAGATTTTCTTTCCATTTTGATTGTATCGAGCATAAATTTTAGTCTACGTTGAGTCGGATACGAAATGCAAAACAAAAAATTGAAAGCTACAAATGTACGTGTTCAATGACAAGACCTAAATAAAACCTGTTTGATACTGGAGAAAAATCTCAGTATGTATATAATAAACAAATTACAAGATGGAAAGTGCTTTAGTATGGTATTTACACACTTATTTGTTTTCACAAAACTCACTCGCTCGTACCTCGCTCGTTCATTTTGTGAAAACAAACTCGGGCGTAAATACCATATGCCAGCACTTCACATTAAGTAATCTCTATTTCTGCCATAGTGCAACCCATTAATTGGCAGGAGAAATAATCTAAAAATAGCCCAACTTGTAAAAATGCTGTGACAACTATATAGGACATATGGATGCTCCTGGTTATGGGCTCCTGTTCATGTAGTAAATCCATGATACTTCCTGACCAGTTTATTCTTGATCAGACTCAATGCTTATAAATAACAAAATTAATAAAAGAAAAAAGGAAGTAGCTTCAAAAAAAGAAGCACACAGGGATGATAAACATTTTTTTTAACTTGGCCTTAACATTATTAATATTTTTATTAATATTACTTGTATTACTAATATTATTAATATTAAATTAATACTATTATTATTAGGATTAATATTAGTAATAATATTATTAGTTAGTATTATTTATCATTATTTCAAATTGAAGGGCTGTGTACAAAAAGGATATATGTGTCTCCTGGTTACATTCCTAATCAAGATCAACACACAAGCACATATGCGGTGGAATGGTTCTAATCAGCTAGCTCCAGTCTACTTTATTTACTTTACATCCAGCTTACATAAAATTAGACATTATATTTGAGTCAGATCAGAACCACGATTACTGAATAATCCTGACACATTCCCTTATAAACAAGATGCTCATTACATATTCAACTAATCTAGCCAAATCTGATTGGCTGGCACTTGACAGCACAACAATAGACAGTGTTTCCTTTCGATTAGCAACTAATTTCTCTTTTCCTTCATGCACTTCGCTATGCTTGCTTACTCATCCAAAGAGAAATGACATTTCTAAATTCTCCTTCAATTTCTTTGTTTTCTAAGGGAGAATTTAGAACGTGATCAAGAAGCCCTTATGCCCTTTTTGCACACAGCCCTTCAATTATAAACAATACTATAACATTATTAGTGTTCAATATACCTTTCTTGCTTGTGAATGTCTCTTGATAGTGTCCTCTAATGCCCTTATCCAGCGCTCTCTTTCTTCTGCATCTCGTGCTGAGAAGAATGATTCAATAATTGAATCTTTGTTTAAATTTTAAATGTTTAAAATTATTGTATATTAATTAAAACTTAACCATAGTGAAAAATACCAAAATATAGACTTTACACAGTCAGTTACTTGAGATGGAAAATAGGCAATATTCTTATTCTTTCCCTGCACAAGCCTCCAGCTTGTCCGTGAGAATACAAATCTTGCCTATTAGTTGAAAGAGTTGTATTTTACCTTGAAAATGGAACGTTTTCTGATCACAACTGATTGTAAACGTGCTGTCATCTTCATCATCAATACCCAGGTTGGCATCCTTAAAAAAATAACACATATTATTAGAACTACCATGCATCTTAGGATATTTTCCTCCTTAGAATATATATCTTAAAATTTCTGGAAAATGGTGATATAGAAAATTAGGCCTGGCTCATGATCAATTTTCATGTATATTAGTAGGGGAGAATTTGTGTTAATAATTCTTTACTAAAGTTGACCCAACTGTCCCAAAACCAAAGCCTGTAACAATAATGTGTAATGGCTTAGTAACCCACCTTCAAACGAAGACAACCTCTTCTCGCTCCTCTCATCATTTTCTCTTTGGACTGTTGAACAAAAAGATTTATAAACTGTTGCCCTACTGAACAGTTGCTTTAGCTTACAAAGGCTGACATTAACTAATAATCTTAATTTAACTTATTTTATTTCTCATTTCATTGTATTTATTGTGATGTTTATGCTGCCTTCAAATAAAATAATTATGTAGCCTTTCCATGCAGTAGTCTCTGTTCCTTAAGGATTCCCTGAGAAACCTGGCAATTCATTTCGCAAGGGGAACTTGGCTGAACGAACTCATTTGAACCGGAAAAGACAATGCATTGTTGTTTCATTGATTATGTTGTCTGCCAGACGGGTTCTACTTTATTAACTGATAAAACGGTGTAACCATATCACATCAGTGTAAATTAAAAAAACAATTTACAATAATAACAACTAGGTTAATAATAATGCCATGATAAAAGGAGACACACTTAGTAATATGATAACATTAAAAAAATTTAACCATTCTCCTGATTCAATAAAATGTTGGCGTACAGCGGTCTTAAATTTGTTAGTGTCATTATTATTAACTACGCTCGGGGAGCTAATAGACCATGGAAAAAAAGCTATTGCTATGTTGATTACAGTTTGAATGTGGTCTGAAGAATAATATAGGGTTGGTAAAAGTTCAGAGGTTATTAATGTTGCAGTTGATGAATTTCTTGTGAACTCTCATGAACTTTCTAGCATTTTTAAAATGTTCATAAAAGGTTCTTCAACTTATTATTTTGTGAAATTATAACAGTTCATGAGTTCATGAAAGTTCATTGGAGATTCATTATTGTATTTCATGAATTAATTATGAACTCTCCTGAACCATCTTAGATTCTTGAAATGTTCATGAAATGTTCTTGAAATAATTCAGTGAACCTTTCAAGAAAAATTGTATTTTGTTCCATTCAATTCATCATAAGTTCATGAACATATTTGCTATTTATCAGTGACCATGAAATATTCATGAACAGTTCAATGAACATTTCATGAATTTTAGTTCATGAACTGAGACAATTGCCAGTCAAGAACATATCAAGAACTGTTCATGAACTTTCATGAATAGTTCATGCTCGTTCATGAAATCATGAACATATTTTCGCCGGGGTGTATATGCCCTACTGAACTGTGGTTTTCACTTACAAATGCTAAACATTACACTCGTTCTCAATCACACGTGCAGGTTCGAAATTGAATTTCCAACGGAAAACGTCAATTTGGTGGATGTCACTCAACTATATTTCTATGGCAACACTGGTCTGCATGCTAAATAAAACGTCGCCATACAACTCCCAGATGTGGAGGAAACATAAATAGTGTAGGAGGTCAACGAAATCATAAGTAATTTGAGGCGACATAGGTAGAGAAATGGCGGATACTAAGCCGAAAAACGATTGTTATTTGCTTGAATTGCTCACCGAAATGTCAGTCGAGAGTGGAGAGCATTGCCGATAATGTCCTGAGAGTTTCAAATTTTTTTTTTGCCCTGTCGAATGTTGTATCCATGCCTGGAGCTCGTCGAGGTAGAGCTCGAGGGTATTGCTCGATAAAACCTCTTATAAGGAGCATATCTGCAACTGGATGAATAAAAGTAACTATAATTCTTTTTCCAAGACCTTTGAAGCTATATAAACAATCAGATTTCTTATACACAAACCGCTCGCTCACACATAAAGTTTATGCGATTTCCCTATTTTGATCTTATACCGGCAAACCGCTCGCTCACACATAAAGTTTATGCGATTTCCCTATTTTGATCTTATACACAAACCGCTCGCTCACACATAAAGTTTATGTGATTCCCTATTTTGCAAACCCTTGGCTCTAAGCATGATTACTCTCCATCTAAGCGACTTTGGGAAAGACTTTGCCATGTTAATAAAATGCTAGTTTCCCGAATTTACTCACACAACGGTTCACTTCAAAGTCCATGGAAACCGTTTGATTGACATCCACCAGAAACGACTTCGAAGTCAGGAGTTTCGTTTCGAACCTGCACGTGTTATTGAGAACGAGTGTAACTGTATGCCCTTACTGAACTGTGGGTCATACAAAGACTGAAAACGTCCAAGGAGGTTTCAAAAAAAAGTTCAAGGAGTTCTGTTGAAAATTCAAGGAAACCTAATCTGCCAAAATGAAGGACATTTCAAGGACCTGCCAGTATTTCAAGAACTTTTCAAGACCTGTGCAAACCATGTACTTTTATGTGTATCAAGTATCTCTATAATGAGCATAATAAAGAATTGAATTGAATGGAATTGTAGGATGGAAGTGATAAGGCTGACATTACATGTAACTTTATGACCTAGCTACTGAACTTGTGAATGGGCCAGGATGTATTCTGTCACTTTAGTGTGCCAGGCTTTATAAATGGTGTCTGGAGCCACCTATCATAGCCTCTTTGGAATATTGGACAACATTAGATTGCCATTGATTCCAATATGAAAGTATTAGGTTGAAATAGATTTACACTCCCAGAGTATGTAATGTACGTGGTTCCATTTTCAATGTGTGGGGCTTACAACAGCACCAAGTGGAGAGTGTATTTGTGCACAGTGCAAAGTTGCAGCCATGGACAACCCACCTCAGTGGACAGAGTTGTTAAGGTGAGTTTAAGCTGAACTTCAGCCAAAAGAAACTTAGTTTGTGTGATTACTAAATGAAAACAATAAAAGCTTCACAAACCTGGAAGAACAACATTAAAAATCTCTGTTTAAATTTTTTTTCCTCAAAACTTTTGATATCAACTTTCTTGCCCCATGGATATGGGCATTTGATATAAACTAAATTAAGCCTCTGGGGGTGGGGATATTGATGCTTTTTGATCAGATATCTATCAAATCCCCCACCCTTACCCGGGACCGGGGAAGTGGGGGTTTCAATTGACTAGTGCATTAATCTTGGTTCCACAATGCATCAATCAGCAGCTTCAATTCCCCCCTGGGTACCCGCATTTGTCGAGATTTGTCAGCTGCTTGTTGCCTGAGGGTGTGGGGGAAAATATTACTTTTGCTCACAGAGATTGAACCCAGGAACCAGACCCTGGGGTCATGTGTATTATGAGGTCAGCGATATACCCACTCAACGATTCCCAGATGTTCTTTGACGTTCACTTCACGCCATTTCGTGCACAAGCTCTTTGGTTAAACTGTCGCACTTCATTATTATGCCAGTTTTCAATGCTTGGAACAATGACAGGTCAAGGAAAAAAGCTGTTCTTGCTAATTCTTTAGAGGAATTTTAATAACATGCATCACAGGAATCCTTTTTATTTGCCCCAGGGGGTGGGGATTTGTTGGAATTCCTCTGCCCCATAACAAGGGGGATTAGATGAGGTTAGAATGGGCATTTGGACAAATCCCCCAGGGGCCCCGGGGGTGGCCCCCAGGGTGAAGCCACTGATTGATGCATAACTTAACTTTTAAAATTAACTTATTTTTAAGACTTGAAGTGTCTATAAAACAAAAATTGTTTTCACTTAATTTTATGAAACAAGGTTTAAGTTATTGGCTTCTGTTGTAAGAACTGAATATCCTACTCTCCAAAACTGCAAAAGCTCAGTCGAACATGGCAAAATTCATGTGACAAATTTTGCTCAGTCAGAAGCATGTAAATTAGGCCTGTGACGTAAATACCTTTGCAAGCGCTTTTGTTTTCAAACTCTAAACAAAAGCGACTGCAAAGGTATTTACGTCACAATTGTGTCCCAGGCCCCTTAGAATCTGTCGCACAAAAGGTGGTTTTTTGGGTCAGGAAAATTTGTTTTGCCATTTGAAATTTTCTTTTACATCAACTTTTGTGTATAGTTATGTAATTTTAAATATTTTTTCTTTAAAACTGTAAAAAATTAATTTTGTTTCATAGACACTTTAAGTTGAACTGTGCAAGGAAATAGAACTGATCAAAGAACCAAGAACTCCCATGGACTGTAACGAAAATGACACAATCCTACACGAATTCAAAGCATTCAATAAAATAAGTTATGTTAAATCATCAGTTAATTAATTAAAACCCGGTAATTTAATTTAGTTGCATTTGACGAAGGAGAACGCATACTAATCTTGCAGTGGAATCCCTGTGGTTATGTGTGGGCTACCTGTGATTCCCCAGGTGAAAGAAATCGAGATTCGTGTATGTCCGTCCTCATGTCATCATGTATGTTTGTACTTTTTAGAATAAATTATCTCGGCCAGGGAACTGGTAACCACACGTACACGATGTGAGTGGCCATTTTGGTGAATGCCAGCATGGTTTCTGTTTTTGCTCGCGATCGTAAGTTACTTGGCTTATTTTCCGACAATCCATTGCAATGATGTTTCAAAGGTTCGCAAGTACAATTGAGCAAAACCTGAGGAAAGTGTGTAGTACATCTGGCGGACTGACAAAGTCCAATATGGTCTATTTTGTACCTTGAACATTCAACTCGACCATAATTATTATTAGTGCTGAACCCGAATGAATCTGCGATCGAAAAATATGCTGTTGGCTTGCTCGCTGCATTGAATTGTGCTGTTCGCTTTGCCGATTCCAAAACTGCAAATGGTCAAGATGCTATGAATCATACCTGAAGGCTGAAGAGAAATACATGGATATGAATATTTCAGTGTGACTTGTGAAGAAGCTTTTTAAATACTACACGTGTGCATCGTGGTGGTTTCATCGTGGTTATACAAATTAACACTGCATTCAGGGTATAACCACAATTGGATATGTCAAGGAACTTAAATATCAAAACAAGGTGAGCCCTAATATGATCAGAAATTATTCTGCAATAACAATGGACACACAATATTCTGTAGCCAGCCTTGGTCTCACTTGAAGAATAATTTGAATCAGTCTGAAGGTGTAGTTTACACACATGCACATATATTTAAATTATGTTCTACACTGGAGTGTAATCACTGACACTTAGTCAGTATTATGGAGACAGCCTTGGTCATGAAAACTGGGATGCAGTTTATACACATCTGAATAGGGTTGATTGTGTTCTATACTAACTCCTATGTTATATATAGAAAATCAGGGCTCGAAATTAAGAAAAAAAAGGAAGCGTAATTTTACGCCCAGCTTAAAATTTTTAGGTGTAATTCTCCAAATTTTTACGCCTAAGTGGAAAACGTTAGGCGTAAAACGAAAAAATCTAGGCGTATTTACGCCCGTATCGGGCGCAATTTCGAGCCCTGAAAATGAGAGCTGGTGTTTTATCAGGGGATCCAAACACCGAGAAAGATGATTTATTATTTCGAGGTGTTTGGATTTCCTGGTGAAACACGAAGCTGAAGTTTTTAAAATGACTTCTCAAGCAAAAACAATACCTGCATTCATTAGAAAGTATTGTTTGCCTGGAATTTTATTGCATGCAATTATAGACTACAGGGGTTGTGATTGTTATTTTGTCACGGTCATTTCAACTGATAAACGGCCTGATAGCGTAGTGGGCAAGACAGCATAGTGGTCAAGAGCAGCCATGAGGATGATGGTTCGAGTCACACTCTGGACACCAATTTTTATTTTCGTCTTCTCCTTCACTTCTCCATGTAAAGTCATACTTCTGCTGTAACCTTATAGCTTAATTAGGTCCATCACATGCATGAATCTTGATACCCAATGAGAGCACAGATGAACATCACTAGTGATTTGGATCACATATCCAAATCACTAGTGATGTTCATCTAGTGTTTCATTGGGTATCAAGATTCATGCATGTGACCAAATGCAGTCCTCTGATTGACTAAAAGTAAAACTCTCATGAATTATTCATGATTTTGAGAAGTATTATTTAAAACACTAATTGGAGTGGTATTACAAATGTTGAGAAAACAATTGAAACCCAAGGCGTTAGTTCTCATACAAAAAAATATGTCGAACGCACTTTGATAATCTATGATTACTTCTAGTTTTAACTTAAATGAAATATGTCCGCGCGACCTCACTTTAGTTTAAGAACAGGCAGAGAATTTGGGGATCTTTTGCTTTTAGAGTGAATCGCAGTACAAGAAGGGTTGTTTACCGTGTAGTAAGACAGTAATCCAGTGTTGTCGTCCAGTACAAACCACCGATATTGCCATCCTTTTACCACATTCGTCCATTTCGACAGCGGACCCTCCATCACAACCGCCATTTTGGAAACCTAAGCTGATGACATCATCAGTCATTCCCAGGCCTACTCGGACCAGAAAGGGACGGGAGGGGGGGAGGGGTGGGTTAATGAACAATCGGATAAACGTCATAAATTGCCACTGCTTTTCCATTTCATTATATCCATTTATTTTATTTGCATCCCTATAAAATTTACCATTTACCATTCACCCAACTGACCTAATTTTTTTTGTAAAAGAAAAAAGAAAAAGATTGAAGAATAACTTCAAGCATCCTCCGCAGACCGCAGTAGTTTCCAATATGCACACTCAGGAGCCATTACCAGGAGCGTCCATCTTCCCCACTGTGTCTGTACCCCAGCACAGAGGTAGATGAGGCTATTTTTAGCATTGCGTTTCGCGCGAAAAAGAACAAAGGTAGGCTATTCTTAGCCAATCAGATAGCTAACGTTACTTCTCATTATCATTCTTCTCACTTTCAACGCGGGAATTCGAATTGCTGGTTTTCACTCAATCCCCAGAGATTCAAATGTTGGTGCCCCAACAAAAGAAGCTAACGAGGAATCTATTGTTTAAGGGCACCAACATGGCGGCAACCTCTTTTCGCGGGAATTTCGAATCTAAAAATAGCATCATCTACCTCTGTGCTGGGGACCCAACCCATAACAGAGGAACGCTCCTGGTAATGGGCTCCTGGCACACCTCATTGTGTTATGGACCAATCAGACTTTACCTTTCATATCCTGAAAAGTGACGTAATGTTACATTTAGAAGGAATTCCGACAATACATTTGCCATTGACCAATCATAGGAGAGTGTTCACTGGCGCGCCAATTCACTAAAATTATAACAATGGCTTTGATTGGGTAGAAAAATAAAACAAACGTGCTGACGTCATGCTTGCAGAATGGCAACTAATTAAGCGCTCGGGTAAGCAGACGTTACTTTGTTCTTCGAATTTATGAGAGTGAAAAAATACGTCTGCATAGCTGCATAGCAGGCTACCTCCGCAGGCAACTCCTAATTATAATCGAAAAAATCGAGGAAAAAGATATGAAACCGGGCTTCCTGTGGTAAGAGAGGGTCGAGCACGGGCAGAGGACGAAACAAATGAGGGAACCTCCGGGCTGCACCGCGGCAAAACGGTATGCTCCGCTGGCCAAAAGAATGAAGGCTCTGCTAACAAATACAAATTACCGAGGGTTTCAACTTTTTTAGTAAATAATTTTATAACTTAGTAAACTCACAGTGAATTACAAATTAAGAAAACTTCAAACTGTTAAAGTCTTAGGCTTATCTTTTAAGTAGTTTTCTTATTTTTTGACAAAACAGTTCACAAATGGATACATTTAAGCAGAAATTTTAAAATCACTGGTATGTCCCGCAAAAACTGAAATGAAACAACAGGCAAACTGGGAACGGCCGCGCCGACAAGAAATAGCAAATACGCATGCGCGTAACGTTTTGCCGCGGTGTGCCTCCAGGCTAATATTAAGAGTTGCCTGCGGAGGAGGCTAAATAACTTCATACGTTTTAGTTTCTTGCTTTTCTCGTGCAAACTGAGTCCAGTTTCGTACACACAGCGGTCAAACGTCTGCGCGTGCGTATTACGGTCAGTCTGGTGGGCGGCCGCGCGAATTTACCTTAAAACATATTACAGTGATTTATTTATTTTGAAATATGTTGTTGTTGCAAGACTTTTAACGCATGCGCAGACGTTTGACCGCTGTGTGAGTTTCGTATTCGAGAATTATCCGCTGAATGCAATGACTACAGACGCATGTACGCAGGGTTAGCCTCATTCTGAAGTTAAATATTCACTAAATACCAGCGAGAAGGTGGGCTATTCACAACACTGTGTATTGTTGTATTTTCGCATTTCGCACCTTGTCGCTGGTATTTAAGAATGTTTCAACTTCAGAATGAGGCTAATCCTGCGTACATGCGTCTGTAGTCATCACATTCAGCGGTAATCAGTTTCAAATACGAAACTGGAGCTGACTTAGAAACCAGGCTTTATTTCGTTCCAGACCCCTAACATAGATTCCTTAACGAAACATTTAACGCTGCGCACCGAGCGGAGCAGCAATTAATAATCTGGACAAAATCTCGCTATGAGTATTGTAAAGAAAAAAAAAACAAGACTATAAATAAGGAGCATTGAAGGAACTGCAGTAAAAATACAAACGAAGACGATCAGAATTAGCCTGAAATACAGCATACGGCATTAACGACACAGATCTCACGAATTTGCGTAAATCGCTCTCCTCCAGATGCCCGTCAAAGGATTGCTCCTCCACTCCCCAATGGAGACTATTATGGTACCCGGGGGGAGGGTGGGGGAGGGGGGTAATCCCTGAACATTTTGGTGGGGATGTGCCGCTGGGCCCTTCAACTTTTCCTGTACCCTGTACCAGGCTAGACCAAAAGTTGCTAATTTTTGCGACCCTATTCCAGATTAAAAGTCGTAAAAATATACCCTATTCCAGACTGAAACCCCATATCTCCCTTCAGATTTTCGGGAAATTGATACCTTGTTTCAGACCAAAACGATATCTCCCTTGCGAATTTCGGAAAATATATACCCTGTTTCAAACCAAAACGGAGAATTATATACCCTGTTCCAGACTAAAACGCTCGAAAACTATACCCTGTACCCATTCCAGCGGCACGTCCCTGTACACCTTATATAAGAGAGTACTCCCCTCTCCCCGGGTTATGGTACCAGTATTCCCTGAATTAAGAAGGAAGCTTAAATTTTGGAGAATACAAACAACCAAGCATATAACCTACACGAGGGTCTGAATGGGGGGGTCTTCATGTCAGTTGTCAGTTAAAATTTTGGCCAATTGTCAGTTGTCAGTTAGCCCTAGTTAATCATTGCTAGAGAAAATTTACAATGTTTGACCCACCAAAACCAAATTTGTCAGTTGTCAGTTATTTTTTGGTTGTCAGTTGTCAGTAAAATAATCGTCATTTGTCAGTTGTCAGTTATTTTTAAGGCCGTTTGTCAGTAGTCAGTTAACCCCATTCAGACCCTCCTACACAGTACGTAATTATAGTCTGTCAATGACGCGCGGATCTTGCCCTTCAGTATCGTATCAGGGGAGGTTGGCCACGCAAGGGATTGTGGTTAATTTTGAAACAGCGAATTAACGCAATGAACCGTTTCATTTTTGAAGCTTTTAAATTACAAAATCAAACTATTATTATAAGTTATACCATGACATGAAGGGTATTAGTGATTTAAATTGCCCCGCGAGCCGAGGGAAGAAATTTAGTAGACAATGGAATCTGCATTGTCATACTAAATTTCCGGGCGGGAAAATTAAAAGACAATGTACGTCGAACGAGGCGATCGAGGCGATCATGGTATTACTAAATTAGTTCGTTATATTTTACTTAGCTATAATTTTCCTTATCTTATATAGGCAATATCATCTATGTATATGGGAAGCGCTAATAAAGTTTGTTGTTGTGTTGTGATGTGAAGTTCATTAAAACAGTGAGCCTTAACCCACAAAATATGTTTTGTAACTTGATGTTCATGCATGCAAAGTTGACTTTTCATGCACCAGTCGACCACTGGAGCCGGAGTCGTGTAGGCGATCGGACCGACTCAGTGTGAGCATATATAGTTTGCCGATAGTTTGGGGTGGAGATAATGGTTATCGCAGTTTCCAAAGATCTTCGGCTCCTGTTATCAGGACGATAAAGTCAGGCAGCCGGCTCAAAACACCAATTAGCATGACCTTGTTACATAAAATTTTCGCGCCACTATAGTTCGCGATTTTGGAATGGCCATATTTCGCGCCACTTTAATTTCGTGATTTTGTATAATTTGTAGAAACTAGGTCACTTTTAATATTTTCGCGATTTCTTTTGTTCCTGGAGGTGCAGATGCTAATGTCACCGTAAAATATGTGCATTTCCGACGATCGCTCCTCTGATCCAAGGAGGAGTCACCGCAAATATGGATTCCTCGCCAAAGAACAAGCAGTTAGTGGAATTGAACTATAGGGAGCCATTTAATGGCAAATTCAGTGATGTACCAGAGAAACAGGAAAAATACTGCAAGAACTGGGTGAAGAGGAGAGTAGTGATGACGATGAAGATGATGTTGAATGAAATGGACTCAGTAATGACGATGGCTATATTTCACTTAAATTTGGTATGCGTGGTCAGTTAATTTTCGCGACACTTATTTTTCGCGACATTTTTTTTCAAATCGCGTTTTTTTTTTTAATTAAAGTGTCGTGAACATTTCATGTAATAAGGTGATTTCCGGTGTTTAAACTTCACCCGGGTGAACAGCAGCTTTTTTAGGCTCGGAGAATTTACCGGGAAATCGTTGATATGTCGGGACAAAATGAAAATAAATCGGGATAACTTTTGAGAAAACACACCACAGCTCAAACAGGCTTACCGAGTCGCACGATAGCCCCAAAACTATACAAAATACATTCATCTAACCAGTGGCATATTTTTCTAACGGCGCTTTGGCTTAGAGAATTAAGGTAGTAGAACCTCGCATACGGGAAAAGCCATTTCAAAATCTTTTTAGACCATCCCAACTGGTATTAATACCAAATAGGTAGTGAATACTGCCGCTCAGTTAAGGAAGTGTATTAGAAGAAAACCTACAGTAGCTGTTTGGCCGGAAAAATATATTACTGGGTGATAATGCAAGGAGCAAAACAACAAGAAGGCAGTGGCGACCCCTGGGCACCCCAGACTATAATCCCTTTTGATTGACGCATTATTAATCTTTTTATAGCAAATTGACTAAACCGGTTTAAAGCCAGCACTTTCGGACAGCCAAAATAAATTACAATTTCCTTTCCCAGGTACCACATCACAGCAGCTGCATGGTTTAATATTGGCCTTTCATTCAGTTTTCTGGAGTGAATTTAGGGAGTTTGAGGATGGCTCGTGCGAACTCCAACGACCGCAGAGCTCGTTAGAAATGAATTTCGGCTCTACGCCAATTCTGACTCAGACTCATGCAGACATATACTTGGCCGGGGACACCCAGAGGTTTTCCTCCCTGCCTTCTCTTTGCTTAGCTCCTATACAACCTCCGACACCAGGGTACTAATTTCCTGTAGCCTCCCCTCAAATCCGAGTGTAATACCAATGTTCTTTACCTAAATTTGCCGCCTCACTGGTTAACTCAGTTGGTAGAGCACGGTCTAGAATGCGGGAGATCAGGGGTTCGAATCCCAGCCGCGTCCTTGGGCAGAGATATATAAATCGTTGGCCTTGTCTCCTTCCTCTTCTAATTTGTATGAAGGGGGACGTGAAAGTACCCGTTGTGTCATTTCGAGAAAGCGTAGGGGTTGTCTCCCGACAGAACAGCCTGGTATTCCGAGTTACTAACAATCACCTGAATCACTCATGATTGTAAACTGCACGGCAACACATTGCGCCAATAGCAGTCCGTATCACAAAAATAACCTTGTGAAGCGCATTCATATAGAATTTGCGCTATATAAATGAATATTTTACATAACTAGACACTCAAAATATTGAATACATTGTGGAATAATTTACTCAGTTTTATTTCAATATTTCTCTCCAATTAGCTGTAATTACAATATTTGTTTTGTGTTTAATTATAAAAACAAACCTTCAGAATGTGCCTCTCGAATAGCTAACAAAAATAAGTGAAAACACCACATGGTATTATGTCATGCAATGCACGATATAGTCGAGACCAATAATAAATACCGGGGAGAGCATAATTAACTCCCATATATTAGGTAAAGTTCATTTAAAGTGCCCCTACAAATCAAATTCCGACATATCAATGTTTTTGTTTAATCATAAAGTAGAGTTGATATATTATTACCAGTTCAAATAGTTTTTCGATAGTCTAATAGCCCACTTCCGCGATATGCTTCACTTGTCACGCACAAAAGGTCCGTGCTAAATTTCTGTGAAAATAATAATTTAATTTAGCACGGAGCCTCGTATTGAAACCTTTGTGCGTCACAAGTAAGGCATATCGCGAAGTGCGCTATTTTTTAACCTAAACGTCCGCCATTACTGGAGGCCATTCCCTTTGTTCAGCTTTTTACATAGTGATGTCATACACTCAACGCTCGCCTACAGAACACAATGCCTGGAGGCATATTTCTACTAAAAACGTCTTCACGTACACAAGAAGAAAGTTATATTTATCTTTGCGAGGTTGGCTATTATTTCGCGTGACGGGATTGTCGTGTAAGTTTATGACATCACTTCCGCTGAATAATGGAACGGCTTCCAGTAATGACAGTAATGGCGGACAGGATTTTACCGGTAAACTCTTCTAAAATTTTGTGGTTTAACTTGCCCATTTGGGAATATTTGTTACTATTTCTAACACTGGTTGACCTACATGTATTGATAAGGTCGCTTTATTACTGAAAAAGTGGCAAATCGAAATGGTAAATTTTCGTCGTAGTGGCACTTTAAGTACACTAGCGACGGAAGCAGAAACGGAAGCGTAAGCGTAAGAAACTAATGTTCTAGTGAAAATGAACACGACGGAAGCATAAGCATAAGCCTCGTTCAGAAGCGAAAACCTCGCTTGCATGCTATATTTACATTGCAAAGGGCCTGAGAATGAGTATTCTGATTGGCTAAATTCATCTGCTTCCGCTTCTGCTTACGTTTGACTAGTTTTCACTGGAACGGAATCGACGGAAGCAGAAGCGGAGACGTAAGAAGAACGAAACCTTCCGTTCCTTCCGCTTATGCTTCCGTCGAGCTTACGCTTCCGCTTACGTCTCCGTTTCTTGATTTTCACTAGAACGTAAGGCTCCTTACGCTTCCGCTTCTGCTTCCGTCGCAAGTGAAAACCAGGTGCACTGAACGGCAAGGAATGTAAAAATGTGTTAATTTTCTATTCTTCTTTCTCGTAATTTCATTGGTTGATCGATACTCGTACAATCAACAGAAAACCACCAAGGCAATAGTTTTCTCAAACTTCACAGCTCGTGAATAAAAACCCGTACACCGCACTTCTCTATCTCTATTTCCTTTATAAAATAAATGAGGAAAATGATTGTTCTCCCAACTAGCTCATAGTCTCCTTTGCAGCGGCTGCGAGGAGACTAACTAGCTCAAGCATGAACTCAATTTTCTATGTTTCTTTTGAGTTACAGAAATACAGCTTTTAGCTAATCAGAGCACGCATACTATTGAATCTATTTTATAAAGGCTACAATCGGCAACAAAATTAATGAGAGCCTTTTTCAGAATACACACCATCTCGTAAACATAGAAACATGCCCCTCCCCCCTCAATCAATCTGGGGTTAAAAATGTTCAATTCCCGAGCAACAATTGAACAGGGGGAGGGGAATTATTTTAAACTACTTTTCTGAACTTTCTTGCTAAAACAATTTTAAATCGAGAGTCTCAAAGAGTTTTGTTGCCAATTGAAGGGCTGTGTGCAAAAAGGGTGTAAGTGACTCCTGATCACATTCTAAATTCTCCTTCAAATTCTTTGTTTTCTAAGGGAGAATTTAGAATGTGATCAGGAGTTACTTACACCCTTTTTGCACACAGCCCTTTAATTGTATTTCTGGATAAATATCAATACTGTACATATAAACAACAGGCAAACATGCTTTCAGCATTTATCATTTCTCAGTGTGGTTGTGGGACGTGACCATCAACATAAAAGTTTCTTGTAGCTGGAGGAAGCTGTACTTCAAGTCCCTCTAATTCCTTGGTTAAAATTATTTGGCATCCTGAAGGAGAGATAAAAACTGCCATTAAAGACTATTGCCTTACAACAATCAATAATAACTCTAATTATTAGAATTAATTTAATTCCTCACCAAGCCTTGAGTTTTGTTGTAGGAATGGAGCCATATCCAACATATCATCTTCCCTAAAATACAAACAACAACAACAACAACAAGATCAACAACAACAAAAAGAACATCAATTAACTTAATAAGCACTGTAATAATCGAAGGGCTGTTTGCAACAAGGGTGTAAGTGACTCCTGATCACATTCTAAATTCTCCCTTAGAAAACAAAGAATTTGAAGGAGAATTTAGAATTTGATCAGGAGTTACTTACGCCCTTGTTGCGCACAGCCCTTCAATTATGAAAACATAACACCATAATGATGGGTAATAATTATTATGAACTCCAGTTGCAGCTGACCATGAGTGCTGATCAGTCAACTCTAACCTGAGTATCAGTCCCTCTCTCCCTTCCTAAGTTCCATCACCCATCCCCCCTCCCCCCTAAGAAAGGAAGGGAAAGAGGGCCTGACACAATTCTTTGCATGGCTGCCTTCCGCCTCTCACGCCATTTTAAGACAAAAATCCAGACATGTGATTGACGGTTTTGTCTAATTTGTTTGATTTTTAATTAAAATCCAGACATGTGATTGACGTTTTTGTCTAATTTGTTTGACTTTAATTAAAATTTAGAAATATGATTGACGTTTATGTCAATCAAAAGTCATGATCCTGTTTCTTTTGTTTTTCTGACCAATGAAGGAAAAAGCCAGAATATGGCTTTTTAGCAAGCGGCCATGCAAAGAATTGTGTCAGGCCCTCTTTCCCTTCCTTCCTTAGAGGGGAGGGGTGGTGAAAAGGAAGGGAGAGAGGGACTGATACTCAGGTTAAGTCAACTCTGACCAATCAATCAACTTTGCATTACTATGATGACAAGAGTTGATCACCATTTTAAGAAATGAAACAGATCTTCCGTGTTTGCACAGGCTCATGCAAACCGAAGTAAGTTTGGGAGAATTTGAGAATAGAACAAACACGAAACCACAGGTCAGGTGTTTGTACCTGCTCAGGAATTCTCCCAAACTTACCTAGGTTTGCATGGGCCTGTGCAAACACGGAAAATCTGTTTCATTTCTTTTATAAAATAATTATTTTGGAAAAAGAAGGACTTAGTTATGGTGGGATGTCATTTCCATGTTTGCACAGGCTAATGAAAACATGGCTATCAGCCAATCAGAAAGTGCATAGATTGGATTTCAATTGAGTGTCGGAAGTGTTTTGGTTTTGCGTTTACTAAGCTCTCCTATTGGCTGAGAAAGACTAAACCGGCCAATCAGATTCCAAAATAAAACCAAACGCAAATTGGTTTTGCTTTTGCTTTGGTTTGTCATTGGCTCACAGGGAAGCCATTTATGTGTTACTTGTGATTACTCACTCCTGTGACTGGTTGGCTGTAGGTAATTTGCGTTTGGTTTTACTACACTCAACTGAAAACTGCTCTAATATCTAAATTATTTTATGACCTTTGATCACCAGTCAAACATGCCCTAGCTAATGATACCCTGGCACACAATTACATGAATGAAGTATAAAAGAATCCTAATTCTCAGTGAAATCCTACTGACAGTTACTCCATCTGACTAAGTTACAACATTGACCTTGACCCATCACTCCAATGTCCATTACTCCATTTGTTACCTCAAATGTACAATGTAGATGCTACATGATTGTATAATAAAGATCTTCTTAATTCAGAATGAATTTATATTCACTGTGCAAATCAGCTTGAGGGGAGAGGGTGTGAGATGAGTTGTGACTTGGAAGCTGTCACAGTATATGATTTGTACTTACCTTTCATCTGGTTCAGGAAGTGAATCTAAGTATTCATCCTTCACATACACATGACATGTTGAGCAGGCTAGAGAAGCTTCACATGCACCTACAATAATAAGATACTGAGACCAACATCAGATATTTAGACATAGACAGCCCCAAAAAACTAGAGTGTGGGGGGGGGGGGAGGGGGGGGGGGGGGGGGGAGGGGGAGCTCAGCCCCCTTAAATATAGGCACCGAATTGCAAGGTTCACTTTTTTAGCCAATAAAATACTCCAAAGTAATGAGTCTCAAAATGCAGGAAATGCCACTCGAGAGACCTTACATTTTCAAAATTTCCTGGGGAAGCATGCTGGACCCCCAAGGAGCTCGATCGCACCAATGGTGCTCATGCCACCTCCCACTCCTGAGCCCCCAAATTTAAAACCATTCTGCCGCCATTGACAGAGACCAGCAAACACAATACCCAAACACTGGCCTTTTGTTACTTCTTAGTACCTGACAGTTACATCAGTATCAGGAACTGGTCATAAATTAGCAGGGAGTGGAGTGAAGAAAGGTGGAGGGTCATAATTTGTTGAACCCCCAAATATGGAGGGTCAAAAAAAATAGGCCATTGAAAAAGGGGGGTTATACAACTGTAGATGGAAAGGGAAAAGAGGGATGAGGGGCATAATATTTCATGCTTATTGTGAGGAGGTTATATATTTTTAGACTTCTTGATTAATTTCCTTCTCCAATCCTCTAATTAATTACCAGCCCTTAAGTAAGAGACACCCACAAAATTAATAATTCAAGATTACCTTCCATGCTGATGTTATGTCGATGGGCTAAGTACAGTATATTGTCACCAACTTTGCCAGCAATCTCTGTTCTATTGCCTTTAGCATTAATAAATGTTACATTTACCCTGAATAAAGAAGAACAATAATGTTGTCATTCTCACAGAATAAAAGATAAAATCAGTGGAGGATATGCAACTTCCTCTCTTCCTCATTTCTTGTTGGAGGGAAAGAGATCAGGAAAAACTAAAGTGCAACCATCACTCCAATGTCCACTATTCCATTTATAGTTACCTCAAATGTACAGTCAAATAACCCAGCCCCTCTGCAAAATGTAGCTTATCCATTAATGTAACATTAAATTTTGTGACGATTTATGGCTCTATATCTATTCCAAACCTGCCCATCCCTCCCCCTCTGGCATACTTGGGGGTTTACTTTGACTAGTGCATTAATCAAACAGCTGATTGACAGATGCATGCTCTCACGTGTACTCTCAACCTCCCCCTTCCCCCCAATGCCCAAGAGATAGGAATTGGTCAAAGAAATTAAGTCAAAATAGCAAGTTTTACATCAATGTTTAAAGATTTATACTCGTTCCAAAGCCCCACGGTGGGCCATTTGCATAGCTTAGCTGACCCCACGGTGGGGCATTTTCAACGCTCTGATTCAAAAATGTCAAATGCCCCACAAATGCCCAGGGCCAGGGTGATGGGCAGGTTTGGAATTGATAGAGCCATTACTCACACTTCCTCGGGTGACTTCGGATCTTGCCATTCATAATCCCCATGCATTAAAGGACCTACAGGGCATTTGAAATTACACGCTGATACATTTTTAAATTAAAATCAACATAAGCTTAAATTTGGAGACGTTTTTTCCTCAGCGTGAGCTCCTATATATAAAACTACATGGTACTTTGTTTACCTTTTGAAGTTTGGAAGCTCCGCCTTAAATTGCATTTTACCAAGATTGTTTTCATAGTGTCTGAGGCATAATGATTTCTTACTAATTTCAGGGCAGTCCCAGTACGGGTAAAGCTCCGAAATACTGTACACATTTATAACGTATATAACCTCAAAAGTTGAACATGCTGTCCGAGCCAGTCGTACTGGGGTCAGCGGAATATTTTGTGATTATTACACGAAGTAACTACCGATTGTGGAATGCAACAGGGAACTCAAAATCCAACTGAATTATTGTAAAAAGCTCAACGAGGAAGTCTTACTGTGGTGTTTTTAACTTATTTTAAAAAGTATTAAGAGAAAAAAATAAGAAAAACAACTAAAGAAGATATTGAGAGGATATTCCCTTTGTCTTTGATCAGCAGATTTCGTTTGGGCTTCCTGTGTCGTCAGATGTGACATGCGCACTGTACTTCGCGGCTAGCGAGGAGTGCTTTGAGTCGGTTGAAACAACCACATGGAAGGCGAATGAGTGGAATTTAGGGAGATTATTTGCCGCAAATATGACTGCAGGGACCGCTACACCCAACACTAGGGTCATACAAGTGACGAACATTGCTCACAATGCGTCTGCTGAGCAAATGAGGATATTGTTCGGATTTCTTGGAGAGGTTGAAGACCTGAGACTATTCCCAGAGGCAGACTCAGAGTGAGTACACCATTGCAGGCCTTTACTCCTTTAGTAGAAACCAACTAATGAACTAGTGTTGGTTCGGATTCGTTGGTTCTATCACGAATCCTTCAATTTGATTTGCTAAGCTACTCACTATCTATTCTGTGATGGATAGTGAGAAGTGAAAAGCCAATGGCTGCCAAGTCGTCAAACATCTTGCCTTCAGTTTAAAATTGAACTACTTACATGTAGTTGGTTTATACTACTTGCTCTCAGTTTCTATGGCTGATAATTGACTCGAGCTACACTCCTTATCAACTATCAGCCATTCCTCTTTTGCTCTGATGAAGGGCTAGCGCTCGAAATGTCAGCTGCTACTCGCTTTCCACGCGGTTAGCATATCTCAATCGACTTTAGTTGATTATATACCAGTGTTTATCAGCCATTATAGTTTACCGCAAAATTTTGGCGCACACACTCGTTGGTTAAAAGTGATCATGTGCAGTGTTCTCCCACAGTGCAGCACCTGTGGGCAGTCCACCGTGCTGTTTATCTGTGTGGATTCTTACATGGAGACGAATGTAAAGGGGTCCTACGTCTGTACATCTACCGTACTTTAATACTTCACAACACCTTTCAGTATTGAGTAAAGTTTTATATGGACTCCTCTACCTGGGGAATAGTGGGACATTAGATTTGAGTTGTTGTTTGTTATTAACAGTGCTAATTCCAGGCATGCAGAGCAGTTTTTCAAGTTTAAACCTCACTTTTGGCTCCAGCCCAGGGAAACAATATGGACAAAGGCTATACAATTGTATGAAACCCACACAGAAAAAAAGTGTCACAGACATAATGTTTGATGTTAGTAATGCACCTATCAATGTTGTGGCATTGAAATGTGAACTGGTACATCTATTTCAATATGTTCTTGGACATTATCTGTTCCTCGAAACTCAGTTTTCCTCAAGCTTTGGTGCACATTTCAAGGCCACAAGTACCGGTAGGTTATTGTTTACCTCTGACAGTATATTCACTGTTCTGCAGGTCCTCTGTCATCACTGTTGCCTCCCGTGTGTGTTTTGTCAGGTTCAAAGACCCATCCAGTGTTCACATAGCACAACATTTAACAAACACTGTGTTCATTGATAGGGCTCTTATCGTGGTCCCAGTACAAGATGGTGGGTTACATATCCTATTCACTTTACAGTTGTATTCATACATTATATCTCATGTGTGTGTAGAGGAAGAAGTGTGGTACATGTTACAATGGTACAAGAAGAAGGCCAGTTGTTTCAAAGATCGTAAAATTGGAGTCAGGAATGTCTTAAATAATCTTTATTAATTTATCCATGTACATGTATAATATCCTACTGTACGTTGACTTGGGGTCGTAATTATAAATCAAATCTATTGCCCACTTACACATTGCAGATTGAAACAAGTGCTTTGTATAATTGCCTTTTCTGACTTTAAAACCTTGAGTTAACCTCTATTAAAAGAAATGAATTAACATATTTGAAGTAATGGACCATCAACCTGGCAAACTAGCCTACAGGCATTCTACAAATCAGTAGAATTTGTAAACACTGTAATTCCATGTACATAGAGTTAATGAGCTCTTGGTTAACCCCTTTGGCCTATACTTCATGCACCCCCCCCCCCCCCCCCCCCCCCTCCCCCCACAACTTATTTTGTCTCCTCTTTTTTCTCTCTTTGTATATTATATAGTGGAAAGAAAAGCATTTGAACATTCTTATTTTCTGTTGTATTGCACTGTTGTGTTCTTTTATTATATTATCCTTTAAAGTGCCTATGAAATGAAAAAATCGATCCCTATTTTATTTTATTTAATTATAGACATCCCTTAGCCATTTTGTGCAATTAAAAATCAATTTGGAGAGCCCAAACATAATTTTATTTTGTATCGAAGTCAGGCGGAATTGCCAAAATCTGGTGACAATTTTTACGCCGTTAAATATATGCTAATCACATGCATGATGTCACTAGGTTTGCACATTTATATTCACACATTTATAAGCTGACTGCAAGGATTCTATAAACAAAATATGGCCATCTTCAAGGTTTCTCAAAGTATTACATATTTAAGTTGAAAACTGGCCAAAAATGCACTTATTTTGTAGTATTTATGGGGACGAATATAAATGAGTACACCTTGTGACATCACACATGTGATTACCATATCTTTAACGGCATAAAAATTATCGCCAGATTTTGGCAATTCTGCCTGACTTCGATACGAAAAAAAGATGTTTGTGCTCTCCATAGTGATTTTTATTTGCTCAAAATGACTAAGAGAAACCTAGAATTTAATAAAATAAAATAAAAACGGGATCCATTTTTTCATTTCATTGGCACTTTAAAGGAAATGAACGTTATTTTATGCCATCAACTGTAGATTTTGTTTCCTCTTCCTGGGACAACTGACCTCACTTTGATGCCTTTAAGAATAAGGCCAATAGTTGCATAATTTTAGAAGGGTTTATGTTGAAGTCACTTGTGGATTTGCCATGGTAACAGGTGCCTAGAAGACAAACTTCAAGATTAACACTTTATTGTATTTTTTCTTTGCAATATCCATGGGTATTTTAGAGTCCATACCTGCCGAGGATAAAGCACTTCAGTTGGCAGCACCAGCCAATGCTTTAGCTGGTGGCATGGCTGTCTCTGGTGGCTTGTTGCCGACACCACACATGATACCACAGGTACAGCTGCACATACTCTGTGACACCCCACTAAAGTTTGGTATTCTCTCGCCTGAACTGGAATGATGGTTACTGCTCGAGTTCCAGCTGCTACATGTACTTCTCCCCATACTGCTGTCTGTCTGTCACTTCTCCCCTTACTGCTGTCTGTGTGTCACTTCTCCCCTTACTGCTGTCTGTCTGTCACTTCTCCCCGTGCTGCTGTCTGTCTGTCACTTCTCCCCATCCTGCTGTCTGTCTGTCACTTCTCCCCATCCTGCTGTCTGTCTGTCACTTCTCCCCATCCTGCTGTCTGTCTGTCACTTCTCCCCATCCTGCTGTCTGTCTGTCACTTCTCCCCATCCTGCTGTCTGTCTGTCACTTCTCCCCATACTGCTGTTTGTCTGTAACTTCTCCCCATACTGGTATCTGTCTGTCACTTCTCCCCATACTGCTGTCTGTCTGTCACTTCTCCCCATACTGCTGTTTGTCTGTAACTTCTCCCCATACTGGTATCTGTCTGTCACTTCTCCCCATACTGCTGTCTGTCTGTCACTTCTCCCCATACTGCTGTCTGTCTGTCACTTCTCCCCATACTGCTGTTTGTCTGTAACTTCTCCCCATACTGGTATCTGTCTGTCACTTCTCCCCATACTGCTGTCTGTCTGTCACTTCTCCCCATACTGCTGTCTGTCTGTCACTTCTCCCCATGCTGCTGTCTGTCTGTCACTTCTCCCCATACTGCTGTCTGTCTGTCACTTCTCCCCATACTGCTGTTTGTCTGTAACTTCTCCCCATACTGGTATCTGTCTGTCACTTCTCCCCATACTGCTGTCTGTCTGTCACTTCTCCCCATACTGCTGTCTGTCTGTCACTTCTCCCCATCCTGCTGTCTGTGTGTCACTTCTCCCCATACTGCTGTTTGTCTGTAACTTCTCCCCATACTGGTATCTGTCTGTCACTTCTCCCCATCCTGCTGTCTGTCTGTCACTTCTCCCCATACTGCTGTTTGTCTGTAACTTCTCCCCATACTGGTATCTGTCTGTCACTTCTCCCCATACTGCTGTCTGTCTGTCACTTCTCCCCATACTGCTGTCTGTCTGTCACTTCTCCCCATCCTGCTGTCTGTGTGTCACTTCTCCCCATACTGCTGTTTGTCTGTAACTTCTCCCCATACTGGTATCTGTCTGTCACTTCTCCCCATACTGCTGTCTGTGTGTCACTTCTCCCCATGCTGCTGTCTGTGTGTCACTTCTCCCCATACTGCTGTCTGTCTGTCACTTCTCCCCATACTGCTGTCTGTGTGTCACTTCTCCCCATGCTGCTGTCTGTGTGTCACTTCTCCCCATACTGCTGTTTGTCTGTAACTTCTCCCCATACTGGTATCTGTCTGTAACTTCTCCCCATACTGCTGTCTGTGTGTCACTTCTCCCCATACTGCTGTCTGTCTGTCACTTCTCCCCATACTGCTGTCTGTGTGTCACTTCTCCCCATGCTGCTGTCTGTGTGTCACTTCTCCCCATACTGCTGTTTGTCTGTAACTTCTCCCCATACTGCTGTCTGTGTGTCACTTCTCCCCATGCTGCTGTCTGTGTGTCACTTCTCCCCATACTGCTGTCTGTCTGTCACTTCTCCCCATCCTGCTGTCTGTGTGTCACTTCTCCCCATCCTGCTGTCTGTGTGTCACTTCTCCCCATACTGCTGTCTGTGTGTCACTTCTCCCCATCCTGCTGTCTGTCTGTCACTTCTCCCCATACTGCTGTCTGTGTGTCACTTCTCCCCATACTGCTGTCTGTCTGTCACTTCTCCCCATACTGCTGTCTGTGTGTCACTTCTCCCCATGCTGCTGTCTGTGTGTCACTTCTCCCCATACTGCTGTCTGTCTGTCACTTCTCCCCATCCTGCTGTCTGTGTGTCACTTCTCCCCATACTGCTGTCTGTCTGTCACTTCTCCCCATACTGCTGTCTGTGTGTCACTTCTCCCCATACTGCTGTCTGTCTGTCACTTCTCCCCATACTGCTGTCTGTGTGTCACTTCTCCCCATACTGCTGTCTGTCTGTCACTTCTCCCCATCCTGCTGTCTGTCTGTCACTTCTCCCCATGCTGCTGTCTGTCTGTCACTTCTCCCCATACTGCTGTTTGTCTGTAACTTCTCCCCATACTGGTATCTGTCTGTCACTTCTCCCCATACTGCTGTCTGTCTGTCACTTCTCCCCGTGCTGCTGTCTGTCTGTCACTTCTCCCCATGCTGCTGTCTGTCTGTTACTTCTCCCCATACTGGTATCTGTCTGTCACTTCTCCCCATACTGGTATCTGTCTGTCACTTCTCCCCATACTGCTGTCTGTCTGTCACTTCTCCCCGTGCTGCTGTCTGTCTGTCACTTCTCCCCATGCTGCTGTTTGTCTGTAACTTCTCCCCATACTGGTATCTGTCTGTCACTTCTCCCCATACTGCTGTCTGTCTGTCACTTCTCCCCGTGCTGCTGTCTGTCTGTCACTTCTCCCCATACTGCTGTTTGTCTGTAACTTCTCCCCATACTGGTATCTGTCTGTCACTTCTTCCCATACTGGTGTCTGTCTGTCACTTCTCCCCATGCTGCTGTCTGTCTGTCACTTCTCCCCTTACTGCTGTCTGTGTGTCACTTCTCCCCTTACTGCTGTCTGTCTGTCACTTCTCCCCGTGCTGCTGTCTGTCTGTCACTTCTCCCCATCCTGCTGTCTGTCTGTCACTTCTCCCCATCCTGCTGTCTGTCTGTCACTTCTCCCCATACTGCTGTTTGTCTGTAACTTCTCCCCATACTGGTATCTGTCTGTCACTTCTCCCCATACTGCTGTCTGTCTGTCACTTCTCCCCGTGCTGCTGTCTGTCTGTCACTTCTCCCCATGCTGCTGTCTGTCTGTCACTTCTCCCCATGCTGCTGTTTGTCTGTAACTTCTCCCCATACTGCTGTCTGTGTGTCACTTCTCCCCATACTGCTGTCTGTCTGTCACTTCTCCCCATACTGCTGTCTGTCTGTCACTTCTCCCCATGCTGCTGTCTGTCTGTCACTTCTCCCCATGCTGCTGTCTGTCTGTCACTTCTCCCCATGCTGCTGTTTGTCTGTAACTTCTCCCCATACTGCTGTCTGTCTGTCACTTCTCCCCATCCTGCTGTCTGTCTGTCACTTCTCCCCATGCTGCTGTCTGTCTGTCACTTCTCCCCATGCTGCTGTTTGTCTGTAACTTCTCCCCATACTGCTGTCTGTGTGTCACTTCTCCCCATACTGCTGTCTGTCTGTAACTTCTCCCCATCCTGCTGTCTGTCTGTCACTTCTCCCCATACTGCTGTCTGTCTGTCACTTCTCCCCGTGCTGCTGTCTGTCTGTCACTTCTCCCCATACTGCTGTTTGTCTGTAACTTCTCCCCATACTGGTATCTGTCTGTCACTTCTTCCCATACTGGTGTCTGTCTGTCACTTCTCCCCATGCTGCTGTCTGTGTGTCACTTCTCCCCTTACTGCTGTCTGTCTGTCACTTCTCCCCGTGCTGCTGTCTGTCTGTCACTTCTCCCCATGCAGCTGTCTGTCTGTCAGTTCTCCCCATCCTGCTGTCTGTCTGTCACTTCTCCCCATGCTGCTGTCTGTCTGTCACTTCTCCCCATGCTGCTGTCTGTCTGTCACTTCTCCCCATCCTGCTGTCTGTCTGTCACTTCTTCCCATCCTGCTGTCTGTCTGTCACTTCTCCCCATCCTGCTGTCTGTCTGTCACTTCTCCCCATGCTGCTGTCTGTCTGTCACTTCTCCCCATCCTGCTGTCTGTCTGTCACTTCTCCCCATCCTGCTGTCTGTCTGTCACTTCTCCCCATGCTGCTGTCTGTCTGTCACTTCTCCCCATGCTGCTGTCTATCTGTCACTTCTCCCCATGCTGCTGTCTGTCTGTCACTTCTCCCCATGCTGCTGTCTATCTGTCACTTCTCCCCATGCTGCTGTCTGTCTGTCACTTCTCCCCATCCTGCTGTCTGTTTGTCACTCCTGATTAGATCTTGAAATAAAGCAAATACAGACACCTGTTTTCATTCACATCTGCTTAATCCTAGATTTATTGAAAACCTTGCCATTCATTTTGTATACAGACAGTCATTTTATTTTGAATGATTACCATAATTCACCAAATGAAGGCTTGTGTGCAAAAACTAGTGCATTGAAGATTTGAGTTGCTCGATTTCGTTTTTACTTTTCCAGTCGTTTTTAGTTTTTTTCACGCCAAATGAAGTCGAATTTTACGAAGTTCGTGTATATGTTGTAGGTCAAATTGACTCTTCAGGTCAAATTGACCCCGAGTCAATTTAACCTTGACTCAAGGTCAAATTGACCTTGAGTCAATTAAACCTAGGTCAAATTGACTCAGGTTTGGCTATCAATGATTTTAAAAAGGGATTAAAAAAAAGGGGTTTAGTTTTTTAGGGGGGAGTACTAAAAAGAAAAGAAATTCACCCACCCCTCCCCTACAAAATACTTTTTAGCAACCCACCCCTCCCCTCCTCTTCCTACATCCCCACTTCTCTTCCTACTACCACCCCCTACTTCTATCGCTTTCTTAACCCCCTGACCACTTACATTCAGGTCACCCATCCATTTACTTACCTCACCCGATCGGGCTTAACTTCGCTGAATCACGAGGAACGCCTGGTAGATATTAATCCAGTGGATTATCGCACTGCGCCACGAAAGCGCTTGTTGATTTGAACACATCATTTATTCTCCATGTGAGTAATCATGGAACCCAGTCCCTCTCGTTATGCACGCATGCGTACTGCTAACAAAATCAGACTTGGAAACATCTTTCGAAAAACATGGACGATCGCAATATTAAACCCGGTCCAAACTGTAACACATATGAAGTTTGTGTTGACTGCGTTCTTTCATGAAAACTGTAGCAATTCAAGAAAAGTAAGAAAGCTAAATCCAGAAAAATACATTGTTTATACAATGTAGATGATCAGGTGTACTTCATTACGGCTCCACTCGTACTTCTCTTCAAAACAAACTGTCTTTTGCAGAATAATCACTCAGATCACTGACAGATAAAGTAAAGGGAAAAGGAAGGGAATTTTAGAAAGCAAATCACCTCTAACATTGTAGCTAGAAGAAGATTTCTACGATTCAAGAGCTAAACAGTATCTCAGTAAAGTAACGAGTGCAGAGGATCTTGGAGTATTACCAGCTCATACTCGTTAGACTCAGCTTTTCAAATGGAATAAAACACAATTGGAAAGTGACTCAAAGAAATGCTGTATTATATTGTCTTGGTCTCTCATCAAAGAATCGCCCACAGAGGTGTGAAAAGACGCAGGAATAGATAAATGTTCGAGAACTTACACATAAATAACTCAAAACAGTTATATTTCACTTTGCCGTTTCCATGCTGACAGGGCCAGTAATAACAAGCAGATTTACTAAAGCCAGTTAACACCCCATTCCAAGCAAACTCATTCCTAACACTTAATTATAAATTGATTTAATGGACCTGTGAACTAATCCAAACCCTAACAGTAACCTCAGTAAACCCAATTGCTCACTAATTCTGGGTGTTTAGAGCTACTGGTAAGTCACTAAACAAAATATGCTTCTTCAATGGTCCTGCATGCATGTGAACCAATGCAAAACCTAACCCTACATTTAAAAACACCCTAACCGTCCACAATGCTTGCTCACTAATTTTGGGTGCTTAGAGCTAATCACCAAATAACAGCCTGTAATCCTTCTTCAATTGTCCTGAGAACTAATGCAAAACCTAACCCTACATTTAAAAACACCCTAACCGTCCACAATGCTTGCTCACAAATTTTGGGTGTTTAGAGCTAATCACCAAATAACAGCCTGTAATCCTTCTTCAATTGTCCTGAGAACTAATGCAAAACCTAACCTTACATTTAAAAACACCCTAACCGTCCACAATGGGTGCTCACTAATTTTCGGTGTTTAGAGAGCTATAAATATATAGTCACTAATTTATTTAGGGTGTTTAGAACTATTAGTTACTAAATAATACAGACTGTAATCCTTCTTCTATTATGCTGAGAACTAATACAAATCCTAACCCTACATTTAAAAACACCCTAACCATCAACAACAGGTGCTCACTAATGTAGGGTTCTTTAGGGCTATTAATCACTAAACAACACAGAAATATAATACTTCTTAAATGTTCCTTGTGAACTGACCCAAACCCTTACATTTAAAAACCTTAATATCAATGAACATTCAATGTAAGTTCCCTTTTTAGAATCTTGAAAAAATTACCTGAAGAAAATAGTGATTACCTTAAACACAAACACCAGGTTGAATCAATTTGACCTAGGTTGAATTGACTCAAGGTCAATTTGACCTGAAGAGTCTAATTGACCTACAACATATACATGTGAAAATGCCGATCATGGGAAAAAAAGATTAAGAAAATTTTTTTTTGGCCGGCACCACAAGGATTAGACCCGAGACTCAACTTAACACGAGCCAAAATGATGAATTTAAATAACAAAAGTTTCACAGATTGAATGGCATTCAGTCATGCGATCAAAAAGACTTGAAGGCTTGTGTGCAAAAAACTAATGCATTGAAGATTTGAGTTGCTCGATTTTGTTTTTACCTTTCCGGTCGCTTTTAGGTTTTTTCACGCCGAATGAAGTAGAATTTTACGAAGTTTATGTATGTGAAAATGGCAATCATGGGAAAAAAAGATTTGGAAAAAAAAAATTTTTAGGCCATCACAAGGATTAGACCCGAGACTCAACTTAACACGGGCCGAAAGGAATTGTGGGTACACAGCAAACATTTTGACAGGGAAACTCTATATGGTTTCGGCTCAAGAATCTTTTATAAGTCCCCAGGCGAAGCACTGACAAGGCCTGACACGACTATCTTTGGAAAGCTCAGACCATGAAACTTACCAAAATGGGCTCCTTTAGCTCCAAAATATTCACAGTTCGCTTCGCCTGGAAACGCGACTCTATGTAAATCTCCAGCGATTACAAACCGACTTTTAGTCAAACAGTTCTTCGTTCAACCATGAGTTAAGCCAGCGACTTAATGATGTCCAACAGCCCTTTACACAGAGTTGCTTTTTCAAAATGGTTACTCCATCTTTCCAACAAGTATCTCCACGGTTTCTACCATCTCTCCAGCTTGGCGGCTAGCAGAAGTCCGTTCGAGATTCAGTCTGTAAACGGTTACAAATTTCCCGCCCCATATACAATGATTGGGCGCGTGCACAACAATTTTGTTTTTCTAAACCTCTTCCCCCCAAACCACCAGGCTATTAGAATAGCAAAACAATAACAACTCTTCGCTGTAGAAATGACTCGATGGCTTGCTTAATTTCTTTCTTCTTTCATTTATTTGAGATTTCAAATGATATCCTAACATTCTAGATTAGAAATTACGGGTTTTCTTAATAAAAAAGTGAAGTTGGCTATCAAGAGTTCCAAATTGTCACTCTATTAGTTTTTGCACAGACCCTTAAAATATACTCGCAGAGCATGCTGACAAAACTTGATGACAAACACATGATGGTTACTAACATGACAATAATTATTAATACAATATAACTGTAGAGTGTGAGTTGTGAGAATGTCATGACTAGTTAAATTGTTTCCTTATTGTTAACCTATTAATCAGTGCAGCAGTGTTTCCACTAAGAATAGGCCTTTTGCAGGAAACAGTCATGCTGATATATCACTTCAATAACCAATGAATAGGCCTTGTGATCACCACCAAGCCTCTCTTTTGTGTTTAGAGGAAATGGTGTGCCAAAGTGAGACTTGGTGGTGATCACAAAAGCATGTTGCCATCACACATAAGGCCTATTGTGCTTGTGTTTCCATGGGAAAGGCTTTACTGGTTGGCAAACAAACCTCAAAATGCTGTTTTAGAAAGATCGACAATCGATTGGAGGTGGAAAATAGCATTTACTAACAGGTTTTACTACATGTACAGTACCATTCGAAAATATTACAACAGGGGAAGTGAAATTTCACCTGACCAAGTGAAATTTCCCCTATAAGAAGACAATAGTATTTCACTGGTTCAGGTGAAATTTCACTTTCCCTGTTGTAATATTTTCAAATGGTACTGTAATAGCACTATCAATCTTGTATAAGTGGCTTTAGATAAATGAAGTCAGTTTTTTTATCATCCAGTACAACCACGTGATTGTATCCTGCATGTTTGGGAGGGAGGGAGGCTGTCTGTCTGTCTATTTCAAGTGGGGAGGGGGGGCTAAAAATTGTCATAGAGCCAGTATGACCAAACTATAGTCTTAAATGCATGGAAGTAACTAGGCAAAATAATTTTTGGGCAAAAACCTGTATATGAATTGTTTTAACCTTAATAAAATGTAACAAATGATTCAAATCTTCTAAATTATTTAAAATTTAAGTTTTGGAATGAACCCTGATTTAAATATTAAATGTTGTTACTAAATAGGAGTTATAATCCTCACTGAATGTGTTACAAACATTTTAAGGTGGCACAACATCTTTCAACGGGAAAAGTATAACAAACTAATTCCAATTAAAAATAACTAGGGAACTGGCAGTTTTTGTCAGTTTTCCAGCATCTTCCTCTTCACGCAGCCAGGGCTGGTAGTATTTTTCATCAGTGAATCTTTGCCATCTTTCATCAAAGTTGGTTCGAATTTTCTCCAGTATACCTGGAAAGCATACTCTGCTAATCTAAGTACAATCATGAGAAAGGTTTCACAGTGCCCCTTTACATTGTAAGTCTTTTGGCAGATAAAGTTGTCTTACTAGTTGCAAATCTCTTTTTCTCTTCATTTCCCTCGGTGGCAGAGGTTTTTCCTGCAGATACTTTGATACCAAGTGGCAAAAAAGTCACCTCTGGTCCAAGCCAACCTGAATTACAGTTCCAAATGTGACTTGGGTAATTTAATCCAATTTTACTAATTGAATAAATTACATAAGAAGGACCAAATGACATGGCTTGCTTAAATGATCAGTGCATTTGACAACAGTGGTCTGTTGTGGTATCTAAACTAAAATGGTTGTCTCAGTAAGATCAAGACAAAAATCACACATTTTGTCTTGTATTTCAAAGGTATTTCACCATTCGTGGATCACAATAGGATCACGATTGAGTCACTTGCTGTGGCCTTTCAAGTTTAGCCACCAACCATCAAAACTGTTACGTCTGATAAACCACACTTCTCAGGATGCCTGATGTCACCCATTGCCAAATAATTGAAGGGTTGTGTGCCACAAGGGATCAAGTGCCTTTTAAGGACATTTTTTAAGCTACTGTGTACTCACTTTTGGTATTTTTAATCGAAATTTTGAGGGGGGGGGGGATCTTCTGAAAAGGGCACTTGGTCCCTTGTGGCACACAGCCCTTCAATTATCAGAGTTGTATATTTTTACACATGAGTATATCAGCCAATTGTGAAACAGTATGCACTTTATGCATGTAAAGATTGAAGCGCAGTGGCTTCCAGATCAAAGAGGGAACTGCTTCAACCAGAGGATATTATTTTTATTGCCACTCTTGACTTTGTTGCACAACTCTTGTCCCTTCACCGCTCGGTGTCGCAGGAATAATAACCTCTGCTACTCAGCCTGGAATCTCTTGACAGGAATGCTAATGGGTATGTTGTACTGTAACAGTTTGAATAAGGGAATGAAATTGCTGCTGACAAAGTAGCGTGAACTCTACTATTTGTATTAGAGAAAGTGCGTTTGAACATACTGTAATGTGAGTATTATGATAAAATAGATGCTCGCTTCCAAGATAATTTATTTGCTTCAAGTGTACTACATCTACTCTTGACCTGACTGATTTCTGTATAAAAAATTATAGTATCTAGAGTATTTTCAGGAATAGTACATGATGTATCATTAATTTATAACACTGCTAACTATTATAACACTGCTAACATAAATCTTATGTGAATCTCCACCCTGTATTTATGTACATGTAAACAACAGTAGAGAGCAAACTTAAGCCTAAAGATGACATCAATACAAAAGGCAGAGATTCCTCTAGCCTCTTCTATCAGCCAGTACTCTGTACCAATAAAAAATGTTTTGGTACAGAGATTCCACTAGCCTCTTCCATCAGCCAGTACAGTACTCTGTACCAGTACAAAAAAAAACAGTATAGTCACATTAAAAGAAACAGCCCCAGTTGTTTTATCGTGTACAGTTTGACTTCTTATTGGTTAAAAACCTGCATATGCCGCAGCCTAGCGGGATCTCTGAAAAGCGATGAAACTTGACTGACTAATTAATATGCTAGATCTCTCATACAGTGTATATGGAATTGACATTATACAAATATATATTGATGATGATCATACTCTTGCCTTTCTTGATCACTTTTATCAGGCATCAAATCATCTGGCAAATGGTGTTCTTTCTTACTTATGCCCAACCGTCACCAAGTCTGCTAAACTTGGGCGTTTCTGAGTGCTGTTTGTTGTTGTAGGTCCCCATTCTAACTGGGATTGTCTCAGCGATCATCCCAGGGGTGGGTATGAATGTTGTATCTTAAACACCCTGCATTAATGATGACAACAGGGTTCATTCCAGGCAAACATTTAAAATTTTAAAGAGCTCATACAATTAATAACTACAACTTCTGCTACAGTCTGTGTTGAGAGTCAAAAGTTGCTCAAATCTCCACTGTTGTACTTCAGAAGTTTAGATCATAAAAGAAACACACATACTGTATTCCAAAAGATTTTCAGTCTTGTGAACAAGTCAGGGAAAAATCCTTCCAATCATACTCTAGAGTGAGCCCTGAATTTTTCCTTTGTGTAACGACTGTTAATCAGAAGCTATGTCACCTAATTGAATAATTATTGGTTTAATTCCCCAATATACAAAATACAAAAATATTTTAACCATTCCCAAAACTACAAAGGCATGTCAAACAGCTTTAATTAATAACAGCCATTATAACCTATCAAATAATTATTGTGTCTCCCGCATGATTGGCAGAATGCATTGCATGACACAATATTTCCTCTCCACCAAGATGACTTCCATAAATGAAAAATATTTGAAGTATTATAAGAACATGCTAACTTCCAATAAGATCTGTGGATTAGCCGGGTCCTGACTTTGATCAGCCCCTATGGTTGTTTCAGGTCCATTACTATTATATGTCCTTATCGTAATATGTCTTACATGTGTTGTGCTGCGAGGGCCACGAGTTTATTAGTGCGTTGTACTATTTAGTGTTACCCTCTTGAAATAAAGTTGATTGATTGATTGATTGATTGATTACAGTTTCAGAATAACATGCTTTGTAGTATTGAAATATGAACTAATATTTGTCCTTGGAGTCTCAAGTTTACAATGTACATTGTACCTCAAGCTTTGCTCTTGGAACTCTGAATTTGTACTCTGAATTTCTGACGCGACCTGAAACAACCATCGGGCTGATCAAAGTCAGGACCCGGCTAAACCGCAAATCAAATTGGAATGTAGCATGTTAGTTTTTGTGGAGGGAGGAAACCCAGAGAATCTGCATTAAAACCCTCAGCGCAAGGACGAGAAATCAACAAATTCAATTCGCATATGGCGCTGCATCCGGGGATCGAACCTGTGCCACAGTGGTGAGAGGCAAAGTGCTTAACCCCTGGGATGGTCCCCTGGGGTGGTCTTTGCTTATCAGAACAGTATTGTTTAATCAAGCTGTTCGCTTGTTGGAACAGATAACATTTGCAGACAAATATCAGTGCATATTTCAATGCCATAAATAGGTTACATATATAATTTTAACCTTTTATCCCACAAGTTATTCAGACAATTCACTGTCTATGACTTGCTAAAGTATATAATAATTTATTATGCTGGTTTTTTTTTTAAATAATACAAATTAATATTGAATGTGTAAGTTAATAAGTAGGTATATATTTAACAGATTATTACCTCGGGTGGTGCAACAATGACAGTACCAGCTACTCTGCTACCTCCGCCACCCCTGACAAATGTCGACCCCTCGAAGATAGAAGAGATACGAAGAACTGTGTATGTTGGAAATTTAGACTCCACTGTAAGTATATATCTTCCTCATCCTCCTAGCTACAAAAAAGGACTTCGTTAATCAATATGATACTTTCTGAGTGCAGGAAAGAGAATTGAACCACTGAAAACAGCTCTGAGGTGGGTTGTAACAGTGCGAGTACTGAAACCAGGGACACTGAGACAATGAGAACTGAAAACTATACTGTAAATACCCATGTATAGACCCATTCGAAAATTGTCCTGGTTATGTGAACACGAGGCTAGTCAGTCCACACAAAAGCTTTTGAACGTGTAAGTGAGGCTAGTCAGTCCTAAGCAATAGTTAATTAAATTGGACGCCATTTTTGAATAGGTCTATAGGCCATACTTTCTTCAACAAAAACAAGGGCCAAAGGTGGGGTGTGGCTTATACGGGGGTACATGAGCAAGCATGTACATCATATTTAATCTCGAAAATGCGCATATAGTTTTGCCAGAAAACCTCGCTTTCTCTTGCGCTTATTAAGGTGGCCCGCGGCTATTTATTTTGGCAACGGGGGTCTTTTTAAATTGCGTTTTTGAACAGCTAAACATTATCCGATTTCCGAGATTTTTTGAATTTTTAATAAAGAATCCTCGAATGTTATAAAAAGTACAATTAGAAAGTGATTAACAGAGAATTGCTGAAGATATAAGCGATTTTCGAAAACGTTGTTTTTTAGGAAAGAGCGTATATTTCAAAACCCAAAAGATGGATTTGTTCCATTTTACTTTCAACGAGTGCCCAACCTCCAAGGTCTGTGACAGACAAGTTTCAGGTTAATCGGCACCATACAGGTTTCTCAGCAAACGGCTGATCAATTTTAACCTTAAAATGTTATGCTCAGGCATCTGGTTCAACTGCCGGAGAAATATTACAGTAATAATTAAATCGTACATACTATATGGACGTTCAATACCACTTGAAACTTCTGTGCCAAAGTCAAGAAGATCGGAAAACTGCAACTAACGTTATGCGGCGAACGAAGTAAGATAGGTTATTGCTGAATATTTGCGAAAGTCGAGAAATTTGTATTCTTTCGGCATAAAAAAAATCACTAGTTTGTTTTTCTTAAGTTTCTAATATGACTTACAGTAGCATATTTTAAAGTACCTTACCGAGTTTCAGCGCGCTTTGACCATACGCTTTTGAGAAATAAAGGCTGTAAACTTCAGCTTGTGTGAGACTTCTAAAATCTAAATGCTTGGAAAACCCCTCATGTTAGCTAATTTATTCAATGGGTTTGTTTTGAATTTCCGCACGGGTTCTGCCACTTGGGAATCGCTAGGCAAGGAATAATTAAAATTAATGTTGAAATTAAAATGAGGATTAATTTTGCAAGTTTGTAATAATAGTCCAGGCTGAGTAATTTTTTGGTGCCAAGGAGTATCAGAGCCGGTATCAAAAGCACTCGACTGTCCCTTATTTAAAACGAACACTATTTTAGCCAGGATTTGCGTGTTAGTTGTCACACTTGCATGAATTACAATGTAATCCTAATTTTAATTTCAACAATAATTTTAATTATTCCTTGCCTAGCGATTCCCAAGTGGCAGAACCCGTGCGAAAATTCAAAACAAACCCATTGAATAAATTAGCTGACATGAGGGGTTTTCCAAGCATTTAGATTTTAGAAGTCTCACACAAGCTGAAGTTTACAGCCTTTATTTCTCAAAAGCGTATGGTCAAAGCGCGCTGAAACTCGGTAAGATACTTTAAAATGTGTTACTGTAAGTCATATTAGAAACTTAAGAAAAACAAACTAGTGATTTTTTTTTGCCGAAATAATACAAATTTCTCGACTTTCGCAAATATTCAGCAATAACCTATCTTACTTCGTTCGCCGCATAACGTTAGTTGAAGTTTTCCGATCTTCTTGACTTTGGCACAGAAGTTTCAAGTGGTATTGAACTTCCATATGGTATGTACGATTTAATTATTACTGTAATATTTCTCCGGCAGTTGAACCAGATGCCTGAGCATAACATTTTAAGGTTAAAATTGATCAGCCGTTTGCTGAGAAACTTGTATGGTGCCGATTAACCTGAAACTTGCCTGTCACAGACCTTGGAGGTTGGGCACTCGTTGAAGGTAAGGTGGAACGAATCCATCTTTTGGGTTTTGAAATATACGCTCTTTCCTAAAAAACAACGTTTTCGAAAATCGCTTATATCTTCAGCAATTCTCTGTTAATCACTTTCTAATTGTACTTTTTATAACATTCGAGGATTCTTTATTAAAAATTCAAAAAATCTCGGAAATCGGATAATGTTTAGCTGTTCAAAAACGCAATTTAAAAAGACCCCCGTTGCCAAAATAAATAGCCGCGGGCCACCTTAAGGAATGAAATTCTGGAGTGATTTAAATACAGAAAAGTTAATATAATGTACACAACAAATGATGGACCCAAATGACAAGGAAATTCTAATGTGTGCGATACCTTCTAATAATTTTTATACATGTACACTGTACCTACCGTATATACTCTGTTTATAGTTAAGTGCCGAACAACTGTTGTCATTCTTCTCTGCATGTGGAGAGATCAAGTATGTTAGGATGGCTGGGGATGACACACAGCCAACAAGGTGAGAAAAGAATATATATATGTAGCCTCAAACTGAGCAGTAAAGTTTGAGAATAAGTTTAGACAGGAAAAATGTCATTTCTCTTGGGATGAGTAAACAAGCACGAAGGAAAAGAAAAATTAGTTCCTAATCGATAAGAAACACTGTCTATTGTTTGTGCTGTCAAGTGCCAGCCAATCAGATTTCGCTAGATTAGTTGAATAGGTATGTAATGAGCATCTTGTTTATAAGGGAAATTGTTAGGACTATTCAGTTGTCGTGGTTTTGATCTCACTTCCATGTAAATATAATGTATAATTTTAGGTACAATGTAAGCTGGATATAAAGTAAATAAAGTAGACTGGAACTAGTTGATTAGAACCATTCCACTGCATAAATATTATGTGCTTGTATGCTGATCTTAAGATTAGGAACAAAGGTTTTTATTCTCCTGGGACAATGGTCTGCTAAGGTGCTATAAAATTAATGTTAGTTTTGCACAGTCCTGTTAAAGCCTATGTCAACCGTTATGCTTTGCATGGGTGTAGGTATTGTTACATTATTACCTTCTGGGAATATACATTGTACTAAGCAAAATACTAAATTATAGCACAGTTATTTTTGTTTTTATGCTTTCAAATCGAAATTTTATATCATAAAGATATTAATTTGCATCTTGAGTCGTGCAAAGCATATAAGCCCTGGCTAGTTAAGCTTAGACCTTAAAAAGTAGGGGGAAATACCCAAAAATAGAAATAAATTGTTTTCATTATATATTTTTACCGGCTAAACTTTCAAATTTAGACTTAATTTCCGTGCATGTTCGGGGACTGGGACGAGAATGAAACGTGATGTCATCAACAGAACTTGTCTCTTTGCAGGTATAAAGTGTTGGCATGTTTGCAAATAATTGAACAGATAACTGAGAAAGATGATAATATCGCAATAAACTTTTCGTAGAGCTTTAAAGGTTTCAAAAGTTTTATTTTTTTCCACACACACACAGCACAATATACAATATATTAATTTAAATAGGTGGTGGATGCAAGGGCTAACAACCTCTAAAGTGGTTAACAAATGCCCCTTGCACCCCTATGTAAAAGAGAAGGGGAAAAAAAAGATTTTATGTCAAAGATAACAGAAGATAAAGAGTTAATATTTAATTAATTTAATTATAATTGAAGAATAAACAATTTCAGGCACTATGGTAAGTAGAGAAAAAGAGCTATACTTAGGAGGAAAACAGATATTTCTTAAATTTTGATTTAAAAATAGGAAGTGATGCACTATTCTTTATAATTATCTCGTGGGAGATCATTCCAAACTTTTACAGAAGCGAATTTAACATTAAGTTTACCATTGTTCAATTTTGGTTTTGGGAGGGACAGATTGTTATTAGTGTTTGAACGGGTATCATATCTATGAGTGATTGGAAGAAAATATCTAATAAATATATCAGGGATTAGATGATTAATTAACATGTTTGTAGACTAATTCTCCTAACTGAAAACGTACAACCTCATAAACATTTAATACACCCAATCTATCGAATAAAGGCTTACTTGGTGTTCTTGGATCAGCAAATGAAATGGCTCTAATTGCACGCTTTTGGAGAATATGAATAGGTTTCAGTTTTGATTGGTAGTTACTACCCCATGTCAATGTACAGTACGAAATATTAGGATAAATTAGGCTGTAATAAAGATCTCTAAAGGAATTGATGTCTAAATAGTGTCTTGCTTTATAGAGTACTCCAATAGATTTTGCAATTTTTCTCGGAATATCATCAATATGTAAATTCCACATCAAGTGCTCATCTATTTTTATACCAAGAAATTTAGTACTAGTCGATTTGTTAATAACGTTGTTTGAAAATAATAATTGATGGGGCACATTGTGTAGATGTCTTGATTTTTGTTTAGAGGTGAAAATCAAATTTTTTGTTTTATCTAAATTAATACTCAGTCTGTTTGCAAGTAGCCATTCATAAAGGTGCTTAAGATCAGAAGTAAGTTCAGATAATAATGAATTCATATTTTAATGATGATGAAGAATATTCATATCGTCAGCATAAAATAGAAGATGTATTGATTTCATTATAAACTGTGCATCATTAACATAATTTTATAATAGAAATTATATGGGACCTAGAGTCGAGCCCTGACTCGGCAAGGCGGCGGATCGAGCATGTTCTGGTGATGACATCAAACTAGACACAGTGCCAATTTTGTAAAGCGCTCTTGTGTGCTTGATTTCAGTCCACAGGCAACCCAAGACACATTTTTGGGTAACTTTGAACACCACAACAAACAAATAAATTAACTTTTTATTCCAGAATCCTTTGGCTATGGCCTCTAGTCTCTTCATAAGAAATATAATTAGCCAGGGCTTATATGCACTTTAACAGTCTACAATGGAACATCTTTAATAGTTATTACAACAATTTTCAATAATGCGCAGACTGAGAACTCAAATGTCAACCAGCGTCAATCACAACTGCGATGGCCACCAAATATTTACAAATGATGGGTTGTGTGAAGCTGTCCATTCCCACAGGAATGTGCGGTGTTAAAATACTTTGCATGGCCATTGCTCATAAAATATTTGGTAGTCATCATAGTTATGATTGACAGCAGCGTAAAACACAAAACGTTGGTTGGCATTATTTTGAGTTCTCAACCCACATATAATTATTGAAAATCTGTGTAATTAATAATGATTATAAAGAATAACTTCTCTTCTTGTTTTCATTGCTTCCATGCAGGTTTTCATTCATTGAGTTCAGTGAGAATACAGCTATAATAACAGCACTACAATACAATGGTGTTGTTTTTGGAGGGAGACCCTTAAAGTGAGTCAGCAAATTAGTACTTGAAACTAACTTTTTATGAGCTATATACTTATTTTAATTAGTAGCCCACACTGCTGTGAAAGAAAACTCTGTGATCTCATCTTGATCTCTCAAGATTCACTAGCCCAACCTGAACATGTGGTAGTCTGGGGCTAGTGAACTACCGCTAGTGTCAAGCACTGCAAATTAGTTCTACAGTACCACAGAATATTTCCATTTCCTGTCGGTACTGTGCCTAATTAACTACATACATTTTATATGTGTTTGCCAGGGTGAATCATTCCAAGAATGCCATTGTGAAGCCACCCACCAAGCACTCTGATAAGGATAAACAGCTAGACAAGGCAGTCAAGAGAACAAGTTTGTATAACCATAATGAATAGATCCAGGGACACTCTTGTTTATGATGTTCATGTAATATATATGTGCGGCATTAACTAGGTACAGTTTTCAACTCCATTTTCCTGGTCCTGGGTTTTCATTAAAATATGTTGAATTCCGGGTTATAGAGAGTTCAAAGTAACCAAACAGGGAGAAAATCTGGGTTCGTTTTCACAATAACTTGGAAATCTGGGTATTGGAGCTATAGTTTCTGAAAACCAGGTACGGTTCTGGACCATATTTATACAGCTTTTCAATAGACAGCCAGCTCTTGCTGTAGGCTCTTCTTCATCATAAAAGCCTGGTCATTTCTCCACCATTGTTATTAGATCGAGTTGAATGCCAATACATTAGTTGATGTTATTCCATTGAAAAAGAAGCTGAAATTAACTTGTTTTGAACTTTGCCCAGTTGTTACCACAAGCAAGGTCTCTCTAAAAATGCAATATTTAGCAATAGGGGGTCAGGCCTGAAAATAATTTTTATTACTTGGCAGGACATGTGCCCTTCCAAACCTTTCTTTTGATCAGATATACATGTATATCAAAATTGGTCGGACACATCAAAATTGATCTGCAGACATTCATTTGCATAATGTAATTTGCATACAAAAATAATAATAATAAAAATAGTTTGCAATGCAAACTATGATCATAATCTAAGAGGCTTTTAGAAGGAAACCAAAACAATACTGTAGATTCAATTTTTTTATGTTTTGGGAAACATGTTATTGGTTAGAGCTTAGTTTTTTTTTTTGCTCGGACATGAAAAAAATGGGCACCCATTTCAGAAGATCCAAAAGGGTGGGGGTCTAAGACCAAATCCCTTCCATGGTGGGGTATGGATATTTTCTGGAACTACACATTGTGTAGTAGCCTGCTAATGCAGATGTATATTTTTTCACTCTCATAAATTAGAAGAAAAAAGTAACTTACCCGAGAACTTAATTAGTTTCCAATATGCACACCTCATTGTGTTATGGACCAATCACATTTTACCTTCCATATCCTGGAAAGTGACGTAATGTTACATTTAAAAGGGATTCAGACAATACATTTGCCATTGACCAATCATAGGAGAGTGTTAACTGGCACACCAATTCACTAAAATTCTAACAATGGCTTTGATTGGGCAGAAAAATAAAACAAACCTGCTGACGTCATGCTTGCATATTGGAAACTAATTAAGCGCTTGGGTAAGCAGACGTTACTTTTTTATTCGACTTTATGAGAGTGAAAAAATATGTCTGCATAGCAGGTTAATTGTGTAGTTCCAGAAAATATTTTCGGGAACTACACATTGCAAAACAAGGGAATCACCTTAATCGACTTGTTTGCAACGATGGGCCAGTCTTTTTCCTAATTCATGCTTTGCGTGCTGGGATCTCCGTTTAGCTGGTAGTAACCACAACCTTTAACATAACCACTTACAGATGTTATAGAGTACTGAGAAGGAAGGATTGTTTATTCTCTACAGTTTAACCCCATATTATTTATCTCCTATCTTAAACTAGATGGTCGCAGATCCAGAACTAGGTCCAGGTCACCAAGGAGATCAAGATCACGGTAAAATTATATCCCTAACACTTAATTTTAAACATTTGCCAGGAGTCAATTATATCTAACTTTTACACATGTGTTTTACAAGACTGGCCAGTGCTTCAGGCATAGAAACAATGACCAGACAAGTCATGTAAAGTATATACATGTGTCCAAGTTTCATGGAATTCGTCCCAGGTGAATATAATTTTTGAAATAAGAGTAAAATGTCATGACAACTTGAAACTTTTGCTAGTGGAATCTTGCTGAAAGTTCTATTTGTTGTTGCTAGTGGATCAGACCATGTTGCAAGTACAATTTAGTGACAACTAGCAACATATGTGAGTTAAATTTGTTGTTGGTTCCTTATCTGTATTCAAGGGTTTTTGTCCGGGTTCTCCGGTTTTCTTCCCTCAGTCTGTAAAAAATCAACTGTGAGTTGAGTGTAGTGTGTCCAAAACAGTTAATGTAATGGGGAGTGTGTGAGGAGTAAAAAGCAGGCCCCCGCCAGCTGTAAGCTGTAATACTCGGCCTGCTCTATAACAGATAAAGGATTATTATAAGTAATATCATGACATGATGGAAATTAGTGATTAAATTTCCCCGAGAGCTGAGGGAGGATTTGTGAAAGTCCTGATGCCACAGGTGGAGGGACTTTTACATACATGTACATGTATGCTCCTGAGACTCAAGGGGACATTTAATCATTAATTTCCCTCATGTCATGCTATCACTTTGTAATACCATTATCACCGAGGAACGGAACAAATCTCCGAGAAGTTCTGCCTAAACTAAAGACGTCTCAGTTGAGTTGCTTTTGACAAGGTTTTGTTATTATGCTTGATTAAGTGCCATTGATTGAACGACCCTAGCTTCCCCTGGGGACAAGTGTGTTGTTTTTGAGAAGAATGACACTAAAATACAATGTAATTATGTGGTTGACTAAATATTCAAAGAGCATGCATGGAGTTTAATTACGTCACGTTTATGGTTAAGTGTCCCACATGGAAGAAGTGGGTTTGAGAAATGAAGAGAAGAACTTTGTTGACCCATAAAATAGGTAGGGTACAGGGTTTAAACAGGCATTGCGCCATAACCCGGTGTGCCAAGGGGCTGTCCAATGTTCCCTCATCAGCGTGCATGCGCTTCTAATTTTCCCTCTTGCATGTCAATGAGGGAAAATTAGAACAAGTATCCATGCTGATGAGAGAATTTAGAGATTAAATGTCCCTGAACAAACAAAGAAAACCAAGGTCATCATGGTATTATTTACTTATTTTAACAGTTGCTAGTGGTATCTTCCTCTTTATTTCCAGCCCTGTTTTCATGACTCCTGTGGTATGAGTATTTTAGTGGTTTGGTTGTTGTCACTCAACCGCAATATTTATTACAATTTAATGACTAAAAGATAAACCAAAAAGTAATACAATCAGCCATAAGGATAGTAAAATTGTAAGATGGTGAATGACCCCATACTAGACAAAACACGAACGGTTAAGAACTGGATAGAAAAAGTAAATTTCAAAGTGAACATGTAAATAAAAAGATATAATCATAAACAAAGGAAACATCACACATTACAAATCACAGGTGTGTAAACATGGAAATGCGTTCTTGTATATATAATTATTATATATATTATATATACATATATTATATATACATATCAGGCATGTTTTCACAAAAGGAGCCTTAGAACCTAAGACCCCCTTTTGTGAAAACATGCCTGATCTTGTGTGCCTTTAGCTTTAAAAGCCAGTAACTCATGTTTTTGCCATTTTCTTGAAAAGGCAAATGACAGTTTAAGACTTTTCTGGCCTTTCTATCCCATAATTGATCTCTAGGTATTTTATGTGGAGGTGGGGAGGAAAAACCAACTTTGCCTGGCGTATGGCGCAACAATTTGCTTAGTGGAAGACATACATTTCCCACTTGGTCCGAGAGAAAAAAAGTGCATTTTTTGGAAGAAAACATTAAAAAGTGAGTACCTGGCTTTTAAAGCCAACAGGTACAGTGACATTAATTTACTTGTGTAACTTAAATTTCAAAGTTGGGCCATTTCTCAAGCTTTTAATGGCTTTTGATGCACTACACAGCAATTCAACGTTCTCTTCCTGTAGATTAAGTTTAAACAATGGAATTTTGCCGTATTTTGAGTAGAAATACCAGAAAATGGAATTTTTGTAACCTAACTTTAATCTCTCAAAGTTACTTGTGTAACCTAAATTTGAAAGTGGCGCCATTTCTCAAGCTTTAATGGATTCCGATGCACTACATGGCAATACAACATTCTCTTCCTGTAGATTAAGTTTAATTGATGGAATTTTGCCATATTTGGAGTAAAAATACCAGAAAATGGTGTTTTCTAACCTAACCCTAACCTCTAGCTCTCAAATAAAGAAATTATGGGATAGATCTCACACAAGTAAATTATGGGATAGAAAGGCCAGAAAAGTCATTTGCCCTTTCAAGAAAACGGCAAAAACACAAGTTACTGGTTTTTAAAGCTAAAGGCACACTAGATCAGGCATGTTTTCACAAAAGGAGCCTTAGAACCTAAGACCCCCTTTTGTTGAAACATGCCTGATATACATGTACTAATTACAATATGAGTGGCAATGTTGTATCGGATATATCGCCGAAGTGGCTATCCATTGTATATTCGATACAACATTATATACTTATGATATATGCACCACATAAAATTTTAAACTTTGATTTCTCCCACCTTGCTATCAATGTGGGATGAATTAGTTTCTCACAAAAACATGTCCCACATCGAAGAGACAGTGTGTATGCAATAAGAGAGCAGAGCGTAGCATGCAGAAAAATAGGTCCCACATGGAAGAGACTGTGTGTATGCAATAAGAGAGCAGATGTACTTTGTCATTTCACCCGACCAGGGATAGGGGAAGTCAGTGATTGGTTGTGAGACCTCATAACTAATGCTAGCATGTTAGTGTCCTGTATCATTCCATACAGGATTCTAGTTGGCTTATAGTTAGTGCTCTGTATCATTAATTTTGATACAGAATACTAATAGGGCTTATTAGTATTCTGTATCATTTGATAGAGAATACTAATAGGCTAACAAATTTTGTATGGGGTTTGGAGTATATCCACGTGATCCAAATGCTGGGTCTGGATTGGCTAGTACCCTTATGAATTATTAATGAATATTATAAATACATATACACTGTACATATACATAAAAATTAAAGTAGATAATTACTGGTTATTTCATGGTTTTCTATGGAATACTGGCGAATGTTTCACGATAAATTTGTATTTGGTATTATTACAATGAGCCTAAACTCGTTGTATACCAAAATAATATAATACTGCTCTGTAATTCATAGAAAAAACCATGAAATACTGCCCTGTATTGCATAGTAAAGCTGAGCTCTGATTGGCTGAAATATTGGATAATTACCTAGTTACACCGAAAAAATCTACAGACCCCGGAGAACCATGGCACAGAGACATGGAACAACATCCACAAAATTCAGTGCAATTAAAAATGTACTGAACACCCCCTGTAATCAAGGGAAATGCCCTCAATCATTAAAGACTAACGATAGATACACAAAATCTGCAAATGGCCAAACCTTCCAAGTGCTCTACAAATTTGTTATCAATAATACAAATTATGAGAAAGATAAAAACCAAGATAAAAATTTGATGATCTTAGATTTTAAAATGTTCATGTTTGAAGCCATAGCTGCTATTGCCAACTTGGCAAAACCTTTCAATTTCTACAAGTTATCTGGGCTTTATTCATACAGTGTATTTTATCCATTGAGAATTGAGAAAGAGCACAAAGGAAAGTGAGGTAGGTGAAAATTCAACCAACATTCTGGATTGCTAAAATATGTGAAGTTTAAATCCACTTAAATTCCAATTCGACCAAGGAATCCATGTCCCCGATTAGTAGGTGCTTCCTAGGGTCAGTTAGAAGACTATACACATCAATAAAGTGTTTTTTTCATGGCTTATATTTCCGTATCTTTCTTCCACCCAGATCAATATCTCGCAGGTATAGATCAAGGTCAGGGTCAAGGTCACGCTTCAAGCGGCGTTCACGGTCAAACTCCAGGTAAAGTAAAGTGCTTTTAGGGAATTCAAAGCTATACATGTACAAGCTACTCAGAGCAGAGAAGAGTTGGTAGGGATGTGGTGGCTCATGGCAGAAATTGAACTTGGGACTGTAGGCTCAAACCAGAGAGGCGTAGCCTCGAGGGTTTTATTGTTTTCGAAATATTTGAAAACCCTTATGAAACACGAACAATGAGTGTTTGAAATGACTTCTCATGCGAATGGCTAAACCAAACATTTACATACGCTTCTTTTCAAACATCATTAGCAAGTATTGTTTACCGTTTGAGTGTTGTATATAATTATTTCATAGATGGCTTATTTTTCTTTTTTGTTGGTAGTGATTTCAACTAACATATTCTGCAGTAGTGTAGTGGCCAAAAGTTAGTACAAGCAGTCGGAAGGGTTGAGGTTCAAATTCCAGTGGAGGCACACTTTTTCTTTCTATGTTCTTCTTTTGCTTCTTCACTTCTTACTCGTAGTTTATCAGCATACAAGTAGTTAGTGGTTCATTAATATGTAGATTAAGAACAGTTTAATCACTAGTGATGAAAATATGCTCTGAACACAAGTGATTTTCAACTAACTTGTATTTCATTGGGTTTGGCCAATCAGATTAATGAATTTGAGAAATCAGAAGCAGCTTCTTTCCTGTGCCAAATTCAGTGCTGTACATGTTGTAGAAGCTCATTAACATTGAGATGGTATATGATGTTGATGACTGATATTTGAATACCTTACTTCATAAATACCCTAGCCTGCAATGCAGGTGTTGTTTGAACAAAGGACAAAAAAGGAAGGAGCGTAAATGGGAAGGAAGGAAAAAGAAGAGGGGGGAGAGGGAGGGAAGTGAAGGGAACGCTTGCCAGCAGCCCTGTAATAAAAAAACAAACATTTGTCAGCGAATGGGGATTTCTGATTGGTGCGGTACTGATAATATTGGCACGAATTTGGTCATATCGAGGACCTGACATCAGTGAAGACTTCAAATATTTATTTCTAGAATATCACTATCTTATGGCGAGTTTTCCTTCGCTCTAAAGAAGGAACAGAAAGGTGTGTGTAAGTCTCAGCTCCCCCAAAGACAAGTTGCCACATGCCATTCTTTCAATGGGTTTTGGAAAAGTCTGATTTTCCAGCTCCTGTTTGTGTCAAGGAAACATCTTCGTTTTCCCTCTACAAAAAGTTTAATAACAAGAACAAATGACAGAAACAACTTCATTGGGATTGAAAGCTAGATTTACAACAAGAACAAAATAAATACAATTAACCTCTATTATAACTACGGACTTACTGTTGCATATGCCAGAACTGGAATGGTGTTTGATTCCATGTGTGAATTTATTTCGAAAGTAAAGTGCTGTTTTCAGATTCTTTCGAATTATGTTGCCATCTCATGTGAAATGCCATGAACGGATGAGGTTACATCGATCAAATTGTTAACAAATTGAAATCTTGCTAGCGGCCCATTTATCATATGACTTACTACAAGAATACTAATTCAAATCATAGAACAGAGACATTCATAACTAATTAGGAAGCATTTTCAAAATCACGTGTTTTCTTCTCCATTCCCTCTCTTTTCTTTTTTGTCTTCGCCATTGCAGGTCGTATAAATACCTGTACTTCCAAAATGTCTGCCTGATTCAAATTTACGTGGCTACATCGCTTTTTTTTTTTTTTTTTTAACTTTCTTTTGCACCTTTGCTGATTGTATTAGGGATAGATTCAGAGATAGGAGACGAAGAACACGATCCCGGTCACATGATCGTATCAGGCGTTCCCCTAGCAGGTATGTGCTGGAGACTGTTCAACCATTTGTATCTGAACAGTCGTACTCTAGCCTGCGTCGCATCCGAACTGAACCCCGGGTTCAGTTCGGATGCGATGCAGGCTATCATACTCTTGTTTGCATACAACCATATATGATAGTGGTTTTTGGTTGATTGTCGAAAGTAATAAGCAATTGCTTTGGTTTTGCATTTGATTACCTTTTCCATTGGCTTGGTAAAATGTTGTATAATTATCAGACAACCAAGTTCTAAACTAAAGCCAAACATTCATTTAATCTCTCGTGCAATCAATGTTAGTTTTAGCGAGAATTATCCACGATTGCGTTTCAATTTTCCGCATGGTGGGTTCAAGTAAAACCAATCACGAATTACTTCAGTACATAATTGGCTCATTGCGTTTTTACCTGCTCCAGTGATTGGTTTGATAAGTGTTTTGGTTTTACGTCAATCAGTTGAAAACCACTCTATCATTCTTAGTTATTTATCACATGGTATGACAAAACCACCACAATAATAAATAATAATAAAAAAAAAGATTTTAAAGGCCAAATACAGATGTTCCGTAATGTACTTCAGTTAGACTGTAGTCAAATTGTCATGGAAACGTAAGTGACATTTGATAACTGTGTGGGGGAGGTCAAGGTAGAACAATTCGCTCTTTTCACCTGGTGGCCATCTTGGATTCAAAGCAAGGCAATCCTTTGTGTTTGCCAGGTCAGCCTCGTAGTGAGGGATAGTCAAAACGAGGCTAACTTGGCAAAAACAAAGGATTGCCTAGCTTTGAATCCAAGATGACCACCAGGTGGAAAGAGTGAATAGCTTCATTTTGTCACCAGCCAGGAAACCATTAACCTCCATGGCCAGGATTCTTGTCTTTCCTTCCCCTTCTTATCAGTCCCTCCCTACTTCCTTATCACCACAGGAAACCCGATTGCAGAGCTCTATAGATAACCATATAAATTAGGCACTATATTTCCAAAATGACGAAAAAAAAATTCAACTTCTTTGTTTGCAACTGACGTCATGGCGGCCATGTTGGATAACAATAACAAAAGATTTGGCAATAGATTATTTTGTTATTGTCATACAACATGGCCGCCACGTCATTGTCTCTTAAATTTCTGGGGAGTGGTTGCAAACCAAGAATATTATAGAGAGCAGTAAATAACAGTTGAATGCCACCATGTTAATGAGTATGCCAACATTAGCAATACTCTGGATTTTAGGGGTGATAGCATAAAATACTAAGTTAATGAGATTCCAATATATAATAATAATAATAATAATAACACTTATATAGCGCTTATCCAAACTGTTCTAAGCGCTTTACAATAATTAAAATAGTAACAATCTGAAGTTTAAAAAAATTATAAAAACTAATCTAATAAAAGCACATAAAATATAATATAGAAAATGAAATAGAAAATAGAAAACTCTCTGCTATACTAATGACTGATAAAAATTTTTAACTTATCTAAAAAATAGACATAACATGTAATATAAAAACATTATGATAAAAATATTCAAGTTACAGGCCCTGCATGGGTTAATTTAAGTTAATTTAACTGTTTGACAGGTTTAACCCAGCATTTATCACGTGTTTTACCATGTTACAAACCAAGTTATGATGCCTGTTAATGATGTCGAATCGCGTGAAAACAGTTTACATAATAGGTACTTATTGGGAGGGACGGACGGGACAATAGTTGGATCGAGGTCATGACGTACCGACCGAGAGCCAAATACGTTCCCGATCGGCCCGACCTAAACCAGTCAATAGGTTTTTTTTATCATATGACCACTTGGTTTGTTTTAATCATGGAAAACAACAAGCATCAAATCGAGCAGGGCCGGCCGTTTTTCCAGCCCGCAATGTCACGTATAGCCCTCATCACGTGACGTTTGTAAATGGTTTTGAATGGAAAGCGCGCGCGGGGCCGTATGGGTATCTATCTATCTTCCTATACTCGTCTCCATCTCTAAGATGATTCTTACGAGTTGTTTGGTCATTGGCAAAGAAAACAATAATAGATAAATAAATAAACAATAATAATGAAAAAGAAAAGTAAGAGTAATATGATAACATGTGGCCATTATGTAATAATTGTTCAAGGGCGGGAATATTTTTTTTTAACACAGCTCTTATTTTTGGCACTGCTATTATTTTCGCGCCATTTTTCATGTGTCGTCCTCGACACTTTTTTGGTGGCATTTTCGCGCCATTAAGACTCGTCAGTGATGCCGGTAGCGTTCATATTTTCCCGCTCTTTTCGACTGACAGATACACACGTTGAAACAGTTATCAGTATTTGTTTTTCTAGGGGTTGGGTAGGTAACAGTTAACAGTATTTGTTTATCTAGGGGTAGGGTAGGGTAGGGTAGGGTAACAGTTATCAGTATTTGTTTATCTAGGGGTATGGTAACAGTTATCAGTATTTGTTTATCTAGGGGTAGGATAGGGTCCAAAATGTTCTTCACGCTCCTTTAGGAGTTGCGCTGAAAAACGTTATCAGCTTTCATCACATTGTCTCACAAGAGCGGCAGATATACATTGTATTCATTGTAGAGATCATTGCATAAATGTCCAATTTTAATTGGTATTGTTCTGAAGACTTTAGTCTCGCGTTCACGTTGCCACACAAAAGCTTTTTCACATGAATGAGACTAAAGAATCCTAAACAACAGTTATTAAAATTGGACGGCATTTATGCAGTGGGTCTATTTTCTTGTCTTGCGAAGTGTAACGTTTCTGAAGTACACTTGATTTCACTTTTGGTTTGTCGTCGTAGAGAGAGACGGCGCAGAAGTCGCCATTCACCTGTGCGCCCAGCAACGTACCGATCCCGAGATCAGAAGAGGAAATCAAGGGATAGATCACGAGAAAAGTCAAGAGAAAAATCCAAGGAGAGATCTAAAGAAAGATCTAGGGAGAGATCCAAAGAGAGGTCGAAGGAAAGATCTAGGGAAAGATCTAAAGAAAAGTCCGTGGAGCCGTCAAGGGAAAGACCGAAAGAGAGAAGAGAAGAATCAGTGGAAAGACCAGGATCGAAAGAAAGGATTATCCGAAGGGTAAAATCTGAGGAGAAATCAGACGACCTTGATGAGCAGGATATGGAAGAGGACGAACAAAGGGAAAGGCAGGAGAAAGAAGAAAAAAGGTCTAAGGAACGAGAAAAGGACAAGGGGAGAGATAGAAGAGAGCGTGACAAAGAGCGTGACAAAGAGCGTGACAGGGACAGAAGAGATAGGAGTCGAGATAAAGAGCGTGACAGAGTTCGTGACAAAGAGCGGGACAGGGATCGTGACAAAGATCATGACAAGGATCGTCATAGGGCGCGTGACAGGGACCGTGAAAATTTGCGTGACAGAGATAGGGATAGGGAGCGTGACCGAGATCGAGACCGCCGTGACAGGAAGGAGAAGCCGAAGGAGCGTTTAAGCCGGTCACCATCCGAGTCACCGAAGAGGTCTACATCAAGGTAAAAACAACAACAGTTTTACTAAATGGCCCTGTTACACAGTATGTGCACCTCTCAAAAACACAAAGTTGCAGGAGCATTTAAGCGTGTATTATTGCACATACTTTTTAATATTATTTCAAGTTATTCCCACGGTGGTTAGCATACCTTAATCGACTTTTAGTTGATGATTATAATACCAGAGTTCATCTTTCTCAAGTTTTGGGGCGGCCTTCACCTCCGCGGAACGTGGAATAGTACTGGCTATCCAAACAATGCCTAACCCTGAAACAATACAAACCCTAACCCTAAAACAATGCAATTCTTTGTCAGTGCTGTCCAAATGGGGTCCAATAAAATGCAAGGTTTTGAGAGGTGAAGGCTGCTGCAAGTTTTCGAGTACCGACGTTAAATAAGGTCGCTTTACCGTTGACCCCTTATTAGGTTTAACCCAGTTTTGGCCGGTGGTCGTTGGAAGTTGCTCAGTTATCGACGCGTGGCTTATTCAGTCTGACCTACGAATGTTGTTCTGACGAGACTTCCATATACTCTTTATCCCAGGGCTGCGTTACGCTATTTAAGTTGCTGGACAACTGAAAAATCATATTGCCGGTTTTTTGTGTGGCATAAGCTACATTTCTGTCTTGTATATTCAAATAGAATTTGCGCCATATAAATGAATACGCTTTGCGTTATCGCATGGTCAAAATTTGTTCTTGATTCACTCGATTAGCGCCTCGTGAAGTCCGAAGTCCACAACAATGTTGACCATGCGATGACGCTAAACGTGGTAAATAACATACCACGGTAAACTATCGTGAATTTGTTAATTATAATTTTTTGATAAAGATTAACGAGTTAATTTTCTGTGATTACGTCCCAGGCATCACAAACGAAAAAAGGACAAAAAGAGTAAAGAGAAGGAGGTGAGAAGGAGGCCCAGCGATTTCGAGGACAGCGACGTTGAAAAGGGTAAGTTCGCGATGTGATATTTGAACTGAAAATAATGTGCGTTGTTTTGTATAAATGAGTTCAGAGTTCCAGCAAGAAAATAGGGCCCTTTATACGAGAGGAAGTACCGGAGCCGCAAAGTTCACCAAAAACAATGTGCCATTAAAGTTCCAGGGAACGAGCCAGGCTGCGCCATTCCCGCTTTAAAAACACATTTGTCCCTTGAAAATATAAGGGTCAAATTGTCTCACTTTGTCCCGCTTCCAAAGGAAATTAAATGGCGAAAGGGCCAAATTGGGCCAAACTGTCCCTTTTGGCTCAATCTCTGCTATTTATCAGAGGGTTAATTAAGCCACAGCTTCAGTTAGTTGCGAACTTCAGTTTTTGACCCATTTATACGAATCGTTCGCTGCTTATAGGTAAGCCCGCTTCTAATTTCCTCTCGAATATATATGGTCCACGGTTTATAGGTGATTTTGGAGACCATAAATTTAAATGTAAATATACCATAGTTGGTCCTAGCAGCTGGTCTATAGAAATTTTGATTTGCAGCATACCTGGTTTTATAAGAATGGACTCCTGAAACTGGTTTGGGCAAAGTCTAGAAAGATGGGTGGCACATTTATATTGTTATTTTTTTGATTTGGGAGGCAAAGACGGAGATTTCGAATTTAAAGATATTATCTAGCTAATTAGAACTTCAAGGATTTTGTAATATGGATCAGCACTTTCCCTTTTCCTTGCAAAGGCTATGCTAACCGAGGAAAGACGTGGCTGACATTACTTTTCACCATCAGTAGCCTTCGTCAGTAGAGTCGTGTGCCCTGAGAGTCATAGCACACCCGTATGAACTGTTAGCTGATGAAACAAAGTGTCTGCCAACATATACCAACACTAGTTTTTACAGAGAGTAGTGTTATACATACCTCGTATTTACCGAGTGGGCGGGCCATAAAAAAAAAGAGGGGGAAACGAGGATCCATAAATTACGGTACGGACCAAGTAAACGAGGTTAATAAGATGTTTATTATATAGGGAGGACAAAACGAGGATCCATAACTTGCGGTACGAACCGAGTAAACGAGGTTAATAAGATGTTTATTATATAGGGAGGACAAAACGAGGATCCATAACTTGCGGTACGGACCGAGTAAACGAGGTTAATAAGATGTTTATTATATAGGGAGGACAAAACGAGGATCCATAACTTGCGGTACGAACCGAGTAAACGAGGTTAATAAGATGTTTATTATATAGGGAGGACAAAACGAGGATCCATAACTTGCGGTACGCACAGAGTAAACGAGGTTAATAAGATGTTTATTATATAGGGAGGACAAAACGAGGATCCATAACTTGCGGTACGGATCGAGTAAACGAGGTTAATAAGATGTTTATTATATAGGGAGGACAAAACGAGGATCCATAACTTATGGTACAGACCGAGTAAACGAGGTTAATAAGATGTTTATTATATAGGGAGGACAAAACCAGGATCCATAACTTATGGTACGGACCGAGTAAACGAGGTTAATAAGATGTTTATTATATAGGGAGGACAAAACGAGGATCCATAACTTACGGTACGGACCGAGTAAACGAGGTTAATAAGATGTTTATTATATAGGGAGGACAAAACGAGGATCCATAACTTACGGTACGGACCGAGTAAACGAGGTTAATAACATGTTTATTATATAGGGAGGACAAAACGAGGATCCATAACTTACGGTACGGACCGAGTAAACGAGGTTAATAACATGTTTATTATATAGGGAAGACAAAACCAGGATCCATAACTTGCGGTACGGACCGAGTAAACGAGGTTAATAAGATGTGTATTATATAGGGAGGACAAAACGAGGATCCATAACTTGCGGTACGGACCGAGTAAACGAGGTTAATAACATGTTTATTATATAGGGAGGACAAAACGAGGATCCATAACTTACGGTACGGACCAAGTAAACGAGGTTAATAACATGTTTATTATATAGGGAGGACAAAACCAGGATCCATAACTTGCGGTACGGACCGAGTAAACGAGGTTAATAAGATGTGTATTATATAGGGAGGACAAAACGAGGATCCATAACTTACGGTACGGATCGAGTAAACGAGGTTAATAAGATGTTTATTATATAGGGAGGACAAAACCAGGATCCATAACTTACGGTACGAACCGAGTAAACGAGGTTAATAAGATGTTTATTATATAGGGAGGACAAAACGAGGATCCATAACTTACGGTACGGACCGAGTAAACGAGGTTAATAAGATGTTTATTATATAGGGAGGACAAAACGAGGATCCATAACTTACGGTACGGATCGAGTAAACGAGGTTAATAAGATGTTTATTATATAGGGAGGACAAAACGAGGATCCATAACTTGCGGTACGGACCGAGTAAACGAGGTTAATAAGATGTTTATTATATAGGGAGGACAAAACCAGGATCCATAACTTGCGGTACGGACCGAGTAAACGAGGTTAATAAGATGTTTATTATATAGGGAGGACAAAACGAGGATCCATAACTTATGGTACGGACCGAGTAAACGAGGTTAATAAGATGTTTATTATATAGGGAGGACAAAACGAGGATCCATAACTTGCGGTACGGACCGAGTAAACGAGGTTAATAAGATGTTTATTATATAGGGAGGACAAAACCAGGATCCATAACTTGCGGTACGGACCGAGTAAACGAGGTTAATAAGATGTTTATTATATAGGGAGGACAAAACGAGGATCCATAACTTGCGGTACGGACCGAGTAAACGAGGTTAATAAGATGTTTATTATATAGGGAGGACAAAACCAGGATCCATAACTTGCGGTACGGACCGAGTAAACGAGGTTAATAAGATGTTTATTATATAGGGAGGACAAAACCAGGATCCATAACTTATGGTACGGACCGAGTAAACGATGTTAATAAGATGTTTATTATATAGGGAGGACAAAACGAGGATCCATAACTTACGGTACGGACCGAGTAAACGAGGTTAATAAGATGTTTATTATATAGGGAGGACAAAACCAGGATCCATAACTTATGGTACGGACCGAGTAAACGATGTTAATAAGATGTTTATTATATAGGGAGGACAAAACGAGGATCCATAACTTACGGTACGGACCGAGTAAACGAGGTTAATAAGATGTTTATTATATAGGGAGGACAAAACCAGGATCCATAACTTGCGGTACGGACGGAGTAAACGAGGTTAATAAGATGTTTATTATATAGGGAGGACAAAACGAGGATCCATAACTTACGGTACGGACCGAGTAAACGAGGTTAATAAGATGTTTATTATATAGGGAGGACAAAACCAGGATCCATAACTTGCGGTACGGACCGAGTAAACGAGGTTAATAAGATGTTTATTATATAGGGAGGACAAAACCAGGATCCATAACTTGCGGTACGGACCGAGTAAACGAGGTTAATAAGATGTTTATTATATAGGGAGGACAAAACGAGGATCCATAACTTACGGTACGGACCGAGTAAACGAGGTTAATAAGATGTTTATTATATAGGGAGGACAAAACCAGGATCCATAACTTGCGGTACGGACCGAGTAAACGAGGTTAATAAGATGTTTATTATATAGGGAGGACAAAACCAGGATCCATAACTTGCGGTACGGACCGAGTAAACGAGGTTAATAACATGTTTATTATAGAGGGAGGACAAAACGAGGATCCATAACTTACGGTACGGACCGAGTAAACGAGGTTAATAAGATGTTTATTATATAGGGAGGACAAAACCAGGATCCATAACTTACGGTACGGACCGAGTAAACGAGGTTAATAACATGTTTATTATATAGGGAGGACAAAACGAGGATCCATAACTTACGGTACGGACCGAGTAAACGAGGTTAATAAGATGTTTATTATAAAACGAGGATCCATGACTTACGGTACGGACCGAGTAAACGAGGTTAATAAGATGTTTATTATAAAACGAGGATCCATAACTTACGGTACGGACCGAGTAAACGAGGTTAATAAGATGTTTATTATAAAACGAGGATCCATGACTTACGGTACGGACCGAGTAAACAAGGTTAATAAGATGTTTATTATAAAACGAGGATCCATGACTTACGGTACGGACCGAGTAAACGAGGTTAATAAGATGTTTATTATAAAACGAGGATCCATGACTTACGGTACGGACCGAGTAAACGAGGTTAATAAGATGTTTATTTTATAGCTTTTTCATTTTTGTTGATACCGGAAGTGGGCTGAAGGTCCGTACCGGAAGTTATGGACTGCAAGTTGACCAATCACAGCTCGCGAAATTACTTCGCTATAATTTATAATAACCATTATAAGACACAAGGGATTCACATTGTTGTCAGACTATGACCAATCATTTTACAAAAAATGTCTGATAGATTTTCAACATGGCAGGATACAGGTCCGAATGCTCTTTGTTTACTTCCATGTGAGGTTTTCTTGAGAAGCGTTGAATTACTGTCTTTACTGTCCTTCTAAATTATTGTCCTATTGATCTACTCTTTTTTCTAGGACAATTAACATAAATGTAGTATAACATTATCTATCTATCTATCTATCCTACTGATCTAATCCTAGCTAGGACAATTAACAGATATGTAGTATAGCATTATCCATCTATCTATCCTACTGATCTAATCCTAGCTAAGACAATTAACAGATATGTAGTATAACATTATCTATCTATCTATCTATCTATCTATCTCACTGATCTAATCCTAGCTAGGACAATTAACAGATATGTAGTATAACATTATCTATCTATCTATCTATCTCACTGATCTCATCCTAGCTAGGACAATTAACAGATATGTAGTATAACATTATCTATCTATCTATCTATCTATCTATCTCACTGATCTAATCCTAGCTAGGACAATTAACAGATATGTAGTATAGCATTATCCATCTATCTATCCTACTGATCTAATCCTAGCTAAGACAATTAACAGATATGTAGTATAACATTATCTATCTATCCTACTGATCTAATTCTAGCTAGGACAATAGACATATATTATAAAATTACAACAAGAGTTAAATGGAGTCCTTGCAAGAACAGCATAAGTGACTACTGATCACATTCTTAATTGGCTTTTATATTCTGTTTTCTAAGGGAGAATTTACGACTTGATCACAAGTATCTTATACTGTTTGCATTTTTTTAACACAGTGAGCGACGGCGAACAGGACAAGAAGCCAAGAAAAGTAGGAGAAAGCAGTAACGAGAACTTCAGCGATGGCTCAGACTACGAGAAAATGAAGAAGAAAAAGAAGAAACACCACAGTGAGAGCCACGACGCAGCCAGTGGTTCTGATGAGGAAAGTCCCAAGAAGAAAAAGAAACGCAGCTATAAGAAAAAACCCGTTAGTGCTGGGGACTATGATACAGAGAGTGACTAACGACATCAATTTTGCTGCAAATAAATTATGGTGACATCTTTCCAGCCATTCTAAGTAGTAGAGAAGAGATTGTGGATAGATTCTTTCCTTGAATCATTCTAATGTGTCTTTTGCAGGAATGAAGTAACATGGTTGTCAGTACTGGATGGCAAACAAATCTGACTTCATTTACTTAAAGGCCTTTGTACGAGATCGATAATTTTATTAGCAAAACATGTTTGTAAATGCTATTTTCCACCTACAATCGATTGTCGATCTTTCTAAAACATAATTTTGAAGTTTAGTTTGCCCTCCAGTAAAGCCTTTCCCATGCGATCATATCAGAATGTGACTGTTTCCTAAAAAGTCCTGTTGTCATAGCTATTAGACTCAAAAAGGGTGCATTTCTCATGGCTCGATTACCCAGCATTGTTTCGTCTAGTGTCTAATGGTGGGGTGACTGACATTGGACACCAGACGAAACATGGCTGTGTACTCAAGCATATTATCATATCATATTATACATGAGTAATGATCTCATCCTAACAGACCTAACGGTCTAATGGTTTGAGCACTTGTTCAAGACAGAGAGAACCATCAGAGTTGAAAAATAATCCTTTGATGTATTATTTCCTCATTCTACTGTCTAAGAAAAAGAACTTTGCTCAAAGAATCTTCTTGTTATGGATATTTGTAGCTTAATCTTCACATTACAAAATAAAATATATAAAAAGATAAAACCATCTCGTTGCATCTTTCATTATATTTGGAAGAAAAGATAGCACTTGAGAATGTTTAAAGTGCTCTCACATACGAGCAATCTGATTAAAAAAGCAGTTATCTCCACAAGCCAAACAGCTTAAAATCAGGGATTACCTGACCGAATGTTAGTTACCATGATACTTTAAAAACGTTACCTCTGCCCAAGTACTCTAACAGGACTTATTTTTCACATGGCTTGGTTTTCGTTGATCTTTACATACGGAGAAGTAAAGGAGAAAACAAATACTGTGTGTTACAAGCCTCACTCGAACACTCGATCGACCGTTTTCACTCTTGGTTTCTAATCTTCTAACCTATCCACTACTATAAGCTACGTTGGTTAAAAGGATGAGAGAGAAAACTGAAGCCATGTGAACAGTGTTAAAGTTTATGCAACAACTGATGTACTAGGCAAACTGATTGCTAATGAGATGGTATTATTGCTTGCAATGAGAAAAACATTGCTGTTTTCAGTTTTCCATACATTGTCTGTAAATTTTCACGCGGAATTTGACTCGTTTTTTTACAGACAATGTATCGAAAACTGAAAACACGATTGCACGCTTCCCAGCACAGCTACAAACCTCAAATTTCGATATGTTAATCTACCTGGTATCTTAAGTTTGTATCTGAAAAATATTTAAGAAATTCGATTTTACGGATTTTCCATCAATTCCCATACAAACACTATTTCGCGCCATGTTTGCACCCCTTTCAAAATGTCTGAATTTACCGCGAACTGGTCTATTCGTTCCAGTCCGAATTGGAGGCCTTGAAACGACTTCAAAAACCACTTAATAATTTCATGCTTGTTTGGTTGTTGTGGGATAAACAACAAAATGATTTTAAAGGCGCTGTGTCATGGTTTTGCGCATGTCTGGAATCAATGTTCGATTGGGGGCTGTTAATTGGCTACAAACAGTTAAAAATCCCTTCCCTCGATTCTTGATTGAAAGATTGTTCAATTCTTCCTTGAAGACTAGATCTTGTTAAACATTTTTGCACATTTACTTTGATTTCAACCATCCCACGCGTGTGCTAGGATAGTCAGTTTATATGGAAATCACTGAAAATAATTTTGTTCCGGCCCGGAACATAAAGGCATGTCTCACCGTAGCAAAGCTCCGTTAAAGGGAATCTGTCACGGTAAAGACTACATTCGCGTTCCGGGCCGGAAACTGCTGTTTCTACCGATTTTGATATGAACAAAGGAACCTCTCGGCCATGTGGGATCCTTAAAACCAAAGCAAATATTCAAAAGTGACAAAAAAACTGTAAACAGTCTCCAGGGAAAATATTGAAAATCCTTTCAATTAAGCATTGAGTGATGGAAGTTTAACTGTTTGTATCCAGTAGCCCACTTCCGCGATATGCTTTACTTGTCACGCACAAAAGTTTCAATACGAGGCTCCGTGCTAAATTAAATTAATTCTTTTCACAGAGAAAAGAATAAATTTAAGTTGGCACGGGGCCTCGTATTGAAACCTTTGTGCGTGACAAGTAAAGCATATCGCGGAAGTGGGCTATTGACAGCCACCAACCGAGCGATTACTCAATACATGCGCAGTACCATGACATAGCCCCTTCGTTGTCTTGTTTGACTTTAGTAATCAAACGTCCACTGTTAAAGAAAAGATGGAATGTTAACAATTATGTGCTTGTTCTCGTGGGAGTACGTGTTTACAACCTGGCGTGAAATTTGATTAAAACAGTTTGGCACTATAGTTGGGGTCACCCGCATGCGCAGTGTCAGAGCAGTGTGCAAAAAAAACTGGTCCCACATTGGAGAGACGGTCTGTATGAACCAAGACAGTTATTGTACTTTTACCGCTTGCAGGGAAGTCTGTGATCAATCGTGAGATCCCCCTTCGTTCAAAGTATTTGCCTACAGTACTTTGAAATTATTTTATAAGTCCAAGGACTTTGAACTATGAATGTTCAAAGTCCTTGGAACTGTAGAGAGTACTTTCACGGGTTTTCAAAGTACTGCACGTGGTACAAATCGAGACTTCTGGTTGGCTACTTAGCTCATGAATTATTAAGTAGTTTTTGAAGTGAAAATAAGAATAAAATGTTTTATGAATTTTTCTCTCCCCTCCCCCTTACTTTTAAGACTCGGGAGATCGGAAATGACAAATTCACAAAGAGTACGTAAAACACGTTTTATTATTGTTTTCACTTCTGAAACAATATGTAAAGACATTTCATTCTAGTTTTCACTAGCTTCATTATCAGTGTGGTTTGCCAATGCCCGTAGTTTATATGTTGAAACTCGTACGGTTTAACATTCCTTGCCGTAGAGCACTGCAGTTCTTATCTGGACCATTACTTAATCGACTTTTAGTTGATCATACCAGTACTTACATGTCAGGAGCCCATTACCCGGAGCGTCCATCTCCCATACAACCTATATGTCACAGCGCGTTAGATTTTCAGGCTATATTTAGACTAGTTTTTCCCGCGAAAAACTCCCAGCCAATCAGTGATTTAGTATGATTAGCCTATCAGAACTCGCCAAATTATTGCACTCTTGAAGTTCTAAAACGTAAACATGGCGGATGAAGAAGTGCCAAGCGAAGATTCAACAAAATGCCATATTGGATTATGCGGACCGTTACGGAAACAGCTTTTTTCGCGGGAAAACGAAGTACATAACTCAATTTATTTTGTCTCGTCGCGTCCCGCCCTTGTTTACATAAGTCTTTTCATCTGGAGTCTTGTCATCCGGGATGAGTTTCATCTCGGTATCTGGTCAATTGCCTCTTGTTGATTACATTATCCCGAGACGAAATGAGTTCATCTCGGGACGATTTCATCGGCCTGTCTTCAGCGCAGGGATGAAATTTCTTTCAGGGATTTGGACCCCCTACAAAAACGTCATTTTAAGGCTCTGTCACTATCGTCCATTTTTGTTACTATTCTTGCCGCGCGCCTTTGTAGTTTCTCTAGAGAGGAGCTGTTTCCCTCTCCACAGCAGGTCCAAACAGTGTCACAGTAGTCCATAATAGGACGAATGAAAGATGTATATATAATGTTTGCACAATGTGATGTTATATTGTTTCTGATACGACCTACCTTACCGGCTCTTGATAAAACATACTTAACATGGGCATTCCAAGAAATACATTCATCAAAGAGAACTCCTAGATATTTAAATTCATGCACACGCTTGATGGCATGGCCATTAATCATTAAACTAAAACTATCCACACTGGACAGCCTAGCACAGGTTCCAAATAACATAGCTTCAGTTTTCGAGACGTTCAGAAACAAGTTATTGTCACGAAGCCAAGTTCCAATCAGATTCAGTTCTTCATTAAGCCTCTGTTCGATCGCAGCTGCATTAGCTGCAGAATAGAACAGGACTGTATCATCAGCATACATCAGTATACTACAATGGTGAACCACTCCTGGCAAATCATTCACATGCAGTACGAATAGGAGGGGGCCAAGGATTGACCCGCGAGGCACACCAACAGTAACTGTTTCAGAGTCTGAAAACACGCCTTGAAATGCTACAACCTGGGTTCGATCCCCTAAATAATCTCCGAACCACTCAAGTTCCTGACTCTTGACCCCAAGGGTAGATAGCTTGTTAAACAATACTGTGTGGTCAACAGAATCAACGCCTTACGAAGATCTATGAATACTGCTCCAGTCAATTGCCCTTGATCAATGTTCCGCCGAATAGTGTCTGCAAAGGATAATGTAGCACGCAGCTTCAGTTGAGTGGGCTTTTCTGAAACCGCACTGGTATGGACTCAAAATGTTGTGATCTTTCAAGTAGTGGCAGAGCTGTATATGTACCGCCCTTTCCAACAACTTAGAAACAGCAGGTAAGATAGAGATAGGACGATAATTGTCCATATCCTCAGCTTTGCCCTTCTTAAATAAAGGGATGACTCGAGTAGCTTTCCAATCGGCCGGAACCATGCCTTGGCGCAGAAAAGCATTGACAATGGTAGTCAGAGGCTTGGTTACAAAGTCCGCAGCATCTCCAACTCCAATAAGTTCAGTGCCTACACGGCATGTTTGAAACGGGTCTTAGTTTTCTGTAAGACGCAACTTTCTGATCTATCTGCTTGTGTTCCTTGTTACTTCTTTTAGTGTTTCTTGAATTTCTTGTTTCACTGAGACCCATAAATCCACTACTGTGGATATGCCGGCATCCATGTAAACAAAATGCATTTTCATCTCGGGATGAAACTCAGCTCGCTTCTCATGTCTCCGGAGCCAATATACCATCCCAATAAAATTTTCGTTTCCCATCGCCCTCTAGACTGCTATATCAGACGTTTATTTTCACTCTCGTAAGGTCTATATCGACCTCTGGCTCGTGATGGTCAGGGTGGGTCGGTCGGTAAAAAAAAAAGTTAATGTATTTCTCGACTACTTTTACTTCTACTAGTTGTGGATTGACAATTTGTATGAGCAAGGCACGAAACTAATACGTAGAAAGCTCGGAAAAGAGGTGTAGATTAAAAAAAATATTATTCAATAATTTTTTAATTTTTTATTAATTTTTTTAATTGGGTCGGTGTCAAGCTTGGTTTTTTTTCCCCAAAAAAATTGGGTTGGTCAGGCGATGGGAAACCAAACATTTTACTGGGATAGCCTAAAACAGAGATATTTTAGAACTAGAATATCAAGCAATACAGGACATATTATTTAGGAAAAAACCCGTGTACAGAATTTATTTTAAGGCAAGATGCTGGTGATTCTATCGATACTGCTCTCTGAATGAACACAGTATTAATGACTACGGTTAATTAAACATGTAAGTACTGGTATGATAAACTAAAAGTCGATTAAGTAATGGTCCAGATAAGAACTGCAGTGCTCTACGGCAAGGAATGTTAAAAGTGTTAATTTTCTATTATTCTTTCTCGTAATTTCAATTGTTGATACTTATAAATTCAATAGAAACCCATCGAAATAATGCACTTTCATTCGATATTCTTTTGTGGTTTGAATTTATTTTTGATCAAACTATGGTTTAATTTCGAAGAATATCGTGTGTGGGGAACGTTCTCAAATTTGCGATTGAAAAATCCTTTGTTTTCTCAATATCCGATTGGCTGGATGGTGGCTTCTCTGCGTTTTCACAGAAAAAAGAGCCAATAGCATAAAAAATACTTTATTTTCGAGATGTAGTTTGGACTGTAGACACCTCCTAAAGCACTCAAGACATATTCAGGCAAAATCGTATGCGGAGGAGGCTCATTGCCGCAGAACAATGGATTCTACTACAGTTCTTATCTGGTCCATTACTTAAGGTGGCCCGCGGCTATATTTATTTTGGCAACGGGGGTCTTTTTAAATTGCGTTTTTGAACAGCTAAACATTATCCGATTTCTGAGATTTTTTGAACTTTTGATAAAGAATCCTCGAATGTTATAAAAAGTACAATTAGAAAGTGATTAACAGAGAATTGCTGAAGATATAAGCGATTTTCGAAAACGTTGTTTTTTAGGAAAGAGCGTATATTTCAAAAAACAAAAGATGGATTTGTTCCATTTTAATTTCAACGAGTGCCCAACCTCCAAGGTCTGTGACAGGCAAGTTTCAGGTTAATCGGCACCATACAAGTTTCTCAGCAAACGGCTGATCAATTTTAACCTTAAAATGTTATGCTCAGGCATCTGGTTCAACTGCCGGAGAAATCGAGGAAGGACAGAAAGGCGGAGAATGCCAGCTCTTTCGTAGTACATGGCAAAAACACGCCTTTCTTTCGTAGACATTTCTCGCCACTAGCATTATACGCCACAGAGATACCATGCACAGCGGAAGCGCTCGGAGCAATGTCTCCAGATGGTATTATGTACCTTGTGAACGACAATTGCTCAGAAACTACCGCCAATTGTATAATCTCGCAGTCTTTCGACCTGCTTGTGGTTTCCAAATCAAAGTACGTAGAAAACCATTGAATCTGGAGGGGACTTCTCTTCTATCAGGGGTGGTCCAGTATTGGCGATGGCTGGTAACGAGGCTAACCTCTCCGACTCCTGTAGATCTTGCGCGTCAAGCGCATTCACTAACTGTACCACTTCGTCTTCTAAGGAGCTCAGCTCTGTATATAGTGATTCCTGTTCCATACGTTATACCTTCCCTCTTTTCACTTTGTCTTCCCTTAGCTCGCCGTGCTAGTAAGATTCTTCTTCTCTGACGTTTGAACTGTTTGGCTGATTTTCGCTCCTTGTCTAGTTTTTGGCGGCTTGGCTGAGCCACGCCTGATGTAGTTATTACATGCATTGCCACTTGCAATACCCATGTCAGCCATAACATTGGCGATATACCCACATCCTAGAAAATGTCAAGAAAGCGCGAGTCAATTATGATATAATTTTTCATTATAGCCTAGTGTACAATGAGGCTCTACTAAGAATCGATACATCAAACCAAGAGGAAAATGATTAGCTAATAATTATATACAGCCGAAACCTATAGAAGCGAATATTCACATACAGATTTCGAGGTAAAACCCAAACTTATTTGAGTTTGATTTCTTACTGAATGTGATTGTTTGATTTTCTCAGACAATATCGTGAAAGATTGAAGTAACTTGTTGTTTTCCCACTTTCCTGCAATTTACAGTTTTCGGCTTAATTGAGTCGATAATTACCTTCGTTGACTTGTGCTACTCCAGCGGCAACCCTAAAGTCGTTGCTCTCGCTACCGCCGTAGTATCGTATTTTCGGGCATTTTGTCCCTATCACACTGTTAGGGGCCTCATTCATCTGTGACGATGACAGCGGTGCATTTTTTTTAGCATTTCTGAGGTGGTATACTTCTTGACTATGTCATTCAAGCAGCTCCGCAATCCTTCTCCCACCAGTCTGGCCATTGGGTAGATCGGAGTGCTTGTACTCCGCTGGATTTTTATGGTAGCCACACCACGCCTTACTGCAATGGGCGTGGTGCCCGAACGCGTGCGGAATGATGGCTTCTAGTGCGTCTTTCAACCCAGCCCGTCCAGCGCGTCGTTTGGAGATTCTCGGCTCATTTTCCTGGTTTTAGGAGGTGATGGTGATGATAATATCTCACAATTTTCTGTCTTTCTAGGGACAGGTGGACTCTTCGAATTATTTGCATTATTTTTCACTTCTTTTTCTTTTTTTTTCACTTCTCGCATCTTCCCGCAGACGTCAGACGACGCCTTACCGTTATTTCTGACATCAATACAGCTCTCGGTGACATGCCATCGCAGATTAGGTAATGTTGGAAACTGCAGCTTAATTGATTCTTATAATTATATGTAACGCGATTAGTGATGCGACCACAACGGAAATGGGATTTACATGGCACGCATGAAATGTAGGTGTCGGAAGCTAATCAAAAACTTGTAGCCGTGAACCGTGAACTGTGAGCTGTGAGAGTTAAATAAAAGTGATTTCAAATAGGAAACGTCTTGCCGTTTTCGACATACTGGCGACCACGAAGGGACGAGTGTGAGCACCAACATCAGTAACATGGATAAGGCGCTAACTGAGCTTAACGGGAAGCTCAAAACGTTGAGCTTTCGCACCAAGAAAACCGAATATATTATTTCAAAACATGATAGGGAAGCTTCGGAAAGACAGAAAACTTCGCTAGAGAACATAACCACCGCTGTAAACGCACTAAAAGAATCAATAGAGGAAAAGAAATTCGCAAAGGGAGAGACTGAAGAGCAGGTCAGCGAATGGGCCGAGGAATCGAGGAGAAGTTGGGACGGGCGGACGAAAGCATTAGGAGCCTAACAAAGCAAATCGCTGAGATTGATCGAACAGTGCGCGACGCCGAAACCGTGCACGAACATCAAAAGCTCGTCGAGCTGGAGAAAAAAAAGCTCAAGCAACAACAAGAGGCTGCTGGTCTCGCGAACGCTGAAAAGCTGAATTTCGAAAAGAAGAAGCTAGAGTTGGAACTACATTATCAACAACAACAAGCCCAAGCGAAGAAGGAAATCGGAGAGTGTAAACAAAATGCAGCCCAAATGCCGGGTGTCTATAAAACGAAGACCTATAAAACGAAGACCGAAGACCGAAGACCGAAGACCTATAAAACGAAGACCGAAGACCGAAGACCGAAGACCGAAGACCGAAGACCCCCACAAATAATAATAATAATATTTATAAGCTAATAAAGTCACAAATAATGAGCAGACAACTCAAAGAAGCTTTGCCGGTATTCGGTTCGTACACATTATCTACAGGGAACTTTTATCGCCAGGGTCTTCGTTTTAAAGATCTTTAAAACGAAGACCCCAGTTTCCTCTCTCAGCTTTAGCGTAATCTAAGCTAATAAAGTCACAAATAATGAGCTGACAACTCGAGCTTAGATTACGCTAAAGCTGAGAGAGGAAACTGGGGTCTTCGTTTTAAAGATCTTTAAAACGAAGACCCTGGCGATAAAAGTTCCCTGTAGATAATGTGTACGAACCGAATACCGGCAAAGCTTCTTTAAGTTGTCAGCTCATTATTTGTGACTTTATTAGCTTAGATTACGCTAAAGCTGAGAGAGGAAACTGGGGTCTTCGTTTTAAAGATCTTTAAAACGAAGATCCTGGCGATAAAAGTTCCCTGTAGATAATGTGTACGAACCGAATACCGGCAAAGCTTCTTTGAGTTGTCAGCTCATTATTTGTGACTTTATTAGCTTAGATTACGCTAAAGCTGAGAGAGGAAACACTAAGGAAACTGGGGTCTTCGTTTTAAAGATCTTTAAAACGAAGACCCTGGCGATAAAAGTTCCCTGTAGATAATGTGTACGAACCGAATACCGGCACAGCTTCTTTGAGTTGTCAGCTCATTATTTGTGACTTTATTAGCTTAGATTACGCTAAAGCTGAGAGAGGAAACTGGGGTCTTCGTTTTAAAGAATCTTTAAAACGAAGACCCTGGCGATAAAAGTTCCCTGTAGATAATGTGTACGAACCGAATACCCGCACAGCTTCTTTGAGTTGTCTGCTCATTATTTGTGACTTTATTAGCTTAGATTACGATAAAGCTGAGAGAGGAAACTGGGGTCTTCGTTTTAAAGTTCTTTAAAACGAAGACCCTGGCGATAAAAGTTCCCTGTAGATAATGTGTACGAACCGAATACCCGCAAAGCTTCTTTGAGTTGTCTGCTCATTATTTGTGACTTTATTAGCTTAGATTACGCTAAAGCTGAGAGAGGAAACACTAAGGAAACTGGGGTCTTCGTTTTAAAGATCTTTAAAACGAAGACCCTGGCGATAAAAGTTCCCTGTAGATAATGTGTACGAACCGAATACCGGCACAGCTTCTTTGAGTTGTCAGCTCATTATTTGTGACTTTATTAGCTTAGATTACGCTAAAGCTGAGAGAGGAAACTGGGGTCTTCGTTTTAAAGAATCTTTAAAACGAAGACCCTGGCGATAAAAGTTCCCTGTAGATAATGTGTACGAACCGAATACCCGCACAGCTTCTTTGAGTTGTCTGCTCATTATTTGTGACTTTATTAGCTTAGATTACGATAAAGCTGAGAGAGGAAACTGGGGTCTTCGTTTTAAAGTTCTTTAAAACGAAGACCCTGGCGATAAAAGTTCCCTGTAGATAATGTGTACGAACCGAATACCCGCAAAGCTTCTTTGAGTTGTCTGCTCATTATTTGTGACTTTATTAGCTTAGATTACGATAAAGCTGAGAGAGGAAACTGGGGTCTTCGTTTTAAAGATCTTTAAAACGAAGACCCTGGCGATAAAAGTTCCCTGTAGATAATGTGTACGAACCGAATACCCGCAAAGCTTCTTTGAGTTGTCTGCTCATTATTTGTGACTTTATTAGCTTAGATTACGCTAAAGCTGAGAGAGGAAACTGGGGTCTTCGTTTTAAAGATCTTTAAAACGAAGACCCTGGCGATAAAAGTTCCCTGTAGATAATGTGTACGAACCGAATACCGGCAAAGCTTCTTTGAGTTGTCTGCTCATTATTTGTGACTTTATTAGCTTATAAATATTATTATTATTATTTGTGGGGGTCTTCGGTCTTCGGTCTTCGGTCTTCGTTTTATAGGTCTTCGGTCTTCGGTCTTCGTTTTATAGGTCTTCGTTTTATAGACACCCCCCAAATGCCTAAGCTTGTTATCTCGCGATTCGACGGAACACCACAGGACTGGGTGAGGTTTTGGGGGCAGTTTGAGACCCAAATCGACAAGTCCTCTGTCCCTGCCGTCACCAAATTCTCTTATCTAAAGGAACTCGTCGAAACCAAAGTTCGCAATCTGTCGACGGACTTCCCTTCACTGAGGAAGGTTATCACAAGGCCACCGATCTGCTAGCCAAGCGCTATGGACGAACGAGCGAAGTTGTTGGAACCTACGTTCGCAACATACTGGAACTACCCACCATAACCGGGAGAAACGTGGCTAAGATCCACGATTTTTATGAGAGACTGCTGTTCAATGTCGAATCCTTACAAACATTGAATAGTCTAAACAAGCTCGACGCTGCTGTTAGGTTTACCTTCGATAAACTGGAGGTCATTAAACACGAGCTCGCCATAATCGATGACAAGTGGGGCGAGTGGACTTTTAAAGAGTTTCTGGAGGCGCTAGAGAAATGGACTAATAACAATTCAATTCAAGGCGACACTAAAGCTCAATCAAGTAATGGAAGTTCTTATCGAAAGGGATTAAAACACAGAGCGGCGGATTGCAAGAGCAAAGTGACCTGTCAAAATTGTCAGTCAAAACACCATACGTCGATATGTGACAAATCTCAGACACGCGATCCTCCGCGTGAACCGGACATGACCGCCAGTCATGTCTGACAATCCACCGTCATTCACCCTGTTGTGGTAGTGAAAATTAACGAATATAAATTCCGGACTTTATTGGACAGTGGTGCAAGGCACTCATATGCATCATCAACCGCTATTGATTTGATTAAGGCTCAACCGAAGTCATCCGCCGCTCTGTGTTTTAATCCCGTGCGTCAAATCGCAATGCTTATGGGAGTTACAACGAGGAAAATGCAAGTGTTTGATGTCGTCATGTGTGCATTGACAGGTGATTTCCAGCTGGAAGTGAATGTGAGTAAAGTAGACAAACGGGAATTACTCACACTGGAAAATCCACATTACAAGCGAGTGCTGGACGAGCACCCACACGGCCACACCTCAAGGGTGTGCGTATGGACGACACGGATGAGAAGAGCCAATTACCAGTTCACCTTATTCTCGGTGCGAATGACTTCGCGAAGATTAGAACTGTGGAACGCTTACGCGTGGGACGGCGCGGGGATCCTGTGGCCGAGTTTACGAGATTTGGTTGGACATTGATGTCACCTGGAGCGGAGACGGATATCTCGCCTGCTTACTTGACCATTAACTCGACCGCAGACTACGAGAAATTATGCGCACTCGATATTCTTGGACTAGCGGACAGTCCAGCCGGAGATCAGAATGATGTGTATAGTGAGTTCAAAGAACAGTTAACGCGTTCTGAGGACGGGTGGTATGAAACTAGCTTACCGTGGAAGGGGAGTCATCCCCCACTACCGAATAATCACGACGGGAGTATTCGCCGGCTGAATTCGTTATTGCGCAAGTTACGAAAAACAGATATGTTGACGGATTATGACGCCATTATCCGTGAGCAGCTGCAGGAAGGTGTTGTAGAGCGAGCACCTGCTGAAGTGAAAGGGAAGGAATTATATCTGCCACATCGGGCAGTGGTCAAAGAGAATGCAGAAACAACCAAACTTCGAGTGGTGTACGACGCGTCGGCTCGTGCGCATGACAACGCACCGTCAATCAACGAGTGTTTACACGCGGGTCCTTCCTTACAAAACCAGTTATGGAATGTGATCACTCGGAATCGTTTCCACGCCGTAGCAGTAGCTGGAGACATACGGAAAGCCTTTCTCCAGGTGCGGATTCGCGAAGCCGAACGGGATGCACTGCGATTTCACTGGATAGTTGATTTGCAGTCAAATGAAGTGGAAACACTGCGGTTTACTAGAGTGCTGTTTGGGCTGGCCCCGTCGCCATTTCTCTTGAATGGAGTGATTCAGCAACACCTGGAGAGTTTGCAGTCTCGCTATACGGAGAGTGTTAACGAAGTGCGGAAAAGCTTGTATGTGGACGATCTCATATCTGGAGGGTCTACTAAGAAGGAGGCCAAGCAGTTGAAACGTGATGCCATTGAAATCTTCGCGGATGCAAAGTTCGAACTGCACAAGTGGCATTCGAACGAAACGGAACTCGAGGACAACGGTGATGACGACGAGCCTTCGTACGCCAAACAACAACTTGGTGGAACACTAGCAAAGGGGGAGTTTAAACTCCTTGGGCTTAAATGGGATAAGACTGAAGATACGTTACATGTGTCTTTTCCGACCCAAGCCGCTGAGTTGACGAGACGCGACATTCTCGCTAACTTGGCGAAAGTTTACGATCCACTGGGTTTCGTATCGCCCATGATGTTGGAAGGAAAGCTAATCTACCGGGAGGCGTGTAACGAGAAAACCGCATGGGACGCTCCGTTACCAGACGCGGTTGCTAAGCGATGGTTAAAGTGGGAACGCGTTGGTACCGCGCAGTCTCTCTACATATCAAGAGCCTATCGAGGAAGTGCAGTTACACGCGTTCGGTGATGCAAGCGGGCGCGGAGTGAGCGCTGCAGTGTACGCAGTTATAACACAAGCTAAGGCCTGGTTGCAGCCAAATCTCGCCTCGCAAAGCAGGGACTCACAATCCCTCGCTTAGGGCTTGTAGCGGGACACATGGCTGTCAATCTAGGTGTGAATGTGCGCAACGCATTGGAAGGGTTCAACATGGCCGCAAACATTCAGTGTTGGTCGGATAGCTCTATAGCCTTACACTGGCTACATGACAAGGGAGAGTACCGTCAATTCGTGGCGAATCGTGTCCGTAAGATACATAGTCACCCGGATACGCTTTGGCGCCACGTACTCACAACCGACAACCCAGCTGACCTCGGGAGTCGAGGGGGAAGCGTGTCGGATGCAGAGCTATGGTGGAAGGGACCATCATGGTTGGCCGACCGGTCTGAATGGCCAACCGAAATCGTGACACAAGCATGTGTGCAGAGCATCTCAGAAAGGATCGAAGGTTCAACGAGAACTTCTCGCGGTCGGTGTCGAAGGAAGAAATGACTTTGATACCGTCCTTGAAAAGTTCGGCTTGCGCAAAGCCATGAGAGTTTGTGCGTGGATCTCGCGATTTATCCACAATTCTCGAAATCTTTCCGACAAGATCCAGGGACCTCTAACTACGCAAGAGATATCCACTCAAGAACTATTCTGGGTCAAGAAAGCGCAACGACAGGGAATGGGTGCGATCACCTTTAACGATGACAAGGAGCAACTGAACCTTCAGTTGAACTCCGATGGAATATGGGAATGCCGAGGACGCATTCAGGGAGAGTATCCGATTTACTTACCCGATTCAGTTCTTTTCACAGCTAAAGTCGTTCAGCGCGAACACGTGACCACCTTACACGGGGGAATTGGCCTCACCATGGCAAAAGTCCGAGAGAGATTTTGGGTCCCCCGTCTGCAAAAACGTGCGAAAAGTATTTTTAAGCAGTGCTGGGGGTGTAAGAGATTTCAAGCCGTCGCCGTGAAAAGTCCGCCCCCAGGGCTTTTACCGAGAACGAGGACCGAAGGTAACACACCTTTTAACGTGATTGGAGTGGACTTTGCAGGTCCAGTTAAGTACATCCGGAAGCCAAAAGAGGAACGGAAGGCCTACGTTGTCTTGTACTCCTGTAGTCTGACACGGGGAGTTTTCCTAGAGCTCTTACCCAATTTGGAAACAGGCGCCGAGTTCATAAAGAGTTTCAAGCGCTTCATAGCGAGGAAGGGGAGGCCGTCAAAGGTATATTCCGACAACGGGAAAACCTTTGTAGCCGCAGACAAGTGGTTGAAGAAGGTGTACAAGGATGAGGAATTGAACGAGTTCCTCTGTAAGCAGGCGATAACCTGGCAGTTCAACCTCAGTCGTGCCCCGTGGTGGGGTGGGCAGTTTGAGCGGCTAGTAGGTCTGACGAAGGCCGCATTCTACAAGACCGTGGGACAAGGGCTTCTTACGTGGGATGAGTTCAGTGAAGTTCTGCTCGACCTCGAGGTCACACTCAACAACAGGCCATGCACTGTGTTATATATATGGAGGAAGATGTTCAACTGCCAACACTAACGCCTAATTCAATGCTTTTCACCAACTCAAACTATCCTGCCAGAACTAGAGCCCTATCACCAGGAACAGAGAGACCTGAGAAAGCGAGCTAAGTTTCTGAAGAAGACCAAAGACGTGATGTGGGAGAGTTTGGATAACGGCTTCTTTTGTGAAAACCTTCGTATATACGGACCGAAAACGAAGCCGTTGAGTCATTGGGTAACGGCTTCCTTGGTCACTTGCCAATGTACAGAAACTACAGACCGAAAACGAAGCCGTTGAGTCATTGGGTAACGGCTTCCTTGGTCACTTGCCAATGTACAGACCGAAAACGAAGCCGTTGAGTCATTGGGTAACGGCTTCCTTGGTCACTGTAATATAGGTTAAAATATTAATTTACATATATATAATAAATACCGACCAATTTAGTGGCTTTAAAATCCTTCCTATATACAGACCAAGAAAATAACTAATATAGCCGTTATATATAGTCCCGTGATGTGGCGTCGCTGGACGTCATAGTATCTGAGAGCGCTGCGAGAGCGCCATCGGCTGAAACAGGACAACAACGACAACAACCTGGCTGTGGGTGACGTAGCGATTATCAAGTCCACAGAGCGGAACCGCAACTGTGCATGCTGGTCACTTGCCATTGTCGTAGATCTGATTGTCGGTCGGGATGGCGTCGTGCGCGCCGCCAAACTGCGAGCTGGCAAGAATATCTTAGAGAGGGCGATTCAGCATTTGTATCCACTAGAGCGGTCATGCGACAGAGAGAAACCAGCAGACATGCAGTCAATTTTAAACGCCAACGCACCTGTTTATAGACCTAGGCGAGATGCGGCAGTAGCAGCTGAATTTCGAGCACAAGATGTACTTCGCAACGAACAGCAGGATTGAATATGTATCGAACACTTGACTACTTAGGACATTGAACATTTATCAGTCACATATGTTTTGTTAGAGCCCAGTTTCCATACATATGCCTCGTCAGCGAGTCATATGGGGGAGTGTGTTGGAAACTGCAGTTGATTCTTATAATTATATGTAACGCGATTAGTGATGCGACCACAACGGAAATGGGATTTACATGGCACGCTTGAAATGTAGGTGTGGTTCAAATCGGTATAATATTTCAAGTTTGTAAGAAGCTAATGAAAAACTTGTAGCCGTGAACCGTGAACTGTGAGCTGTGAGAGTTAAATAAAGTGATTTCAAATAGGAAACGTCTTGCCGTTTTCGACAGTAAACCTTTTACATTGTACTTCCTCTTTTTCCTTCCTATTGTGGAAACGTTCTTCAAATGTTCTCCCCTCATCGCTATACTTACTACCCCGGGGGGGGACTCCCTTATGTGAGGGGTACATGGATGCTCGTCGTACCTTTTAGGGGTCAAAATCAGGAGTTTGGTACCACTTAGGGTATCCACCATCAAACACAGACATTTCTATGTAAAGCGGTACCTTTTAGGGGTCGGGTGTCAATTGAACAAAAAAGCTGTTATCAATTTACATTTTTATTATCTTTTAGGGGTCAAAATATGCTTGAGCCACGCCCATTTTAGTACCTCTTAGGGGTCAAATCGAAAATGTCCGACGAGCATCCCTACCCCTTTTATATGGGAGTCCCCCCCCCCCCCCCCCCGGGCTTACTACCATGTGGACATAACACGGAACACCTAACACGTAACACATAACACGTAACACATAACACATAACACGTAACACCTGCTTCATGGGTTACTGCACACAGTCGCATGAATTACAATGTAATCCTCATTTAATTTCAACAATAATTTTAATTATTCCTTGCCTCGCGATTCCCAAGTGGCAGATTCAAAACAAACCCATTGAATAAATTAGCTAACATGAGGGGTTTTCCAAGCATTTAGATTTTAAAAGTCTCACACAAGCTGAAGTTTACAGCCTTTATTTCTCAAAAGCGTATGGTCATTACGAGGTCGTCCGCGTAATGACCTCGTAATGACCTGAAAATCAGGCTACACTCAGCGGAGCATCACGGAGATGTACACTCCACAAAGGCTGACTGGACAACTGAAAGTGTCAGTGGCCTGGCCATGCCCTTATATATCGGAACTTCCTGTTCAATGACTTGGCCCTTATGTTGGATTTCCTGAGTGCCTTCTACCTCAATAGAGGTAATCGGCTAACTCTGTTGCCACCCAATTCAGATCATGTGATGTAAACACACATTACTCTGGAGAATTAACTCTTTGAAAATTAATTATATTCACTACAGATAGGCATGACTGCATTATGATTAGAATGAAAAAGAAATAATTCCCCAGAGTAGCATCTGTTTACATCACATGATCTGAATTGGGTGGCAACAGCGTTAGCCGATTACCTCCATTGAATTAATAATATTCTTTGGGTAAACACTACTTAATCAACTAGCCCCAACCACGTAACCTATCAAAAAACATGCATTTCACACACTCATTGATGGATGATTCTAAATAAAACATGTTTGTGTTTCGTGGTTTAATGAAAGGTATTTTTAAAACAATAAGAAATTTGACTCAAAAATAAAAATTGCGAGGATAAATAATATAAGTATGTACACAAGCTTACATTACTCTCACCAGCTAGGTGGTGTATAATCTCAACAACTTTAATTACCTTTACCTTAGTAGCTGACCAAATTACAAAACATCAGCACCTTAATAAGACTCACACCATTTACGTGGACAAAGCCAAAACAGTAAGCAAATTAAAAGCAGCATTAAAAATAATATAACATAAATAACTGAAATTCTTTTTTGTAAAACTTGAATGTCTCGTGACCAATGTCTCAGTAGGAAAATAAAAATATTGTGAGTTGACGAAGTAACTGAAAAGAGCTTTAGTAATTAGACTTAGTGCTTGAACCATAGACTGTCAGTATCTAACAGTTCTTTGTAATATACAGCTAGTCGCATACAGCTACTTCAGTAATATTATTACTGTTGTCTGGCAGATAGGGAATAGGGAATTCGTGTTCAGATGGCCTGGACTACAGGGTACAAATAAATACACATGTAGGTCTATGGCTTGCTTATACATGTCACGAGAATAACACTGTAACATTTTAAACATATTTGCAAATTACATTGTTTTCAGAATCTCGTTTAGCTGAATAAAAATGCAAAGACCATAACCATTTCCATCTGTGAATGTCGTTATACTCTATCTACCAGACAATGTTAATTGAAATAGCTGTGTACCAGTGTTGGTTAATGTAAATGATTCAAACTTTGTGAACTGTGCTGTACCAAAATAGAATGCATACATGTACATGTGCAATGAATATGTACATGTGTACAATGTACATGTACAAGAGATAAATTATTATTTTAATGACAATAACTCCAGCCATATAACTCTTTTTAATTCAGCATTTATTTTCTATGTTGCATACATGTATAGTTTGACTACTCCTGCTTAGGGATGCAACATTATATTTCACCTTTAAAAAAAATCCATATGCAACCAATGACATATAAAAAATGTTCTTCAAATACATAAACAAAGTGTCCAGGACATATGTGCAAATTTTATTCTTTTCAGAATCTTTTTAGAATAAAAATGCAAAGACCAAAATCCATTTCTGTCTGTGAATGTCGTAATGTCCTTATGCTCTATGTCCCAGACAATGTTAATTGAAATAGCTGTGTAACAGTTTTGGTTAATGTAAATGTTTCAAACTTTGTGAACTGGGCTGACAGTACCAAAATAGAAGACATCCATGTTCAAAATAATTGCTCTTCCTAACAAGTTTTTCTTTTACAATAGTTTAAATAGTGCTGGGATCGTACCAGCCATGGCTTTCTTTTCAAACTTATTAAATACAACTGTTAGTTAGCATGCTGATAAATAATTCACAACAAAAAGCCTAAAACACTTCGGAAATTACAAAACAACTAAGAAAAAAATCACTAACAAAAAATGTAAAATAACTAATTTGGGTTGGAAAATAGATGTACTAAAAAAAACAGCATTAAAAACTTTGTGACTCAATGTCTTTAATTTTAAATATATTATTTTTGTAAACCACAATATACTACGAACCAATCCTTTGAGTCGGCTTGGGATAATTTAATGCATAGTCTTAGGTTTTCTCAATTATAAACCTCAGAAATACTGTACGTTACTGGCCAATTTAACATATACTTTGTAACTAATAGATTCTACTTATTTTACTGAGATTTTTTATCACTTTGTGGTATCCCTTTTGACGATAATCCCACTGAAAGTTAGTTTCTGTCTTGGTTCGATCTTAAATTAAAGTTATTGTTCAAATGAATACCCCATCAAAAACATATGTAATATGGATTTCTTTTTGCAAAACAGTGAAGCAGAGAAAAATGGATTTAAAGACTGGTCGTTACACTGTGAAATGGGAACTGATAGTACTTTAAATATTCCAAGTGTTTTGGAAACCCCACAAGCTTGTTTCTCTATGGAAACAATTATACCATAACAGCTATATAAGCAGTACAACACAGTCTTATCTTCTTCAGCTCGTTGAGCACTAACTTGGAACAAGGAACAATGCTACTGAAGGGGACACAGCTTGTTTTAGCAGTCTTAGCTTTGGCACCAAAGATATAATTTCACATGCTTCACCTTATAGATGAAAGACTCTACAGAACACTAACCAGCTGCTGTCACTTCCTAGACATCCAATCTCCCATCAGCTCTATAAATACTCTAAGCTGCATTCCACCCATTGATTACAACCCAGAACACAAACAGCAATAATTTAACAAGCTTTTATAGGTAAAGAATATGACATTTTGGCATGCAAGACAAGCAAAAATAGTCAGAAGAATTAAATAAATTAAAATTGTGTATCATGTTCTTTGATGGGGAACTAAATATGGTTGAACTAGAGAAATACGCTGAATTGCAACTGATTGACAACCTATTCTCATGGCATCCAGACATGACTGGAACCATATTTTCTACTTTAGTTTGGTTTTCTTCACTGTAACTCTAGGGCCACCATTAAGTCTCGGAATAAACTTCCTGTTGTTCTCTGAGTGTTGCTGGTCATATGACGATGAATGAAGCTTAAATCCATACAACCTTGGAACATAGTGTTCTGTGGTTTTGCCTGGTCTATAATCCGGAAAAACCATGAACAACATATGTGGTAAACTGGTCCCAAAGTATGCACCCTCTATGTAGCAGTATTTTAACTGCCGGGGTTCATACACTTCATTACACTTTGGACAGTAAATTTTTATCATTTCTTCCCCAGGCTGATCTGATAAACCAATTGGTAAGACATTAGCATTGGCACATAGGACTCTGGGGCAGTGACCAAAATCTCCTTGTAGATACTTGTAGAGCATTCTTTTGCAGCCTTTTTCTGTTAGAATGTATCTGGCATGAATTAATCCATATAAATGTTCAGCCGCCTTAGCAATTGTCTTATCCATCACTGAAGATTGGTAAGATATTTTTGAGAATCGGATGAAATCGTCCTCTACAACATCTGGTTTGTCTAGAATCATGTTCAGGACTTGAGAAAAGCAAGTTACTTCTTCTTCCAGCCCGACGAGATTAGAATGATCTCGCACATAATCCTTTTCTATCTCACAGAAGAAGTCATTCCCTAGCTTGGTACAGAAGCGGTGAATCCATTCTCCTGTGCTGCCGTTGCAGTTCTCTCGCTCGCGAAACAAGGCCATCTTGTCTAAACTAGTTTCCATAACGCAATTCAACTCTTTCATCCGAGCCTAGTGTTTCAAAGACTTCGGGTTTTCTTTTGTTCTCAGAAGTATCCTTCCTGAAGTACCGTGGCTCGATTTTCTCCAACCGAAATGACGTATATTCTAGACGTATATCCTATTATGGCCTACGAGCATGAACGATCGGTCTTACAACAAACCAACGTTTTGCGGAAGCTGGCAGTGACACAAAGACCCATCACAATACCACACATAGTTGGTGACCTTTGTCATCAAATATTACCGAGCGATACAAATCCACTCCTTTGTACAACCACGTTTTACCTGCACTTTTGGACGTAAGGACCCTTCGTTAAATATTCTGACGGGTTGTTGAGGTGGTTTTTTGCCTCTGAGAGCGTTTTTGAAGCGCGTTTTCTTTCAAATGTCACCTCACCACACACCCTCTCTTCGTCCGCCATTATTGGACAGCTGTTCTAAACCAAACACCGCTGCTAGGTATTATTGTAGGCTCATCACGATTATCTATAACATCACGTTCACGCGGTTTCACGCAGTTTCACACTGCGATATTCGAATAATTTACCGTTCTCTCTTGGTATAAAAAAATTCTTAACCACATAATACCAAAACGCACAATTAATTCTGCGTGCGTGTTTTGTCTTAGAAACTGAGATCATTTTATTATCAGATGATCAGTTCCAAGATCAAGGTCGACTCGCATCGGGGGAGATGTACAAGCAGTGATATAATCATTGATTCCTCACATATGGAGCGCGACCACGAAGCGGGTACAAGCGTTAGGGATCGTGCACATGTACAATATAATAAAGTACACAAATTGCGCTTTGCGAAAACTAGTTGTCTCGGCGGCTTTAATACTGCACGAACCGGCTACCTGAGACAATTTAAATACGTACGCGACATGTTCGCTGACTTCTACCCATTACTTGTAAAAACAGTCATTCTAATTTTCACCTCGTATATCAGGGTATTCCGAACAAAACTCTCTTCCAGGCGACAACAAACAAGTTTACTTAACCCTATTTTACTTACTTTAAGATAAATATTCCGGCAAACTAACCAAACCCAAAGCCATTCTTAAGATGTTGTAAACTGATACTTGGCTACGATAAGTGATTTTTGTTCGCGTGATTTTTGTTTCGGCCACGGCTTTGAAGTTTGCATGCAGACAATATTTCAATATTACGTGCGGACTGTATTTCATATATGTTTGCAGGCGAGGCAAGGTCAAGGCAAAACATATAAACTCTATGACGAAAATTTGAACACTTTGATTTGAAAAATATCAGGTTGTTTTTTACTCCCACTATTTGCTCTTCAATGGCGCTAATACGTTTAATTTCATCTCTTTTCTTTCTGACGAATTCATTTTTCTTATTGGAAAATATAAACTGTTCTCAGATAGTTTTAAGCTGAAGCAACCATGCATTGCCTTGAGTTGAAACCCAGGCAATGAATTGGCATTCGGTCTAATCTCCTTAGCTTTATATGTTTAATTTGTCATGGTCGCGTGAAACTTCAGCTGACCATTTCATTCAATCGGAAACGATATTAGTATAGCAACTCTAAGAAAAAGAATCCGTGACTGGAACATAACCGGAAATAACGTCACAAGTGATAACTGCTCGAGGTAAAACGGAAATACCTGGAAATAGCGGATGTCTGGAAATCTGCGGGTCTCGTTTTTCCAGGAATTTCAGCGAATGGGAAATTCGGCGGCGCGTCACGTGATAGATGCGAGACGTAGAAGAACGCTCAGTCCATATTATATTACTATTCCTCGTTTCCGGTATAGCACTTCTTTCAGTGTTAATAACAGATAAACTTGGTTTCATGCAATGGAGAAACGTTAAATTCTACCTCGTTACCGTACCAAGAGATTCGTATGTGCGGTTCAGTGATCGCTGGAAGACAATAGTTTAGCGGCAGTGAGTAATGAAACTGGCTTGTTTCCGCCAACCGATCAGTTACTGACACAACTATATATATATGTGCTTGGCAATATTTTTTTCACTGTTTTTCAATTTGTATTTCTACTTTTAAAAATATACACTACAATCGGATCCTGCCCATATCCAATAGAAAAACCTAGCTAGGGTAGTTTTTTTGTTTAGTTGCTGGTTAGCGAGAAAATAGATGATTCTCATGTTGTATAATACGTAGCAGTAGCCTTGATGGATTTTTTTTATTTGTCAGTGCGAATAGAAAACAACACGTATCTGATTGGTTCAGTTGTGTAACTTTGGCACCAAAACACACTGCTTTTCTAAAGTTAAACTCAAAATATAGAATATAGAATGGTATCCGGCATAATTTACATCAGTTTGTGACCTTAATCTTGATACGTATAAAACATGCATGATTTCGGAGTTAGCAATGATTATTTCAGTGATCATAAGATCTTTGTTACCCGTGTATATGCTTGCTTCTGGCATATTGTATAAATCTCCATTCAGCTTTGTTGAGTGCGATGTCGCCAGTTATCTAGCCTTGGTATCAAAATTTTAAAAAGTGACTGTTTGCAATGAAGAAAGCGTGTACTATTGGCTAAAATCCATAGACCGCACAAGCTTGTTTTGGCTAAACTGTTTTTTTAAGCTTAAGCCACAATGTCGTCAAGTACGCGAAAAAAAATAGAAAAAGGATGAGTTATCGGACGACATTCACAACTGGAAACTGATCCAGAAAATGTGAGGTAGCTATTTGCAAACTGAAACTATAGCATGGTTGTTGGTTAAACTTCCCATTAATTTGGCATCACATTTATAATTAGTCAGTTAAAGGGGCTATGTCATGGTACTGCGCATGTATCGAGTAATCGCTCGTTTAGTGGCTGTTAATTGGATACAAACAGTTAAACTTCCCTCCCTCGATGCTTGATTGAAAGGATTTTCAATATTTTCCCTGGAGACTGTTTATATACCCTGTTTGTTAGTAATTTTTGCATATTTGCTTTCATTTTAAGCATCCCACATGGCCGAGAGGTTCGTTAGTTCATATCAAAATCGGTGGAAATAGCTCTTTCCGGTCCGGAAAAACGAATGTTAAGTCTTACCGTTACACAGCCCCTTTAATAGTTTACGTACAGCTACGACAACTTTTGGAAGAAACTTTGGAATTCCAAGATTGTGATTCTGAGAAGTTTTCTGCTTTAATACTGAAAGATTAATGACTGTATCAAAGAGAAGAAAGGATATGCACTGAAGATAGAAACTTTTCTCCTAGCTATAGTAAACACGGTCGTGCAATCAGTTTATGCAGTATTTACAAGTACGGGATTTTTATCGATGGGCTAATCAAGAGAAGAGCTAATTTCCTTTCTTTGATATCCTTCATGGAAACAGGATAAAGCTTCCATATCTATATGTCTGATCATCAGGTAACCCAAGCGGCTCTGTAAATGGCATTATTACGGTATGGGAGCGGCCAGCCGCCAGGGTAAACTACCATCGCCCGGAAACTGCTGCTAACTGATTGCAAGCACACACAGCCCGAGGTATAATAGGTGTCAAACTTCTGTATCTCTACCATGGTTGACAGTCCATGAACAAACAAACACACCCTGTAAGTTTTATCGATTTTTATTTAATAGTAGGTTTGAAAATGCAAGAGTAAGAAATCCCATACAAATCTTAGTAAATTAATATTGCCATTTACAGAGCTTGGGTTGCCTGTGATTAGGGTCATTTATACGAGAGGAAATGAGACGCGTCATATGTTAGAGCAAACGGACAGGGCTGGACGTATAAATTATATAATTTAAGACGCGTCCGAGCATAAATAATTATTGGTGTGTGCATATTCACAAAAGATTCCTCCGACATAGCCTTAGCCTGCAGAACAGGCGCTTTTCCGATACGAGCGGAGCGAGTTCTGATACCAATCCGAGCGGCTTCCTTTGCGTTGAAATAACACCGAGGGCCTCTTTCGCAGGCTAACATTACCTGGCCGCCATGGATTTGTCGATTGAATGCAAACCCCAATACCTTAGCCTGAATTTCAGCCGTCTCCTCAGGCTACCAATACCTGACATAAACTGTGTCTTATTTATAATAGAACAGAGCAAATTCCAAAATTAAACTTTAATAAAACATGAAATATTAATGATTTGCCGAACACATGAACACACTCTCGCTAATTATCGCTTTCAGTATTCAATGCATGGAGCCAAACCGGTTCTTCTTCGAGACGAAAAACGCCGACAAGTGAAAGTAATAAGAACTCCAAGGAGTAGTATAAAGTTGAAAGAGAAAAAGAAGGGAGGGAGCTAAAAGGAGCCTGAAAGAAAATTGGTTGAAATTGAGAGAGGATAGAGAAAAAAGTGATGTAGAAAGCGAGAGGCTGAAAATCTCTTGAAAACAAACCAATTTCCATAGTATATTTGGCTTGTTTTATTCAGTAAACTTCTTCATATTATACACCTATCAGCGGCTTCCCCGAGGAGTCGACCCCCAGGCTGACCAGAGGGATTGTAAAAAGACAGAAACAATCTTGACGATTTCCCCCAGGGGTAGGGGAATCGTCCCTTTCAAAGTCCCCTGGTTAAGTCTTCCACGACCTACAATCTCCCGTCATTTTGCACGAAATCAGATCGATGGAGCTGAATTGACTACTGAATCTCGGTGACTAACGTTATTTCTTTATAGTCATTGAACACTCTATTTTCAACAGAAAATGGAACTTTATTAACACTTTAATGAACTTCATAGTATCTTTAAGGAACAAGACACACTTCATTGTACTTCAGTTAGTAGCTAATAAGGAACAAGACAGAAAGTCTCGGTATATCTCATATCATGCTTTACAATGTAACTCTTGTATTAAAGAAGAAAAACAATCGCCGTCGGTGGTTAGTTTCATGACAAAAACAATTTGAACAAATCCCCCACCCAAGTTTTTCAACCCTAAAACAAAGTCGAACATTTCCCCGACCCCAAGGGTAATGTTTGCATTCAATCCTCCTATATTCCCCCACATATCTCCGTAGTTAGCTCGGGGGTCGACCCCTCGAGGAAGCCGCTGATAGATGCATTAGCCTGCGTAAACAGCCGCTCTATTCGCGGGCCGAACGAAGCCCCGAGGGACGTCTCTCTCGTAGGGCTCCGTTCGGCCCGCGAATAGAGGCGGCTGTTTGCGCAGCCTATCTTCATATAGGTGAAGTGAAAGAACCGACTGAAAAGCTTTGTCGGGCTACGGATTGCAAAACTTGAAAACGCTAGCGCTTGGGACATTATCAGTCGTGTTCAAGTTTCACGTTGGTGTCTTTCTAATGATATTAGCTTCAAAAATTAACATCAAGGACTATTTTCCGCATAAGTTATAGTAAGACAATTCTAGATAATTATTTGATCGAAAATCATAAAAAAAATTCTGTTGACATATCTCCTTGAACAATGATCACCGTACAAAAATGAATAAAGGAACAAAACAAGTTGAAAGTAGAAATTAATTGTAAGATAACCTCAGCAATTAACCCAGTGAAACATCAACATGTTGTACGTGTTAGCACGATTGTCGGTAACGCCGGCGGGCTTAATTCAGTTCTCTTAATGAAGTCGGTGCCTTGATTACGTGAGCCTAACTTTTTCAACTTGCGACTGTTTCTGTGTCGGTAAGCGGCGGAAGACTGCCGAGATAAATTGGATTAGATAACTTTGAAAACTCCAAAGCGGCCGCCTTCGAATTCGCAAAATTACTTAAACGTATATAAGATGGTACAGTTTTCAAGCCGTTTTAATTATGTTGTGTTGATTCCAAGTCTAAGAATATGCAATTTGGCGATCGGAATAGCCTTACGTCAGTGTTAAGTGGCAGCTCATTAATTTCAGATGGCTTTCCCGTCGGACTAGCGCCAAAAGCTGGAGAAGAGCGTGTACTATATTGATGTACTGATATAATCAACTTAGAGTCATCAACTAAAAGTTTAGCCCTTCGTCAGAGCATTAGCCCGGCTTCCTCTTTCGCTCTGACGAATGGCTAACGCACCAAACGTCAACTGCTACGAACTTCCCACGGCAGACAGCCATCCCTTGAACGGGGCAGTAACGTCACCAGGAAGTTGCTGATTTTCCTTTCAAATATTCACCTACAAATTTAAAATAGTTTTGTGATTATACGAACAATGCTTCTTGAACACTACGTTATACATAGCGATGTTACTTTTAGAAGACAGAATGAATGAATGAATCTTTATTTAAACATGGAATCTCTTCAACGCGGTTACACTTCGTTTCCAGGAGAACCGTTACAATAAGTAAGTAATATCTTTTTAACGTATGGACTAATAATATAAATACAAACGTTAGTAAATGTGTACATTAAAATACATTATAAACGGGCGGTCGTCGATGAGTCCACAAATATCGATATTTTGGAGCTTCGTTCGAAATATGTTTAAACTATATTTGCCTCTTTTGTAAAACTGGGCAAAGAGTTCCAAGTTTTGGCACCACTGTAAGACTGAAAAACTCTTTATATAGTTTTTACGGACCAAGCCGCTAGATTCAAATTAACATCAAATACACATAAAAACTTGAAAATGCTCAACGTTTTCACATAATCGCAATCCGTTTCATCGTCGCCACCCGTAGCCAGATAATTACCCTATATCATTATGACGTCACGGCTTGTTTATGAGGGGGACAGAATCGACTTGAACAATAGAATTTTGAACTAAATCTGCTATCTAGTTATCTAGTTTCCGTATATCAGCTGTATCAATGTTTATCCCACAATATTTACCGTATTTGGTGGCTGTTACCGCTATTCTACGTTCTTCAAAATGCATTTGATAGCGATTTCCTTTGTGTTGTTGCTGTTTTGTCCCCCTCCCACGACCGTGATCCTTAGCGTTTAAACAATAGATTGTTTTGATATGACGTCATAATGATATAGGTCAATTAATCTCTGTTCAGTAGTTTAATTAAGATTTAAGCTTTTAATACAACTAGACGATTATTTTAAATTTCTTTTATATAGTTTGAATGTGTTTTGAGCCTTTCAAAGTGATGCTTAAAATAGCTGACATAGTTCATTATAGTTGGTTGATTTTATATTCCACTGTTTATCTTCCCCGCTAACGCAGACCTACATTGATTAGTTTTTACAGTTCCTCCAGAGAAGAAATTCAAGGTATAGTATGAGGAGACATTGAACTCGGGTGCCTCGACTCAACCGGTGGCGTAAATCGAATATAATTTCTACATTACAGCAAAATGTCCAGTGGATACCAATACCTCAAAGTGATCAGCCATAAATCGCCAATTCGCGTGCCCAAAGTCGAAAACTTTGTCCGCGTCTTGACTAACTCCGAAAAGAACCTGGGGCGGACGAGTTCACTTCCACGAAGTTTTCGACTTTTTTTTGTCTTTCTGATTCAATCAAATTACAGAGTTACGGTACAGTAAGTTACAATATGCACATGCCGTATAGTTGTCCCACCCATACGAAATCCACTCTATTTGCTCCTATATTCGGGTTGGGCCTGGCTAGACCACAGGAAAACCGTGTTCACAACTAATGATATGATTGTATTTCTTCATGGTGCAACACAGTACTGAATTATCGTTTTCACTCGGGTTGTTTTTGAAAGCAGCTGTACATGGTTGCCACTAACGGGTAATAAGATGTGCGCCTGCGTGTTAGACGCTAGCTACGCAATCTTGTTCCCAGAGCCGCGATCGTTTGGCCAGCGGCGAGCTTTGGGAACGAGATTGCTAGCTACGTATAGCGCGTGTGTAGGGTATCGTGCCATGCATTTGTTTGTGTGACTAAATTAAAACACTTTTCGAAATTGTTTAGCTGGACTGATAAACTACATGGCTTACCTTCCAGCCAGTTAAGATTAATTAATTTAATAATTAGATTAAATAAAATAATGGATTAAGAATGGATTAAGAAATACTTCAAACCTTCACCAACACGTTAATGCACTAGTCAATTGAAACTCCGGCCACCCGACCCCCGGGACATAGCGGGGAATGTATCATTTATACAGTGTTACATTTTGACCTTTTCCCTGCCCATCAGGGAACAGTTGGCTGTTACAATACCCGCCCCTATGGCCCCGGCATGTGCTTCGGAATTTTCAATTGGGAGGACCGGCATTGATAAATTGAATATTCATAAGCTTCAATCTGTTGTTCCATTATTTGAAAAAAAAAAAAAATTCTGAAGCACATATTCTATTACTATGCATGGGATGATATCAAAGGATGCAACTTTCCTTTTCCAGCGACTGTGTCCCTTTCGCCATGTTTGATACACGTTGTTGATGCTCTGTCGTGACTGGCGTTACAACCACCGCTAAAATCCCCGCAGATCGTTACTTTCCCCGTTCCACCGAAGAAATGCAGCGTTAAATGTGCGTTACTTCCACGTCCATGTCCCCGTTAATGCCCTGCTATGTCCCAGGGGCCGGGGTTTCAATTGACTAGTGCATAAAAAGGAGCATTAACATGAGTTATATATTAGGTCCAACAAAACACCTTCATAGACCACGTGCACTCCTTCACTAGTGAGGGGTGTACTCGCTCTTCTCCCATGTACCCAGCAGCGGGTTGACATCGGGGTTGGTACAGGTTGGCATGGCCCCGTTAAAGTTCCTGACTACAGGCGAACATGGTGGGTACATCTCGTGTTACGGTTTGTATTTGTATTACGGACATCATTTTCGTTCAGTGTACAAGGTCCGGCCCACTGTCAGATCGCCGGCATGTGAAATGTATCTGATGTATTGACTATAGACAACCGGGTAAATTTGAACGAATTCTATAAAGACATTTTTATCATTTTCTGCAACGCAAATTTATCTTTTTCCTTGCATTGACCCTATGCCAACTTTGAGTGGCAGATCTAGAGTACATTAGTAGTGATCAGTAGTTAGCAGAAATACACCAGTCAACCATGCTCTTAGTTAGGACTACGCCACCCACGTAAAAAAAAACACTAATTATAGGCTATCGCCTTTTGATCATTCACTACAGATAGCATTTAGACTGATAAACTTGGCCGGTACGATAAGATGTCTGAGCGGAGGAGACAGAGCAATGTTATGTGAACAAAACATCGATCGATCATTCACTGAACACAAGTTAGATAATCACACAATGTTTAGATTTGAACTAAGTGTGCGAGACGAAATGTTTCACAACACATTCTGTCCCTCCAAGTTGCTTTAATTAATTAGATCCTCGACCTGATATGCTATCCTGTATTAAAGTGGAGGTTTTGAATGTCTTCATCGAGTTAATTTAATTATGATAGCTAGAAAATCGGCGCCATAGTTGAACCTTTCGTAAGCGACCACCCTGGACATCATGTCAAACGAAGGTGCATGGTCGCAAATTAGTTTTTTCACAACACATTCTGTCCCTCCAAGTTGCTCTAATTAATTAGATCCTCGACCTGATATGCTATCCTGTAAGTGGAGGCGGTGAATGTCTTCAGTGAGTTGATTTAATTCTGATAGCTAGAAAATCGACGCCATTTTTCTAGATTGAAGATGAACCTTTCGTAAGTAGCTGGAGTATCGGAGTGCAACGAGCGGAGATTAGGGGGATTGGGGCGAGAGAAAAAAGAGAGCGGGGAGGGGGTGGCTATTCGTAAGCGACCACCCTAAACATCATGTCAAACGAAGGTGGTCGCTCACGAGAGGTTTAATTTGATCGATTGGAAGACATGGGCTTTAATTTAGGAACATGGTAGCGTTTCATACAGAGGTGGTTAGTAACGAGAGGTTCTACTGAACGGTAGGAGGCGGGGGTTGGCCTGAGCTCACGATAGACTCTCGAGAAGAGACAATGGATAGTTCCTGTAAAAATTGTCGGTAGGTCTGCGTCGGCTGGAAAGATAAATACTCAACTAAAAGTCCATTAAGCTTAATATGCTAACCGCCGGGGAGCGAGTTCGAGCGTTAGCCTTTCGCAGAGCGTCGGATTGAAAGAGGACTCGAAAATAGACGGCTTCAAATGAAGTTACAAAGCTCTGGTTGTTCCCAAAGTGGCAAGGTATAAGCTATACTTTTAAAGGCTTAATTGATTATTCTAACGTGGGACTAAGGCATGTGTACAAATGTGTTTGCACTATAACTAGAATATAACATTAAGAGTTACGTGGTCTTTCGTGGTAAAGTTACAAGGGGAAAAACTCTAGAACAAGGTCGTCCAAAAGTAAGGGAAAAGAGCTAAACATATTTAAGATCTTTTGAGATTTATCGTTAAAAATGTGCGTGCAAATTTCTCAAAATGTTCGCTGGACTGTTTTTGTTGATAAACCAACTTTAATAAAAAGGTTGGATACTGAGTCGTTGTTGATATCCATAAGAAATTGTGTTCAGCCAAGAAGAGAATGTTGACATTCGGCTCAGTGTGATGGTAAACTGTAATTAATGCCCTAGAACTGTGTTTGACCAGGGAGGTGGTTTAACACCTTCCTGGTTGGCTAACTAACATGAACTAAGGTGCCCAGTGAATGTTAATAACTTGGAAAGTCTTTGGTTTGGCCAGGTGTCTACAGAATTTTGATCTTCCTTTTCTGATTTAAATTTAGTTTATACGTATACATTTATCAGCCCGAGCACCTTCTGAATTAGGAGCACAAGATCAACCATACCGAGTAAAAACCTTTTCTGGTTACCCAGAACTAATTTACCAAAAATATCTTTCCTAACAAACTGGTATGAATAAAACGATCAATCAGTGACATATATACAGAGAACAGAAGCACTTCTGCCAATTCTGGCGCTAACCTTTTCCTTGACAATGGGCAGTGGCGTAGCCGGCGAGAGGAGGGGGCGAGGGGGGCTGGGTTGTCCCCCCCTCCCCTCTGCCCAGTACAGAAGTCATCAATGAAAATGTTTCAGAGTTCATCATTTTGCCCCCCTTCTCAGAATCAGGGATCTTCTCAGGACTTTGACACTGAGAAAAATTGAAAGCGGCCCTGACAGTTATTTCGCTACCCAGATAACTAAAATCCGGCAACTAATTGGAAGGACTTGCGACTGTGCTTCAGTTGTGCCATTATAAACCACATCACATGCATGAGTAGGTCGGGTTGTCGTGCAACTGTTGATTTTGTCTACGGCTTAATCCAAGTTTATCGAATCTAGATCGAGCTTTTCTTAGATTTTATCTGGCATTCTTGTACGTACCGCCATTTTTGACGGATCACATGCACGTACAGAACCGGACTGGCAGACTTTGAAAAACGACTGAACGGTACGTACATTCCGCCTAAGGCAGCCGGCTATAATTTCCAGTGAAATTCTAAATCCGCAGACACAAAAGCATACTGACAAACAAAAATCAGGGAAGAAAGAAGTAAAGTCTATATTATCCGGCACAGAAAATCCACGTCAAAACCAGAGACAAAAGCAACAGCTAACTTGAATTCCACGACAACAAAAAGTCTAAATTACATAAAGTGCATATAATTGTTCTCTCTAATTGAATTGACGTTGGCGGCATGGCCTAGTGAGTTTTATTTGCTTTTCCTGTGTTCAGCAACGTGCTCTGCTTTATAAATATTTGAACTCAAAGCCATATCTTGATTCAGTTTAGAGCAGTGGCTAGCTTTATGCTCGAATAAAATATGTCATTTTTCCTAAACCCGCGCACGCCTACTAATAAAATAATTTCGAAGTTGTATTACTGTTCTGTAGTGTTTCCCGTACGTATAAATTATCATTTCAACGGATTAGTTAATAGAAAATGTTCCATATAGGTCAAGCATGCACCCGGAGTAACTAATCGCTCACGCATTTATGGCATGTCACTTGGCGTAGCTGAGGGGAGAGTTGGAAGCACCCTCTCATCAGTTTGTGGTTTACACTAAGTATTAAATGTAATTACTATTTAATCAGTTTGTTGTATAGTTGCGGAAAACAGGGCATAAAGTTAACTAGCATAAAGGTTAATCTCTTCAAATCATTTCAAAGTAGGCAAAGAATGCTTTTTAGACTACATGGACTTACATGTACTTTGGTCTCGCAATCGCATAATTGTGCAGAGTAAGACAAGGACTGACTTGAAGTGTATTAGTATCTTGCAAACTGATTCACGAGGTCATGGTGTTATAACTCGGGAAGCAATAACAGTGGTTTCAAGCTCTTAAGATAAACCGTCAATGGATTGCTTTTACCATTTAGCACTGACTGAAGCTTCAAACTTTCTGGAGGCGTGCGGGGGTTTGATCTCTGATGACACTCAAAGCCACCGCTCGCATCAATACAGTCCAATGAACCTAATGACCCCGATCTCAGCTGCGCTACATATACATCTGCTTGCTCTTCGAGCTTTTTTCAGTATCTCGCAAACACGGCGAAACTGAACCTGAGGTGAAGTAATATCTTGATAATACAGGATTACAACGCGCAAGCCTTGAGACCCAATTAGAGTTCGCCTGTCATGCGAGCTGTTCTTTGTCGGAACAAATGAACCATGTCTTGTGGTTATCTGCGAAGACACCCTAAGGGGATTAAAATGCCAATTACGGTTCACCTCGACCAATCAGAGCGCGTCTTATTACTCCTAAAAGAACGACCAAGTATCCAAGCTCACAATATTAATTTTTTGTCTGTTAGTGAAACATGAAGCGTCAATGGACTGTGTGCGCAATGCTTGCCTAAGCAGCTCATCTCTACTTAAATTCCCTTAAAGTCGAACCGATGGAGGGATGGCGAACTCTCCTGACATCCTTCTATGGATTTTACTGCTTAACGTAAGTGTACACAAGGATAAAGAACAGCTAACTAACTTTATAATAACACCCGCAACCCCACATCGTCCCATTGTGCTCTAAAAAACTAATTTCAAACCTCTTCAGGTCTCGCCGTTGGGTTTTCCTTCCCGTAACGTAGCTGCAAGAACTTCAGTTCCTCTACAAAAATGCCACGAGTCTATGGTAAAGACCACCAAAGTGGCTATGTGCTGCATTGTTTATTATTTTAACTGTGTGCATTTTCAATCAAATACCTGTAGACCTCTCTTTGTGCTTGATTTGTCTTCACAATTGGCTTTGGCCCTGAATTATAATACGTTTACTTTGGTATTCACAGCCGCAAAGAGATTACAACTCGTTCCTTTGGCTCATCAAGAGATCACCTCCTGCCTATTTTTTCGGGACCATTCACGTCCCGTACACTCGCGTTTGGGATTTTATCCCATTGAACAGCAAGGAGGCATTCACTTCTAGTCAGCATGTATACTTTGAGCTGGATTTGACGGACGAGACCACTATGAGAGCGCTCATGAAATGTCAAATGCTACCGGCTGGGACGCTTCTAAAAAGCACGGTGCCCCGGAAGATCTATAAGCGCTTGAAATCACATTTGAAGTACATTAAGAAAATGATCCCGATTTGGTTGAGGGGCCGGCATCGCGACTCTTACGCATCTAACCTTGGTCCATACGCGAGTAAACTCTACGAAATGTTGACAAAGGACTGGGAGAAAAAGCGACCTATTTGGATCATGCTTATGGTAAATTCTCTAACCGAGAGCGATATAAAAACCCGTGGAATACCCGTGTTAGATCAGTATCTGGCCCTCGAAGCAATAAGAAATCAAAAACTGATCGGTGCCGTCGAGAATGTAGACGAACAGTGCAAACCACTGAACGCGCTAAACGCTTCACAGGTAAGAGTAGAGTATTGGGTGCTAAATATTATTCACAGTATAATCCACGTTTTATTCCTAATAAGTCTTAAACTTTATAGCTCTGTGAGTGGTCTCGTTTAAGGAGGATTCCATTTTGATTCATTGTTGAACGGTTATAAGTGGTCTTAGAGTGAATTGTGGTTTGAGATACCTTATTATAGTTTCTTCACGTAGTAGAATTTTACGACTGCTGATCACAGACCGAGTGTTCCCTGTTCTTTTGACCTTCTTTGGGCCTCATTACAACCGGCGTCAGTAATGAACCAGAACGCGCTCGATTTGTTCAATGATTATTAAACATTTGAATGACTCGGGTTTTGTCTTCTCATACGACAAGTTTATTTAACATTCGTTGTGAATCTTCGCGTATGATTTCCTGATTTTCCTATGAAGCGACTGAAAATCAGTTCGCGAACTCTCACTCGAAGTGAACATATGGTTTTGTGATTTATCGGTTGATTTGTGTTGAGTGTAATTCGTTATATAAACTTTACTTGAAATCATCTAACGAGACCGCATTTTAAAATTCTGTGTAGTTGATTCCAAACTTTGCGGTCAAACTCGAGTTCATGGCTTCCGTCTTTAGAAAAAGGTTAGTACACCGGATGACGGCATCGAAGACCGACTGTTAAAATAGATTTTGATTCTTCTGTTTACTTCTCGCTTTGTCGATTTTGTTGCTGATCCCACGTGTGTAGGAGATACGCTTTTAGAAATCCATTCAACCGCTGGAGGCCACTAAACTGCACGAGTGAAGCCATTAAAGTGTTAAGCACGGGGTACACTTTTCGTGTGCCCCAAAAGCCATCCTGCCAAGAAAACGTAGGCACACCAGAATATAGAATTCTTCAGTGTTACTTACACGTGCCCGCTGAAAGATCATTTCTAGTCACTCTTGGCGGTCTCTCTTTCCAAAAACATCCGACTGCAGTATCAATTACATGTCTCTTTGTATTACCTTTTAACATATTGAAATTTAAAACAGATAACTTTTCCCGAGGTAATTAAATTGCCATTTACAAGTGCACTACTCTAGTGGCTCACACTTCACACGATGTCTTAGTACATCAACTCGTGACTTGGAGCGTTTTATAGTTCCCAGATAAAACTAACAAAATCGTCGGCTTTGGGGGAAGCGAACGTCAAACTCCCACTTTATGTCAACAAAATATTTTGATAAACAACAGCGTTAATTAAAAGAGAACACGAAAACGCTTCTGGCGGTTGGCTTTACATTTGAGACGGTAAACTTGCAGTGTTTCTATCGAGGCAGAGAGAAAAAGACCAGCGTTTAGTGGTTGTTCGGGAGGTAGCTTAGATGGTGAGCAACAGGCATTGCGCCCCATCGCGCTCGAGTTCTGATCCGCTATTTATATTAACTGCGCTGGAGTGTTTGTGAGATACAATTAAATTGACACGTATAATTGAATATGCAAACACCAGTCGATTACACAAACACATTTTCGTTTCGTAAACTGTCAAAAGCGTTTATGGATTTCATGTAGAGACCTTCTTATTAAGGTATGCATGCATTGTCGAAGTAGTTAGTGAATATTTGAGAAGTTCTTTCTTCCGTTGTTGTGTGCTGGGGCCACAATCTGGTTCTATTCTGAAGGCGGGCTACTTTTGATGTACTCTATTGAAAACAGTCCGATTGTAAAACCGCAGCGCAGAGCCTGTACGGTTCATTCGCTTTTGTGCTGTTTGTAGAATTTCGGTTGAGAACTCCACTTTAATCACACTTTCTGCACTGAAGCAGTACTTTGAGCTCATGTACTTTACAAAGTGAAATATGGCACGAATTGAAATAATGGTTCCCTTCTTGCAAAATTTCGAATTACTGACACAATCCATCACACTCCACAGTTTGATGCGATCACAACAACATTAATTCGAACTGCTCCCTCGAGAGTAAAAGGCATGTTGTTTTCCTTGTAGATATGAAAAGTCAGTTCTACCTGCACTCTATATTGTACTCTCTCTTTAATACGAGAACGTGATGCAATACGTCTTCTGAGCTGAAAATGCCCATGGCTGTTGTTGACTTAAGGTTAAGGATGTTAGGAATCTGTTTGGAGTCGCTTCGCAGTAACGACTTTAATTGTCTATTTTGAGCAATTGTTGAACAAAGCTTGCATTGTATTTTACCTTTTGAAAGAGATGTCATTTTTGATGCGTGCATTTCGCCCGAATCTCAGATCACTCATTTATAGGTTACATCTCACCTAGTCTGTTCACTATTAAAAACACGTCACAAACATGCACTTGTTTTTATATAGTAACGTTTTACTGTTCTATTCTGTGCTCTATACTAAAAATCCTGGGTTTTTTTCGGATCAGATATGTTTACTTTTTCCTTATCTTGTGCAATCTGCTATCTCGGTAATTTCCTGTAGTGACGGGGGGCTGGTTTTGGGGGGCAAATGAACCCTTTTGTGGGATGACCAAACCACTCCCCAATATATAAACAGGAACCGATAATTTGATTGAACCCCAAATTATCATTCCACGAGGCTTCAATTTATTATCGAGTTTCGTTTATGGATCACCACACAAACCACAACATGATTCCTTCTCGATTTTCCCGATTAATGCGGTCCATAAAAGTCTGCATCACTCGCGTTCAACAGGGACGTAAACCGAAACATTCAGTGTGGTGCACTTCTATGGAAATAGTACTCAAAGACCTGTCCTTGCAAAATACAATTTAAGTAACCAGGTTTTCGAACCGTTTGCAAAATTATATGGAGTTTTCAGTAAAACAGATGTGGATAATTTAGTCTGCAAGTTACCCATTCTATGCTTTCATCCTTGCCGGCCGGCCGGCAACACAGGCGTTCCTAGACCCGCCCTGGGTGAAGGCTGCGCGGCGTCCATTCAACTCTCAGTTTCTTTAGAGTCTATTTCAGAATTACATGTCAGGATTTCGTAATAGATGGAATAGTATAATGTTTTAGTATATCTCCAAGTCCCGGCGTAAATGGTGAAACTGGTTATGTTTTTGTTAACGAAGGGCTCACGTCCGCTGCACCTATTAAACATACTCTTCTCAACTCTTAGTTGATAATACTTCGTGTCTGACTTATCTCATTTGTAGTTCTGGATTAAATTGTTTTCTAAAGGCAGCGCCTTCTTCTTAATTATTTTAAGACACCTAGTGTTGGTCCGGGCGCGGGAACCGACCGAACGGCCTCCAGCACGCACTATAATGGAACGATCTCACTGACTGAGCATCCAGGTGGTGATTTAAATCCTACATTGAAAGAATATGATAAAATGGACTTTAGGATTTAATTCAGTGCGGTCTCAAAATGATCATTGAGTTATAACTATAAAGTAATAAGAACTATTCATTAAAAAAAAATATTCTTTATTTGCCAATGAAGTTGTCAGTTGTAAACGTAGATATACTACGTTCAATGGGTTCGAAGTAAACGAACTCCCCCCCCCCCCCCCCTCCCCTTTGAGTTTTCTCCACAAGTAACTTAACAAGCAATTTACGTTTTTCACGATAAAAATAAAATACCCTCATAAAAACGGTGTTTAAAAGGTTCTCCATATGTAAAAAAACTTTTATATATTGGTTTTAAGCTTCTCGCATGTTTTAGTAAAACGCCACGATCACGATTTGATAACCTCGAGCCTTTTGAGCTGTAAAGTGTTCGAAAGGCGGGCCTCACCGAGCTGTTGCATCCAGCAATGTGAGACACAAGTACATCAAGCAATTCCCCTTGACATCGCGATCGCGTGCAATGGTGCAGGATGTATCGTACCTTGTTATAATGGATAATTGGACGTATGACCAATTTAGTTCTTCTTTCTCCTGCTTATTTTCCCTCCCTGCAGAGACGGACTATTTTATCGTAGGGTGACCAACCACTTGACAACAAGGCTATTTTCCAAAGTGTATAAGTCGGTCTTTCTTCCACTGAGATACGCGCATAAGCAGTGTGATTTTCAAATATGTCACAAACGTTTAATCTCGATCATAGTCCAATTCTCCGTGGTTTTCTACAATTATAAGTCAGTCAAAACTGAGAGGATAAACATATCGTGTCATTTCCTAAAGTTATTTGATTCCGTGATGTCAGTCCTACATCCAAACGAGTACCATTTGATAATTTAGTCTAGTAAATATAAATCCTACTTGAACTCACAAGAGGCGAAACTTTGAGGGACTATCGTTCCTTTTGTATCTCATCGACTGGACATTATTGGATCATGTGTAATGTTCCTAAACCTTTGCCGGGACACGCACAAGCTATTTTCACCCATAACTTTAAAAGTACTTGTGGTTTGAAGTGAAAGCCGCTTTCGTCTCCTTCAAAGGCCTCAAGTTAATTGTCGGGTCGGAGTTTGGTCTAAAGCAGACATCTTGTTAGGTGGATTAGCTCGAATCTAATACTTGTCTCCGCCTGCCGGAGATGTCTGCTTTGAAGTCGATTTAGGAAACATCACTATTAAAACGCAACGTGCGATTTTGTATAATTTGAGAAACTGGGTCACTTTATTTTCGCGACTCAATCATCAAATATTTGCTATTTGAGATAAGCCGGAGAAGTAAATAAAAACGAAAACAAACCACAGAACATACTACCATTTTTGTGTTTGCTCTGCTTTAATGAGTATGGTACGTACTTAAATGATTATATCCTATAGTACCTAAGGTATATACATGTACAATATCCGGTAGTTCAGAATTTTTTTTGACATATACGGTATACGGAAATACAAATACAACGAAACTGGAACTTGGCCAAATGAAGGTACGTAAACTTGCAACTATTTGCTGTTAGAGCGTAACTTGGTTAACAGAAGAAAAGTCAATGCTATATACAGTCATCTGGGCTGTATTTCGCTTAAAGTTGATATGCGTGGTCACTTTAATAATTTTCGCGCATACAAATTTTCGCGACATCAAAATCGAGAATGAAGACACATCTGGAAATCTAACTTTTGTAACTCTTGCAACTTTACGCAGTTCAGGCCTTTTTAAATGTTATGGTTTTTACTCATACCATTCGAGTGTCGGTTTAAAAGCATTTTGTTGTTTGATGATCCGGATCCGGCTATTCCACACCGCAACTCATTCTTATCTCTCCTTACGCTAAAGTTTATATTATATTAGGAAATTAAAACTCCCGCCTCTGTATATTTCCGGCCACCTTCTCTGATGGTTATTTAAAAGCCTTGCTGTACACGTACGACCGCGAAAAAGAACGTTCCAGAGAAGGGAAGTGGCATGTTTAATTTATTATACCCGATGATAAGAACTGTGTTACGGAATCTAGTTTATAGGTCAAGGGTTATTGACGCATGTGCATGAACAAATTAAATCAGTTCTATCGTTCTATCAGGTGTCACGCATATTACGAGGACCAAATGATCAGTGGTTACTGATCAAAGGATAAACTCTAGTGCATGTAGAAGTCTTAAAGTTAGAAATGATTTTCAAATCGATAAACAGTAAAGCAGAAATAAAGGAAACCATATGTAACTAAGTACAATCGGCGAGATTTCACATGGGTTCCATACAGACCCGTCATACCAGAGAACCAGAAGATACAAAGAGGAATATGATAGAAAAGTTTAGTTACGTTTAACGAACTACATGTGGAAATGCGTCCCGCCGGCGAGGACTTCAACTTCGGTCTCCCGCGTGTAAGACATATAGGATTAGCTGATAGTAAATTGCTTGCACGCGGGGGACCCCGAGGTTGGAACTCTCGCCGACGGACCTGCCACATGTTCGCATAGTTCACTACACATTGCAAATCAACCTCTCCATCTGAATCGCATTTTATTAACTCGCAACGCAAAGTCTTAATTTTCTCCGATATTATTTTCTCTGACTTTGTTTTAGCATTAAAAAGGTATATCGGAGTAAAGGTGTATAATGAGCTATTTAAAATACGGCGTTGTCGATAAAAAAGCTACGTGACACAAAGGTAGTATCGTGTATATCGATCACTAAATATTTACGTTTATCCCGCCATATGGATGGGAGAGCTCCTCAGAATCATAATCAGTGAAGAAGTGGCTTGTGATGTTACACGAGACGATTTTTACGTAATAGCACTAAGCCCAGGAGCGTACCTATACCTATGTGATGAGTAGCGCCCACAGCACCGTAGACGATGTGGCTATTTATAGTCGCGAAGTTCTAGTACGTGATTACGTTGTCTTTTGTTCTCTTGTGCTTTAGTATTTTTAGAAGTTCGAACCGTGATAATTAATTTTTTTCAGTGCATCTTGATTGGTTAAAAGTGACGGCCTTTGTTTCTTCTCGCGGGAAACACAAAGCTAAAAATAGCTACATCATCTGCTCTGCTGTTGGACAGACCTAATCTGGGAGATGCACGCTCCTGGTAATGGGCTCCTGGTAATAGATACAGAATGAGTGGCCCGGGGGGGGGGGGGGGGGGGGGTGACTTCCATACTATAAGGGGTCCGGGATGCTTCGTCGTACAATCACGGGTTTTGGTACCACTTAGGGTACCCACGATAAAACGCAGACGGTCGGTGTCAGTTAAACACAAAACTGTTATCAATTTACATGTTTTTTATTGTCACATAATTATATGGATATTATTTAATACAAGTTTTAATCTTGGTGTGTTTTTATTGGTACCTTTTAATTTAGGGGTCAAAATTAGCTTGAGCCACGCCCATTTTAGTACCTCTTTGGGGTCGAAACGAAAATTTCCGACGAGCATCCTCGCCCCTTATTTATGGGAGCCCCCCCCGGATTTGTGTCCGTGCTTTATGGGATTTACAAAAATAAAGCACGGACACGAATTCTGTATCGGACTTATCAAACGTCTAGATGTATAGAGTCATGTTTTCAGTTATTTTGGCGATATGACTTAGTTTGGCCGTGAAAATTGACGCAAAAGTTTATGTAAATCAGGACGAAATCTCTAGCATATTAATTTACAGATCACTTATCGCTCAGTGAAATCCTTTGTTTTTGCTTCATGAATTATTAATGAGTTCCACAATGTACATTACACGAGACAATAATACACGGGGGACGATTCTAGCTAGCGCCTCGGCTCCATGCACCCTCGTTAAAAAATGGCGGACGAGAGGGGTCTTCTGTTTATTGACGTAGCTTCGTTTCCGTACGCGTAGCGAACACGTTTCTGGGACGAGGTTTTTGAAGGTAATTCAAAAACTTGCAACATGTTACCGCAACGAAGATTGCGTTAAAAATCATCTAGCGCGCCATGTTACACTATGTTGACTTTTCGCGCATGTTAAATATCGGCGCGTGTAACATCACCTTAATTATGATTAAACATTTACAAATGTATACCCAAGGGAGGGGTGGGTGGATGGTTTCCCAGAAACTGTGATTGATCCCCCACCCCTCCCCCCTAGTGTGTTTTGTTGGAGCAATCCCGGTTTCTGGGAAACCCCTGTTTCCTCAGTAATTCCTTTGGAACTTTACGCCACACATAATCAGACCACCACGAACCGTATAATATACACGACTTTCATAATGGCCGCCTCCAGCCGCCTCCTAATTTGCATAATTTGGAAGATAAATATGTAGGGGAAAACCAATGCTACTACATGAAAGATCACATTAAAACTAGTAATTGTTTTGAGTTTTAGAGGAATGTGGAAAATTGCTGTTGAGCTATGAGCATTTGTAATGCAGAAAAATATGAAAGCGAGGCTATAAAGGCCTCCGTCGTTTTTCTCATACAAATCTCTCTAATTTCAACGGGCTGTAACTGCATTGCTTTATAAGCTACAGCACTCAACTTTCATAAGTTCGCCTATGTCGACATTCTCTTTCACATGGCAATGTTCATATTTTCTATACATGTGGATAAACTACCGAAACGGGAAATCACATATGCAAATTAGGAGGCGGCCATTATGAAAGTCGTGTATTAAATGTTTGGTTTAATACTCAGCTATTCGATCTGAAATACAAATGCAAGCAGTACATTTCTTATTTCGTAACATACATGAATTCAGCGGTTATTTGACTCTAACATACTAACTTCGATTGATCACACAGTATACTCATAATTACTTACTTCTGTGGCGGGTCATAAATGATTATTCCTGGTTGACTCACTGGTTAGCGGTACTGGTTAGCGTGCTTGGCTTTTCATGTCCTTTCTCAAAACTGATTCTCTGACTAAACGGAAATTCGATCATACAAGCCTTTTTCCTAATCAAACTGTCAATCAATGTTCTAAATCATTCCAAACTAAATCAACAATCTATATTTAACAGACACGTTAATGTTATTAACGAAACAACCCCCATCCCTCCCTCAAACTTCATACTAACTGACTTTTAAAGTGCCACTACGACGAAAATTTACCATTTCGATTTGCCACTTTTTTAGTGTCTATAGGTCAATCAGTATTAGAAATATCCGAAATAGTAAAAAATATTCCCAAATGGGCATCTTGAACCACAAATTTTAGGAGAGTTTACCGGTAAAATCCTGTCCGCCATTGCTGGAAGCCGTGCCCTTTGTTCAGCTTTAAACAAAGGTTTATTCACCGGAAGTGATGTCATACACTTAACACGACAACCTCGTGGCGCGAAATAGCGTGCATAAAAAAGTAGCCAACCTCGCAAAGATAAATATAACTTTCTTCTTATGTACGTGAAGACGTTTTTAGTAGAAATATGCCTCCAGGCGTTGTGTTCTGCAGGCGAGCGTTAAGTGTATGACATCATTTCCGGTGAATAAACCTTTGTTTAAAGCTGAACAAAGGGCACGGCTTCCAGTAATGGCGGACGTGTAGATTCAATATTCGGAGCTAAAAAAATAAGACTTCCTGTCGTTGTATCGAAAAACAATTTGAACTGGTAATAATATATGAACTCTACTTTATGAATATGCAAAAACATTGATATGTCAAAATTTGATCGTAGGGGCACTTTAATGGTGAATAATTATAGAATGATGCATATCCAAGGGAGGGGTGGGTGGGTATTTTCCGAGAAACCAGGATTGATCCGTTTTGCTTGTTTTTGTTGTTATGCGCAATAATATTAATTTATAATAAATTGAACATCACTACCGATCGATAGTCCACCCTCTAATCACCTCTACAATCGCATAGTCGCAGCTCTGGTCGTAGCTGAATCGCGCGAGTGCGTTTGCGAAATTAGACGCTGATTGTCTGAGAGGAGTGGTGATTCAGAGTGGAATAACCACTGTAGGATAAGCGCGCTATTTATAACTTCGCAAAACATCAACAAAAGTGCTAAATCATCGAGTAATTCATCGGACTATGCGATTCAAGAAAAATCACATGCCGGAGACGTTAAAGTGCCTATCACCCTTTTGTAATTTTGATAGCCTATGAACCTCCGAAAAGGTTTGAGTACTTCTGTGAAGAAAGTTTTGGTTTAAAGTGAATACTTTATGTTCTACGCTTGTTTGAAATCGTGTAAATGTGACCTTTCCTGACCCATGACCGCGCAAGTAAAAGCCTGGGTCGAAACCTGGGTAGACGTCATCTTGACGTCATATAATTAATTCGGCTTTGCAATCATTCGAAGAAATACTTAACATGTTGACTAAAATGACTTTTTTCTTTACTAACAACTCAAAACCTGTGTATATTTTCTATGCATCGATGTCGTTGTGATTAAAAGGCGGCATGGAGAATAATGCATTAATGAGATGACGTCTACCCAGGTTTCGACCCAGGCTTTTACTTACGCGGTCATGGGTTAGGAAAGGTCACATTTACACGATTTCAAACAAGCGTAGAAGATAAAGTATTCACTTTAAACCAAAACTTTCTTCACAGAAGTACTCAAAACGTTTCGGAGGTTCACAAGCTATCAAAATTGCAAAAGGGTTATAGGCACTTTAAATTGCACTCGAAAAACCAATATCGCCTGAGTTGCGATATCGGTTTTCTCGTGGAATTACCTGGTCGGGCATGTGATTTTCCTATAGTATAGCTATATGATAGGCTAGTATTCTGGTGACAGTTTAGAATATATCTAGTGGTTATTAACAGAATGCTATCTTCTCATACAAGACTGCTATTTAATTTTGCAGGTGGTTTTTGCCTTGAACCAGTCCCTTCGCTTCCAAGAAAAATTGCGTCGCGGTCAGGTCCAGTTGACATACACAACTGATGATCTAATCGATCACTATAACTGCGGTAACCTCAAGTCTGTCCTGTTCTCGACCCAGTCCTCGGAACTACCACCATTGACCGCGAACGCTTCGCTCGAGCAAAGGGAGCGGAAACGAGCCCAGGAGATTGATTTATACTTTCGCAATGAACTGATATTTCAAAGAAATAAGCGCATGACCCAAAGGGTAATAGAACTACTACGAGACTACCCTGAAAGGGATTTCTTCTTTGCGTTCGGTGCAGGTAAGAATATTATTATGATTGTCTTGCACGAAAAATGGCGCTATGTTGCTATGACGACGTGGTTTGCTCTTCTTCTATGGCAAAATAAAATAGAGAGTTAGCCTGCATTATAAGTGAAGTTTCTTTCGATAACAAAAAGGGGTAGTTACGTCGATTCTCCTCCCCCTCCTCTTCACCACAAACTAATTTTTACGCCCCATGTTCCTCGTTTCCGGCCGATTTTCTTTACCGGAAAAAAGTACTATGCAAAGTCATTGAATATGCATATTCTGCCGAGTGGAGCTCATGGATGACTCCCTGTTCAAAGCTGTATGTTGCCATAAGGCCAACCACTCATTGGTGGTTGGGGAGTATAAAGTGAAATGCATGCTCCCAACGTGTCATTAGTAAGAACCCCACAGTGAGAGAACTTGGCCGCCCACCTATCCACCCTCTTAAAGCTGTGGTTGATGTAGTTCCATCATACGCAGACACAGTAACTTATTTATCATTAGCGATACTTGTTCTACTCATAATCAATGCATTACTGCGTCTGCGTATCAATATGTTGCTTGTACTTAGACATGCCTTAACGACGTACTGCTAGATGGCGTGGTTAGTCGATTCAAGCATCGACATACCTTAATTTGATTAGTTTAGAGAGAATGTTGGCGATATATATTGTAGGATATACTAATCTATAAAGTTTACCATTAAGCACTGCCGTTTAGTTACATCTTACTGAACCACATTGTTGTCATATTTCAGGGCATTTTTTAGGTAACCATAGTATAATCGATATTATGCAAAAACACGGCTATGACGTGGAATACGTCACACCGGAACAGAAGTTACCCAGGTGAGTGAACTGTAATGCGGTAATATGGGCGTGTGGGTTTTATATACCTTTCGTGTGGGTTTTATATACGGTACAGCACGGTTACAGCACGGTTACGGACATGCCGTACACGCCGGGCACAAATGATCGTAAAAACGGCGGGTTTGATATATATTGAAAAGTTTTCGACATAAAAGAATGAATTTTGGTAGGTGTATAAAGGAGTGTAAACAAAACATAGTCTGATAAGTTAACCTAATATAGCCATCATTATGACGTCAGAATGACGTCATATATCCTGTTGTAATAGGTTTCTTCTAAATTTTTATTACCTCTAAAAACGTTTTATTATATCTTTTTAAAATCTCTTGTTCATGAGAATGAAATAATCGAAAACCCGATATCGATCGGTTGAAGTAAACTAAAGTTATTAAAGTTTGAATTTTGGAAATTTTCCCGCCAATGATTTGGCGGGAAATAAATAGCATAAAACCATTTATGAAAATGTCGCTTGTTTTAACTTTTACAGTTCGAAATACTGGTACATCATATTTTGCACAATAATAGATCTCTTTAGTAATAACAACGTGTTCTTTTTAGAATTTTGATTTTTTGAGTATAACAGCTTAGAATTGAAGCCCCATTTTTTGTATACGTCATTATGACGTCATAAATATATTTGTGTACCCTCAGAAAATAGCCAGTTCAATGTTTTTGGAATTTTATCAATGAAATGCATTTGGCTAACACTTACAAGTCATAGTATTCTCTTTAATAATATTTTTATAGTCGGCAATCTGATTTAAGCTTGAAGAATGACGTCACTAATAATGACGTCATAAAAACAGTAAATCGTCCATAACTTTGAATATGTTTATCGTAGAAAGTTCAAATTTTCGGCAAATTAATATATTTCATAAAAGCTTTCTGATGACGTAATATTTTTGAAACTTGTTTTAAAGGTTAATTTTCACCAAAAAAGGAGGTATCCCTTATGACGTCACAACAACGTCACAATACAGAAACAATTGTCCCGAAAAATGTAGTCTTACTTTGTTACCAACCTGCCAACATTTCGTCAAATTTAGAGTAGAAGTAAGGAAATGGCGTTACTTTTACGTTTTATGTTACACTCAACCCCGCCGTTTTTACGGTCATTCGTGCCCGGCGTGGTAGTTTGTCCCACTCATACGTAATCTTTTCTATACCCGAAGAAGCGTGATTTCAACTTTAATTCAACTATAAATTGTTTATAAAAATTAAAATATGTAGTCGAGTTTTGCCGTAGTCAGTAGAGTGGGATCATATTCCATATACTAACTAAGCTATTCTCAAAACATACTTATTTAGACCTTCCATTTTATTTACAAGCTTCAAGGCTAAGAAGTCTTTACATGTTAAACATCATGACAAACGAAGAGGATGTCGAGGAAGAAGAAAAAGAAAGAAGAAGAAGTGTGAAAGAAAAAGAAAATACAAACGTCCCGACTACAGTAGAGTTAGATTACTACACAAAGCCACGAGAAGGCCACTCCCGTCAAATAGGTGAATACCAAGGGGGGAGTGCACGGGCTAATTTAATCCTATGAAATTATAATTATAGTAAAGCAAAATCCATTCTCGACCCCAAATCCTTCTTATTTCTTACTGCATATGACAAAAATCATTCCCGGATGGAATTTACCTGCGTCGTACAAAAATGGAGCGAAAATGGTGTAGGTAGGCGCGCGCGACTGGTCTACGTTTTGCACATTATATTTCAGCTAATCAGAGCTCAGCTTTACGTAAGGGTTAGAGACTGCTTGTGAGTTCTTTATCGACAAATACAGGCACGCGCTGACTGTACGATGAACGAAAAATAATGAATACTGCATGAGGCCGAAGGCCGAATGCAGTATGAAGAAATTTTGAGTTCATCGTACAGTCAGCAAGTGACTGTATTTTTCCGATAAAGCACAAACATAAAGTCTCTAACCCTTTTAATATTCAAACTGAGTGCACTGTCAGCCGTGAATTGCAATTGAAATCAGTTCTCAATAACAATTTCATAAAGAAGTCAAATATTTCGCATGAATTAAATCATTTTACGGTAAATATCTCCACAAAGAAAAGTCATTTCAATAGACAACGAATAAAAACAGAAGTAGATAACTTTGCAAAGAATAATTTACTTTGGCGTTCGGTCAGTTTAGTTGACGCCTTGCGAGTACATGTTTGTACATTTAACTCGAAAACGTTTCTCTTGGAGCCATGTATTAAAATATCGAGTATTTAGCCGGCTTAACTCCTAGATAGTCTACTTTCTTTAATAGTTTCTTTCATTCGAAAATAACTAACCTGCAGATTCCAGTGAATTGAAATCTTGAAACCGGCCTTCATGTGCTCGGCTCTGATGCAAACATTTTCCAAATAAAAATATCCTAGGTTTTCGAACCTTCCACTTGAATTGTCGCTTCATTGTCTCCTCTTATTGACAGAGTAAGGTCTCGCCGGAAATAAAATCCATTTCTTCAGTTTGGACTGCTAGAGTGTTGTAGAAACTTTTGTTTACTCAGACACATGTTGACTTGTTAGTTGTTGTACTTCCAGCGCTTGCATATCAGCCATTTCTAACGAACGATTATGCAAATGTTTGCCTGAAAACATAATGTGAGGCGAATAGTATGATTGTACATTTAACTCAAAAACGTTTCTCTTGGAGCCATGTATTCAAATATCAATTATTTAGCTGGCTTAACTCCTAGATAGTCTGCTTTCTTTAATAGTTTCTTTCATTCGAAAATAACTAACCTGCAGATTCCAGTGGGGCAGTGAATTGAAATCTTGACTCGAAACCGGCCTCCGGCCATGTGCTCGGCTCCGATGCAAACATTTTCCAAATCAAATATCCTGGGTTTTCGAACCATCCACTTAATTCTCGCTTAATTTTCTCCTCTTATTGACAGAGTAAGGTCTCGGAAATACAATCCATTTCTTAAGTAAGACTACTAGAGAGTTGTAGAAACCTTTGTTCACTCGGACACATGTTGACTTGTAAAGTTGTACTTCCAGCACTCGCAAATCAGCCATTTCCAACGAGCGATTATGCAAATGTTCGCCTCAAAATATATATCTTCTGTCACACAGGCAACAGAGTTCAATCCTGCCGTTACCTTTCTAGTAATTGTCTGCATTTTCACTGTTTAATATGCGATGAGGTTTTCCAAGCCGTCCAAACACGTAACTAAGCGAAGGACTAGGTCTCCCTTTCCCTAGGTAAGAGAGGGTCTGGGTCGAGTGCTGTGGTCACCAATAATGCACGCTCATTAGCCAATCACATGCTTGGATTTTGTACAATGCACGAAATTTGAACATTAAACTCTGATAAAACATGGCTTCTTAGCCAATCAGAGCGCGCGTACTATCGTATCTATATTATAATATATAATACAGGGCGGTATTTCATGTTTTTTCTATGAAATACAGAGCGGTATTTCATGGCTAGATCAAGGCCAATCAAATTGCAGGAAATTTCGCGCCCTTTCTTTATCAGCCAATAAGAATTCAATATTTTAAATACATAATTAGTATGCAGACGCGTCCGCCACTCGAGATTTTTGTTTTCCGGCGAGAAAATTTGCCATCTATCGTCCGGTAAGTTACTTTGTTTTCGTGATAAATCTTCTCGTAAATTTGTTATTTATAGGATAATATGGTTATTTCATGGTTTTCTATGGGAATACTGGCGAAAACATCACTCGAATTTCATATTATTTTGGTATACCACTCGCCTAAAGGCTCGTCGTATACCAAATAATACAAATTTCTCGTGAAATATTCGCCCGTATTCCATAGGAAACCACGAAATAACCAGTAATTATAACCTATCAAATATTTTCTCTCGTGCGTGATTGGTGGAATGAGTCACGTGACCCGATATTTCTCTCCGCGGTGAGCGGCGCGCGTCAAAGATTCTTTTGAAGGATAATAACAACAATAACCTACATTATAACACACTCAACAAAATATCTGGATTCTGATTGTTCAATAACGAGTGCATCTAAAGGTCATTGAGTGCACAGTCGCATGCTCTCAGCAAATGTTTGCTCAGTATATTATAAACAAACATCGCATGAACTGCTCGTGCTATACTTGATTTATAGGCACTGAGCAGGGGCGTAGCCAGGCATTTTCCTTGCCATATAAATTTATGGTGCCCCAAATGATTTTTGTTACGATATTTTTGTTTGTTGTGTACTATATATTCGACCCAAGAGTGGAGGTCACGGGCACCCTAGAACCCCCCTCTGGCTACGCCCCTGCTGAGTGATATTTTGAAAGTTCTCAAATTGCACTCGCCTAAAGGCTTCTACAATTATCAGAACTTTCAAAAATATCACTCATAGCACTCGCGTTCATGCGATTTCCTCTACTTATTATTCAGTTCCTAAGTATCCCGAATTTTGATTGGTTGATTCACCCTGCAGATAGTTGCGCGCAAATAAGCGTTTACTGCAGATATTGTTGTGAGCATGCGCAGTGCTGTTGAAGAACAAGTCCCAAAATGGCTGCTCGGTTTCCAGAGCGTTCAGAGGAGGAAATTACAAGCATTTTGGATGCCCAAAGTAGCAAAAATACATTGTTTATTGAATAATAAAATAATTATTGGAACTGCGGCTATCGCAAAATATGATTAATTGTCTGTGTCTCGCTACCAGTTATTTGCCTCGGTAAATAAGGCAGAGGCAAATAACTCATAGTGGTAGCTCGCCACAGACAATTCATCATATTTTGCTCAGCCTCGTCCAATAATTGCTCTCTCTCTCTGATTGGCTGAGAACACAGCTAATCAGTTCTCGATAGCTGGCTATAGCCTTGACTGCGCATGCGTACAGTATTGTGACGTGAGGTTGTGACGTCACACTGCTATTATCTGTAGGTATATCTGTAGATAGCGCTCGGTGATAAGCAAATACGACCATTTTACGCTAGAAGTAGAGATATTCTTTCACTTTTTTGTGCCATTTTGCTATTTTAAGCTCTCAGCTATGTTTTCAGTCTTTCTTTCTCCCTAAATATCCACCACTATTCACCGACACAGAGATGAATAATTGCGGCTTTAGTATATACCACACAAGTGAATAGCCAACACCAAATAGTTATTTTACTTTTTGTCAAATGGACAAAAACTCGCGCGAGGTGATCGCTGCTTCGCTCGGAGGTGAATAGCAAAGGATAGTCACCTCAGAAGTAGCCAATCAGAGCGCGAGAAAAGCACTATTCACTTGTGTGGTATATACTAACGAAAATGATCGAGACCTCGGTCTGTGTTATCAGTCTCAGCCTTTGGCTTCGGCAGATAACACAGACCTCTGTCTTCAGTGATAATTTTCTCTATGATGCTCAACCTCATCCAATAATTGCTTATTGTGGCATCGAAATATGCCCTGATATTTGTCCCAGTTGGACATTATCTGATTCGCTCTCGGGAACTGTTCTCTTTTCGGAACAGATAATATCCGCGGACGACATATCGGTACATATTAGGTTATTGTTAATATAACCAGTCAGGCACAATGTCGGGTATAGAACAAGACAAAGTTCGCTATTAGGTGATATATAACCTGGCGTGAAAAAAAGTTTGTGACCTTGAATTTTATTTCACTTGTAGTAAACATACAGTACATAAATTTATTTCACCTAGGGTTGGTGAGGTTGGTTAGAGCTCTAGCAAAAAATGGCCTTGCAGTTGAGTTTGACCAGTTTTTCCTTCTCAAATACTTTATTTATTTTTTCCAGACCTATAACATACATTGGACAGGATATTGCGTTTCAAAGAAAAAACAAGTGGTTGAAATCAAACGCGTCACGGTTACAGCAATGGACTACGAACTTTATCCTGATATGTGTGGTGGCTTTAAGCTCTTTGTACGGTACAGTACGGTGATTATACGGTTACAGTACGGTGATTATACGGTTACAGTATGGTGATTATTTGGTACAGTACGGTGATGATCTACCACTGATATGAATACCGCATTGGGGAATTCAATACGATGTAGAACGTAGCGCTGTATCTTGGCGCGCTAAAATGGTGATGGACAACGCCAAGAAGGCGCGGAAAAGAATGCAGGCACTACAGCAAATCGGTAACCATGGTAATCTTATTTGAATGCGGAGCATAATCAGAATTCAAAATCGACGGTCTACTGATTTAAGCTTACACACATTCTTAAATTAGCTGAGAGAACAGGCGAATGTCAGACCCAACAAGAAACTGTATTCGAAGATTGGACTGAACGCCATTTACGTTTGTAATGCGTGAACGAAGAAAAAACCTAGTCAGGCTTGGTTCAATGCTAAATCTCTAAAATGCCAGACCTATATCAAGAGAATGATCGTTTGAGAATATTTATGGTCTATTTTAAACCTTGCCTTACCCCTAGGTCCTGTTGGGTAAACACCGGTACTAAACGAGGCAACACTGAAAATGTATCGTATGCGAGCAGTGAATGAAAGAGAAACACACTGAAGGACAAACACCGCCTCGACATTAAGGTGATCAGTTCGTATGGGTGCGAGAGAAACAAGCTATACCTGTTCCATAACCGTGCAAATGGATTGGATTAAGGTTCGGAAATACGCTGCAACATCGCAGAAGGGTTAACACACCTGAAGGTTGCCCTGCAACGTTGCGTACGGTTAATGGACCTCGCACGGTGCCATTTTGTTGTGCGCAATGGTGCAGAATTAGAACTCGATCCTACTTTTGCAACATTGCAGACAATGTTGCGAGCGATGATACAGCGTGTTTGTACTTACAGACCCTAATGTCGACCCTTATCATGCTTTGCGAGGGTGTAACTGTTGTTACATACCTTCTTGGAATACTAAAAACAACACTAAATGAATAGCATACTTGTTTTTACGTTTTCAAGCTCGTATACGAAATTCGCTTGAGTCGCGCAAAGCTTAAGCTTGGTACATATTGGTAACATAAGCCATAAGTACAAGCAACTAATGTATTGATCATTAGCCACGTAAGCATAAGTACAAGCAACATACGCAGACGCAGTAATGTATTGATCTTTAACGACGCAAGCGTAAGTATAAGCAACATACGCAGATGCAGTAATGTACTGATCATTAGCGGCGTTCGTTCTTATCTCACAGTTATGGCACTGCGTCTGCGCATGTTGCTTGCACTTATGCTTGCATCGTTAGTATGAATCAGGCTTAAAGGTCGACGCATGCGCAAGCCATTTCAGTGTCACGGCCACGAATACAATCACGTGGCTATACTGGGTTGCAAAAAATATTAATTCATATATTTAAAGGCACTTGTACGAGATCGGTAGTATTATTAGCAAAACCTGTTTGTATATATATATATATAAATGCTATTTCCACCTCCAATCGATTGTCGATCGATCTTTCCAAAACAGCGTTTTCAAGTTTGTTTGCCATTCAGTAAAGCCTTTCCCATGGGATTACGAGCGCAATTCATTCGCTATTGATGTGATATATCAGCACCTGACTGTTTCCTGCAAAAGACCTATTGTGGTCAGTATTTTTATCAGTGCAATTCAAGTGCATTCATCTCCAGGCATCAGTATTGATGAAGAATCGATAATTAGTTTAATCCGCTACGAATGCCATACTTCCATAAATTACTGCTGAGTGTCACTTGTAAGAGCACAAATATGTCTACGTATTACACAAAGCAACTGCCAAATGTTTCTGTATTCTTCTAGTGGGTAGATAGAGCTTTATTTATCCTCCTCTGGCTGAGGCTGCGAGGAAAGCTCCTCTAGCAAATGACAAGCATACGAGTACAAGGAAAGGCTAAATGAACGTCAATAAACTAAATAAGATAATATATATTATAATGTCATAACCTCATGTCGGTGCCCTATAAAAATAACAGAATACAAATAAAAACATTTTATAAGGTCCAGGGGCTAGTCTCATAGTATTCAAGACCTATCAGATCCAGTTTCCATGTGTCCACATTGCTTAGAAAGTGAAACGTAGTACAGGAGGGTAGTTATCGTGTTTGCGCAAAGACACATAGATCACAGAAGAAGAATGAATCCCTTATGTGGAGCATTTGAAAGTTTTATCTATAAGTAAACTATGAATTGAAAAAGTCGACCCCGTTTTTATTTTATGAAATTTTAGTCTTCCCTTCGTCATTTTGTGCAATTAAAAAACATTTTGGAGAGCGGGAAAATGTGTTTGTTCGTGTTGAAGTCAGGCATAATTGTCAAAATCATGATCACATGCGTGACGTCAGTTGATTTGCACATTTATATTCGTCTCCGTAAATACGACAAAATACAGTGCGATTTTTGACGTCTAATTTTCATTCTATGTCTTACTAGAGGGGCCTTGCAGTCTGTCATATTTTTTCTCAAAGAAACCTTGCGTCGGCCATATTTTTACTTTTGTGAATATAAATGTGCAAATTAACTGACATAACGCATGTGATTAGCAACTTTAACGACATAAAAAATGTCGCATGATTTTGGCAATTATGCCTGACTTCGACACGAAAAAAGGATAAGGATAGTTTATTGTGGGATAGTCGCCAGACAACTCTGTGCTCTAATAGTGGCAATCCCTTTACGTAGGACGACACGAAGTTTTACCAAAAATACAATAGAATACAACACAATACATAGAACGCAACACTATACAATACAATAGAATACAATTTGGTAGCAATTCGTGTCGTCCTACATGAAGGGATGGCCCTAATAGTTCTAATACAATTAACTAATTAATATAAATTGTATTGTTAGCTAATGGGAAACTGGCAGCATTACCCATAATGCTATTGGTTCATGTCCATACCTCTTTACCGTGCCGGCAGACTATCGCTCAAAAGTCAGAAACATTTTTTTCGCTCTCCAAATTTATTTTTAACTTCACAAAATGACTAAGGGAAGACTAAAATTTAATAAAATATAAATGTGGTCGATTTTTTCAATTCTTAGACACTTTGAGTGGTGGAATAAGAGTTACACGTATAAGACTAGCCAGGGTAGACTTGCTTTAGCGAGAAACAGAACAAACGCTGCAGGAAAACAAACCGTTAACCTGGCGCAATAGGGTGATGCTATGCTAAATGAGTTTATTATTTATTGCAGTATTTCCTTTCATTTTCACTCCGGTTTTTAAAAATCGTTATTTTTTAGTGGGGGCAGCTTGCAGTCTCAATCCAGCCTAGCCAACAGAGTATCACCGTAAAAAAGACCTCACTCAACTCTCTATACTACTTGTAAACTAGGCATGAACCAAAGCTACAAGGCTAATTAGCTAACTAAAATGGACGACTGGTTTCTGGTAAAACTGGTGTAGGTCTACGTTGGCAGGGAACTTGGACACTGGGCCAGTTTTATCAACTAATATTTGATAAGGGTACACTAATATCTCTAGCAATTACAAACCTGCCAATCCTCTCGGCATACGTGGGGTATTTGACTGAGTTTGTCCTTTGGGCATTTGCCAGCAAAGAAAAGTTGGGGGTGGGGAATTGGTCAAAGAGAGTCAGAATTTTACATCAATGTTAACATTCATAAGAGAGATGCACTTGTTCCAAATCCCCACGGTGGGGCATTTACAACTCTCTGATTCAAAAATGTCAAATGCCCCACAAATGCTGGGGGTGGGGGAAGGTTTGGAATCGATAGAGACATAAATAGAGCAAAAGAAGTATTGCATCAGTCAGCAATACCCTTATTAAATTTTAGTTGAAAAAAACTTATATTAATAGTCAACTACTTTGTTTAAAAAATAATTATGAGAGCAAATGTTTGTCTGGTTGTACATCCATGTATATAGACTATAGTACATATATTATCTGGTTGTTATGTTATAGTGACTTGGTTTAAAAATAAAGTGAAAATATTGATTATTAGAAAGTGTACATATATTTTTGTCTTTGTGTGGTTTTTATTCTTGCTGTCAAGACGATCAGATTAAACAAATTGTTTGAAAATACAGTGGCAAATGTTTATTAGTGTCTGGTAATAGCTTCCTCCACAGGCATATCCTACATAAGTCATGGAGTCTCGGCTCAAATCCTGGGGCCTGGGAACAAGAAATGAGGGGGAGGGGCAAGGCCCAGTTTCCCACATCCATTTCTCCAGAGGGAGACTTAGAGTGACTGAAGACTTACACAGAGTTGTGAGCAGAGGAGGCTAGCCTTGGAAGAGCATTTTAAAATTAGCAAGTGTCCAAAGTCCTTTCGGAGTTCCCACACATTCACAAGAAAATAATTCCTCACTGACCAAGCAGCATTTTTCACTGACCTTGAGTGCACACAAGTAATTTTTTCCAAATATTCAATCATTGTTTTGAGAGAAACATGGAAAATAACAGCCCAAAGAAATAAGTACCGTGTGAAGCCTGGAAATAAAAATTCTGACTTTTCATTGAAATTTGGGATTTCCCTGACTAAAATTTTATCCTAAATTCTCCGACCTTGATTTTTTAACTTTTCCCTGATCACGGGAACCCTGCCTTGCGAGATCGAACTTTTTTCCTTGGAAAGTTGAAAACTTTATTACAAAAAAAAAAAACTATTTTAATCCCAGAGAAGAGTCAACAGACTGATTCAGCTTGCCCTTTTTATGGACTCTGTTTAAAGCATGAAGTCCTATATATGCTAATGAGGCAAAATGTATTATTGCAGTGATGCTTGTCATGACAACTGACATTGTATATGTATCACAATGGTGAATATTATATCACCAACCAAAACACTGAATTCTGGAGAACTTAGGGTTTAAAAGGTTGGGGATGCTCGTCCGAAAAAATACCTAACTACCTCGCGCTGAAAATGCACTACCCTAAAAGATAGCTTTATAGCCTAAAAAGTATTAATTCTTTTTACAAATTAATACCAAATATTTTAAATTATGTTCTGTTTTTTTCAGAGTGGTGTCACCTATCCCACCCATTGCACAGGGTTTCATGTTACTGCTAATTTCGGTCCTCAAATAAAGATTGGTTTTCACTAGCAACAAAAGCACAAACAACATAAAAAAACTGAAAAAATAAAGCTGGGCCACAGAGGTGAGAGAAGCACTTAACCACTGACAGTGCCACCCTAACTCCCTGTCAACATACAAATGCAGTTTACACATTGATCATTAATTAGCAGCACTTGTTCTGATCTCACACCTGTGAATAGATACAAGTGCTGCTAATGATCAGTACATTACTGTGTTTGTATGTGTTGCTTGTGCTTATGTCACTAGTGTGAAATAAGAACAAGTGCTGTTAATGATCAGGGCCCGGTTCCTGAAAGCCCGATTAGCGCTAATCCTGGATTAACTCTTAACAAAACATATTAGTTGTCATGGTAATGAACTCTGGATTAGTGCTAATCGGGCTTTCAGGAACCGGGCCCAGTACATTACTGTTTGTTACTTGTGCTATGTCACTAGTGTGAAATATGAACAAGTGCTGCTAATGATCAGTATGAGCAATATATTTGTACTCTGAGGGCTACCCCATAAAACATACCAGATGGAGTAATTGCAGAATACCCGCCAATTGTCTTATTAATAATTCACTTTCTATACAAACTCTCTAAAAACCTAAACCCCAAAATTTAAAAAACCTAACCAATCAATCAGTCTAAACACACCTGAACAAAATTGAGAATTTTGCATAGTTTCAAGTGATATTTTGTAGGGAGGGGGTATTGGCGAGGTATTCTGCTGTCAGGCTAAAAATCAGCAACATCCCCCCTCCGCGCTTATCTACCATTCAGTTGCCAAGCCACTTGTGCAGGCTTTTTTTTAGTAAATGTATTGTAATTTGAGCTTATATCTTAGTGACACAGCAGATGTGCCTTCTTTATCAGTTCATGGTTTGTTCAACAGGCTTGTTCCTTCGGCAAGACCGTAATTTGCTTTCCACAACCAGACTCCAGAGGCAGAGTAGGAGAAAATCGGTTTCATATCTCAAGCTGTCAAGGTATTAAAAAGTGCAGACCGCAGGGTGCAGGTCAATTCGAAAGTAAGTTCCTGATATTTCTCCATGTGTATTACAGAACTCTTAGCTATCAAAGATCACTTTAGTTGCTATGTCCACGGCGTTTCTTTCCTCTGTCCCTTCATTACAAAGTCCACCTTTCGTTGCATTTCCGAGTTGTACAACTTCAGCGAACTCTCGTATTTCTTCCTTCGCCTTTTGATCGTAGGTTTTTCATATCGTCTCTTCAGCTGAATATCCTTTAGCTGTTTTTCTTGCGACATTACGTTTCTTAGGGCCCTAAGGGCTCCATTTACTCCTGCTTTTTCACCAACCATGATCGTCCGTGCTAGAAACGACCGGTGCGCCATCTTGTTTTTTTTTTGCCTGAAATTATCCCAGGATGCACTTTGTTCTCCATGGAATAAATCAGCATAAATTATAATAATTATAAACATTGTTTTTTGAAAAAGTTTTGCATAAGAACAATATAGATTAAACAGAAGTCGTAAACAGTGACGTGCGACTGATAATTAGGTGAACGTTCATCCATGCACGATTTCGTTATATAAATGACGTTTTTGAAACAAAAGCACTTCTGGTCAGAAACAACTGCTAAGCAAAACCCAAGTTCTTTTTATGATTTATCATCGTGATTTATCGCCATATATATTTAAAGAATATTTTTTTAAATGTTATGTTTCAACGTACGGTACACTGCGCATGCTAATTCCGAATGTTTACGTACCCAAGCACCACAGGCTCGCATTACGTTGGCCAAGATGGTGGTATGTAGCAATACTTCGATTCTTCGTTTGTTTTCTTTTCTCGATTTTTATCTCAGTTAATATCAGCCTAGAATCTGCACGAGAACTACCAAATTAAATATGTGTTTGTATTTAGCTGATTTCAGTGTTCTGTCAGGCATTTTTGAAGTGTTCGTATCGACTTGTCCCGCACATCTGATATATCTGTCCAGATTCGAGATGTAAACACGGCTTCGCTTTGTTCTGATTGTTCCTGTTTTTCTGTCATTTAGCGAATGGCGTTACAGTTCAATGCCACACTGGAGAATGTTACCAACATCAAGCCCGAAGGAGACGATTTTCGATGGTATTTGATGGTAAGGTAATTTGCTGATTAAATTGCCTATTATTTTTGAAATTATTAAGAATTAAATTAACGTCTTCACTCAGTTATGCTTATGTATTTTTATGGAACACGATACAATCGAAAGTTGAAACCGTAATTTTATCCTTTTACGCAGCTTTCGCTTGCAATTTAAAATGTAACTAATGCATTTTGTGGAGGATTGAAACGTTTCATTGCAGAGTACCCCCACCACTTCGAAATATCACTTGAAAAGCTCTTACAAATTGTGCAAAATTATCCATTTAGCTCAGGGTTAAAAATGGGTAGGATATAATTTTTGAATTTCAGGGTTAGGTAATTGTATGAGAAATTGAGAAAATGCAGTATAATTATTAATGAACCAAGTGGTGGGCTGCAATCGCTCCAAGTGGAATAATAATGTTGTTTTATTACACACAAATACACATATTCTTACTATTAATTTGTAAGACTATATATTAATCATTGTTATACAGCCATAAGTTTCCCATTGGTTGATTAATTATGGTCACCTGACAAGTAACAATTTGAAAACAAACTGTTGCCCGTGTGGGCAACAATTCCCAGTTAATTTGTTGCCTGTCACATGATCATGATAACTGGCGAGCTAAAGGCGGGAAATATTTGTGTACCAAAACACCTAGATCTTCATCAAAAGCTTACCTTTTTTGTCAAAAGAAAGCATTTAAAATGAAACCAGCTCCAAATAAATAGTTTACATCTTTATCAAGCGTGAGATAAAGAAATTTGTAACTAAAATAAGTGTTGAATAGATTTAGAGACTATACTATATATTGAATTATATACTTGAACATGTTATCGTTTGTCATTCGAGACACATTTAGATATTCGTAGATTCGTTCACGTTCGGAACAGTATCAGGACCTTGTCGAGTACCAAGTAAAACTACTCGGCCCCAGTACCTTAGAGTGAGTTGTTGAAGAGTATAGCCATCTTGGTAAACGTTGGATTTTGTTGAGTGTGTCTTTGTCTAGTTTTGCAAGAATTTCATTGGTTTTCTTGAGTAGTTTAATTCGATAAATGGCCTTGATGACCCTTTCTAGACACCCTGTGTAGTTGTGGTTCCTCCATAATCCTGGTCACAGCACCAACAATGTGGAATAAACTAAACTTTATTGTACTTGAACGAAATCCAATGCTTACCAAGATGGCTACTCTTCAACAACTCACTCTAAGATGCTGGGGCCGAGTAGTTTTACTCGGTACTCGACAAGGTCCTGATACTGTTCCGAACGTGAACGAATCTACAAATATCTAAATGTGTCTCGAATGACAAACGATAACATGTTCAAGTATAATTTGATATAGTGTCAATGAACTGTCTCTAAATCTATTCAGCAATAAGATGCAAGAAACAAACAAAATACTGCTAAAAATGCTGTAGTGATGCTGGCAGCAGCTTCCCGAAGAGAAGATGACAAACCGCGCTTGTATCAGGCAGTAAAACTTATGTCTATATAACAAAACACTTATAAAAATAGACTGGTCGCTTGGGAAACCAGTGAGGTTTGTTTCCCTCGACTGTCAATGTTTCCCTCGACTGATGTCTCAGGAAATATTGAGAGTCTGGGGAAACAAAACTCACTATTTCCCTTGGGGCCAGTCATTAAGTGTATATTATTAACCATGGTACAAGTTATTGCTATTGTTATATGAGCTATAAAAATCATTTACTGACTGGCTTAATATTAATACAAATATGAAATATTTCCAGCTAAACGTCCTCTACTACTGTGCTAGTAGATTATGAGCTGTCAGTAGTGAACCAATCAGAAACTTGATAGCTCATAATTGGATGTGTGCGTAGACTGTATAATGTGTGTTACAACTTATTATTTATACATGTGACAGATTATGAATATTATTTACAGCTGAGATGTTTGAACTGTGGAGAGGATACCAAGCAATGGATTTATATGTGTTTCATGGTAAGAATACTAAGGGTGCTTTCCATTTACGTGAACTGACTGGTCTGACTGGCCGGTTCTTAAATGGAATGCATCAGTTCTAGGAACTGACTGGACCAGTTCTCAGAACTGACACATTCCATTTAAGAACTGGCCAGTTGGACCAGTCAGTTCGCGTAAATGGAAAGTGCTCTATAGTAAGTAGTAGCTAGATTGTTTCTGTCAAGGGATTATGTATGCAACTTGTCTCACCTCTGTGCAGTAAGAAGTCTGGTAACAATGGTGTCAGAGCGAGGCCAGTTGTCCCAAAGATTGCAAAATTGGAGTCTTAAATTAGTTTCTGTCGTACCACACTGTTGTGGTCTTTTGTCATTAGGAAATTAACGTTATTTTCTGCCGTCAACTGTAGATATTTCTTTTCCTGTGACAAGCTGGGATAACAAGCCTCGCTTTGATGCCTTTATGAATATGGCCAATCATCTGATAGTTGCTCAATATGAACATTTTATTTTATTTACAAATTAGCCCAAGTAACAAAGACAGTTGATATTACTCAGACAAAAACACTCTATAGACCAGTTTACGGTTCATGCGCAGTTGTACAAATCCTTTGTTTAGTTAGTGGGCCTCCAGATGTTAAACAGTGGTGGCCTGCCAGACTTAAAACAAAAGACTTGAACAACAGCGCATGAACAGTAAACTGGTCTATTGTCTTTTATATTGTTCAACACTAAATTTTCTTTGCTCGTGCCAGGCTGAACTATTTGATCCCAAGCTTGTGTTTATAATTTATACTTACCGTAATAATTTGATTTAGTGTCTGCATGGGTGCTAATTTATTTTTTGAACTTGGAGTGGTATTTATTGGAGGCAGGGTGCTTATTGGAGACAATGCGCTTATTTGAGACAGGGCACTTATTGGAGACAGGGTGCTTATTGGAGACAGGGTCCGTAATTGTAGACAGGGTCCATAATTGTAGACATGGTGCTTATTGGGATGGGGTCCTTAATTGTAGACAGGGTCCTTATTGGAGACAGGGTGCTTATTGGAGACAGGGTGCTTAATGGAGACAGGGCAATTATTGGAAACATGGTCCTTATTGGAGAAAGGGTCTTTATTGTAGACAGGGTGCTTATTGGAGACAGGGTACTTATTGTAGACAGGGTCCTTATTGGAGACAGGGTGCTTATTGTAGACTGCAGGGTCCTTATTGTAGACAGGGTTCTTATTGTAGACAGGGTGCTTATTGGAGACAGAGCGCTTATTGGAGACAGGGTCCTTAATTGTAGACAGGGTCCTTATTGGAGACAGGGTTCCTATTGGCAACAGGGTGCTTATTGGAGACAGGGTGCTTAATAATGGAGACAGCGTAATTATTGGAAACAATAGTCATGGTCCTTATTGCAGACAGGGTCTTTATTGTAGACAGGATGCTTATTGTATAGACAGGGTGCTTATTGGAGACAGGGTGCTTATTGTAGACAGGGTCCTTATTGTAGACATGGTGCTTATTGTAGACTGCAGGGTCCTTATTGTAGACAGGGTGCTTATTGTAGACATGGTCCTTATTGTAGACAGGGTGCTTATTATAGACTGCAGGGTCCTTATTGTAGACAGGGTGCTTATTGTAGACAGGGTGCTTATTGGCGACAGGCGCTTATTGGAGACAGAGCGCTTATTGGAGACAGCTAGGTCCTTAATTGTAGACAGGGTCCTTATTGGAGACAGGGTGCTTATTGGAGACAGGGTTCCTATTGGCAACAGGGCACTTATTGGAGACAGGGTGCTTAATAATGGAGACAGCGTAATTATTGGAAACAATAGTCATGGTCCTTATTGCAGACAGGGTCTTTATTGTAGACAGGGTGCTTATTGTAGACAGGGTGCTTATTGGAGACAGGGTGCTTATTGTAGACTGCAGGGTCCTTATTGTAGACAGGGTGCTTATTGTAGACAGCGCTTATTGGAGGCAGGGTGCTTATTGTAGACATGGTCCTTATTGTAGACAGGGTGCTTATTATAGACTGCAGGGTCCTTATTGGAGACAGGGTTCCTATTGGAGACAGGGCACTTATTGGAGACAGAGCCGTTATTGGAGACAGGGTCCTTATTGTAGACAGGGTCCTTATTGTAGACATGGTGCTTATTGGAGACAAGGTGCTTATTTCTTCATCTGATAAGAAGTGCAACTCCATATAAGGAGAACATGTACTGCAGAGAAGCCTTAGCCTCAATATTGCTATCCTTTTTTTACACTTTTTTATTACCCAATAAATATAGTTTACCTATTTCTCTCCTGAAAACAACATTACTGTAATGAGACCAGTTTCTATTTGGTGTAGGAAATAAATATGAAAAACTACAACTGATGTTGATATAACAAGTTTTCAGGCCGGGCATGTATTAAAATATGGGGGCTTATTGGAATACGATAGAGGAGAGGGGTGCTAGTTGGACTAGAGGTGCTTATTAATAAAAATACTTGCTACCCCGGTTCACTGCTTATTGGAGATGCACTTATTTGAAGCAGAGTGCTAAATTGAATCATCCTCACCTGTATCATCAACTTAGTAATTAATAATGATAATTAATTGATTAATTAAACTTATAAATCAACATACTTGACCTTACCAGGAAAGTCAATCCATTAAAGGAAGCAGGGGAAATGCTAACTTCGTTTCCAAGTGCAAGCTGTGTGGCAGAGAGAATTGTGTTGGTAAGGGATGCAATCTTTAGTCCTATAGACCCTGGCTTATATATTTATTTTGAAATATAAACTATAGTACAGTGAGTCCACTATACTGGCATATGTTGATTTTCTATCGATAAAACTTTGAACTGTGCCAAAACAACTGGGGCTGTAGTTTTTCCATGTGGCTCCAATCCGTACTAGTACAGAGTACCAGCAGAATCTGTACTATAAGAATCGTCAACTACATGTAATAAATTTTGTATTAATTTTATACATGTCAAAATCAAGAGGAATAGAATACCTGTAATGATATACAGTATTTTATTCTGTTTATAACATATTAAACAAGGGGAGCATCCTAATAATTTGCAATTTTATTGGCTGAAAATGTTGATGCATGTCCTTGAGTTTTACAAAGAAATTTTGAGTTAATTGTACAAGTTAGCAAGTTCCTGTATTTGTCAATAAAACACAAACATAAAGTCTCTCACTTTTAATATTCCAACTGAGCACACATCATGCTGTGATCACCAATAAAGCACTGTCATTAGCCAATCACCCGCTTGTATTTTGAAGACATTGTACATGCACCTGGGGGGAGGGGGTTGGGGGGCACCTGTATAATAAATGGGTAGGTATGTGCAGGCATGGGGTCCAGAACCGGATCTGGTTTTACAAGAAAATATAGCACCAAAATCTGGATTTACAAGTTGTTGTGAAAACTACCCTGGATTTTAATCTCCCTGTTATATATTCTGAATAGTCTATAACCCAGAATTCAACATATTTTACGAAAAACCTTGTGGACTGAGATTAGTGATCTCTCCTGATAGTGATAGGTTCATAGTATGAAAGGATTAATTTGAAGCAAAAATTTCAGAAAAAAATCAAAGACGTCAAAAATGGACAATTTTTGCAAAGAAATCTAAAAATCTAAATATCAAATTATAAATTTTACAATAGCATAAACAAGCTAATTAAGGGACATACACACGTGAACATCATTGGAAGACTATCATCAAAATGTTCTATTTGTTAAACAAAAGATTAAAAAATGGAGTGTATTTTTTAACCACTTTATAAATATTAAGAAAATCTGATCTATTTTCCTTTTTCCCCAGATATTGTTAAGGACAGTGTTCAAGCATACACAGTAAGTCGTTAATATCTAGGGCAGTGAAACCATCACTTTTTATTCCCACTAATCTTCCATCATTTCTTTATATATTCATAAATATTGTTCACATTTTCCAGGCTGATGACAGTGGAGAGTTCAAGACCATGGTGGTATTTGATTGCCGTGGACTGGAACCAACTGACTTCTCTCCGCGGGTAAACCCACTCTGTACATCATTTCCCCCACGTACATGACAATGTTATAATAGCATCCCAGGCACACAGGTCTTGCACTCCATAGCAACCCAAAATATTCGTATAAAAATAAAACTCTTACAGGGATCTCCAGAAGC